>CP126890.1:288950000-289417500 GCA_030440675.1 Furcifer pardalis
TCCACCAAGAAGTCATGGGTGGGGCCAACGTCATGATGTCATGGGTGGAGTCAACATCATGACATCATGACGTTGTGGGTAAAGCCAAAGAAAAATAATAATAAAATAAAAATAAGCATGTTCACACACACACACACCTCAACCCACCCACCCCAAACACAAACCCGTCACTTACCTGTTAGTATAAGCGCCTGGGCAGCCCCATGTTGCAAGATGGATATGGTCATCGTACCAGTTCTCTAAGATAATATTCCTTAATGTAAATGTAAAACAGCTGTATCTCCTTAAGGGTTCTCCAATTGGAACAGCACAGGTGTAGCTTATTGATGAGGTAACTCTAAGACTTTGCTTAAAAACCCCAAGCCAGGTTGCCAGGCCTGCCGGCCGCTAGGCCTTTTTAGGAACTGTGGTGGTACGTCAATATAGGTAAAGGTATTAAATACACATTAAAATACACACAGACACACCACATCCAAAGGTGAGTCACTTACCCTGAGGAGCAGGCTAAAGAGAGCTTCAGGCTAGCAGCTTCTCTTCCTCCTCCCCACTGGGGAGGACAGCAAGGAGGCCATGCATACACGCCAAATAAAATCACACACACACACACTCACACACCTCAACCCACCCACCCACTCAATCCAAACAAAAACGCCAAGAAAACTTACCTGCAGCATGCAGGCAGGAAACGCAGCGGCACGGCAGCAAACTGCTGCAGTGTCAAACCGCCACAGCGTCACGGCAGCACAGTGTGGCAAGGCTGCCGCTACCGCTTTTACATGTGCTGCACTTCCTTTCCGGGCAGCCAAAATGGATGCCCGGCACTGCCCATGCGTCAAACCTCTATTTGACACATGTGCAGTGCTATTTTTTTACTGCATATGCGTCAAATAGAGGTTTGACGCATACACAGTTCTGAGCAACCGTTTTGGCTGCCCGGAAGTTGCTTCCAGAGGGGGCCCAGAGAGGTGACCGAACCGGGTCGCCCGGGGTTTTTCCACCTCCCTGGCGACCCGTCCATAATGTTGTTACCGGTTCTCCCAAATGGGGCCAAACCAGTAACAACCCACCACTGGTGTTATGTATTATGTGTATTTATTTTACTTTTAATGTGTATTTTATTTTATTTTTACTTTGGCTCCACCCATAACGTCATGATGTCATGACATCATGACGTTGGCTCTGCCCACAATGTTGGCTCCACCCACGGTGGGTTAGTAAAATATTTGACAGCCCACCACTGAATAAAGTGTTTTGTGATCTAACCTTGGAAGAGTTTAATTAGAAGCTTTTATTTATTTATTGGGAACTAGTATTTAAAGTCTTACTTAACTTGTTTTATGTGGGAAAGATTCCAAAGTAGTGAACTTACTTTCTAGTTTTTGGTCAAATAGCAGTCATAGCAATAAAGGGGAAAGAAAGCAAAGTTCAACAGGGATTTAGCATTGCAATCTTCTGTGCAGTACTAACAAAAAGTTACTTTGAGTGTTACTGCCATTGCCTCCTTCTCTATCAATATCACCTTCAGATTCTGATGTTCCCCAATAGTTGACATTTTGGAGATTTTTCAGGACATGCAAGCAAGCATGTGTTTCAGGAATATCCCATCTAATTGTAAGAATGAATGGATTTGGAAGAGAGAAAAATAATGAGAGCATGTGCAGAGTGTGAATACAAATGGATAGAAAGTTGCATGGGTAATAGGGAAGGCAAAGCTGGGGGAAGATTAGAAGCATTGGGTAGAGATGGAATGCTGTGATGAGCTAATTTGCATGTTGGTGATTGGTTGAGAGTGAATGATTGATGGGGAATGTGCTAGAAGCCTGAAGGCAATTGATATAAAAGGAGAGAGCTGAGGAAAATTGAGAGGAATTGAAGATAGATAAGTGTAAGATATAGATTAGATTGAGAGACTGAGGGAGAGTGAAAATGAAAGGGGAAAAGAGAACCCATTGAAACAAAATAGATGAAAGAGATGAAATGAAAAAGCTAGCAAGAAAGGGTAAAATAATGTAAAATGAGAAGACAAGCAGGGTATTGTTGCTGATAAAGGATAATTCAGCTGATTAGAGGTAAGTTGGCACAACTGAAGACGCTGCCCTGGCTGTGCGGGCAGCCATTTCTGCCGCCCTGGCTGTGAGACCATCTGAACATTTGATTTTTCATGAGCTTTTCCGCTCCTGCTGTTTTTGTCTTGTTATTCTGTAGTTTTGTATTAATCTTGTAAACCGCCCTGAGTCGCTATGATGTGGTGAGTGGGCAGCTGTATAAATGTGAATTATAAATAAATATAAATAAATAAAGTTTCCCAAGAGGAAAATAGACAGGGTTATTATTTTGTGAGGAAATTGATAGTCTGGCCAGTAATATTTCAAAGTGTTTATTGAAACTGCTTTTTGTTTGCCACAATTTTGAAACCTGACCGCTGACATTATAATTAGCTCTGTGTTATTTAAAAATAAAACTGTTTGTTTAGAAATCTCAGTCAATGTGTTTATGTAGACCTGTAAAGGGAGTTTGTTTATTTTAAGTTACACTACCAGGATTATACTGAAGCACTGGTCAGTATCTAACCCTAGGAAGAGGACAAGATGGGATTGAGTGGGTTCATCTCACAGGGCTTGTCTTGGGTTAGGAAAAATCCAGGCCAGACTTCACAGTTTTAAAGTGTCCTGGCTGATACAAACTCAGACCCAATATTTTCTGAGGAATTAGGGTCTGACCGTTCGTTATACCAGCCCTTCTAATTGGTAAAACAGTAGTATTCGTCGCAAGTGTCATATTTGCAACTCGTATGATTTCAGATAGCTTTCAGGATAAAGGGGGGAGGGCGCTTTGTATTGTTACCCAAATTCTTGGGGCCCGGGTACATTTCTCTGGCAGAGGTATAGAAGACCCTAAGAACTCAATAACGAGACGGATATTTCGATCAAAACAAAAGTGATTTATTGGGAATGAAAAACAAAAAAGGAGAAGCTATAAGAGCTATAGTCTGGCCAGGCCTACAGCTAAATAGTCCCCTTTCTCCCTCAATCGTTTTGAAGAAATAGACCCGCTCGTGATCTTAGTTCACGCTATTCTGTGAACCAAAGATGCCCACCTCCCACTCTAAAGGGATATATATTATTTTCCTAAACTAACTCTACGTGCAGGGAGGAGGGACTGAAACTGGGAAGGGGGAAAGGCAATTAACACATTTTAATTACATGTAAACATAAAATACAAAGCAGGGTATGAGGTAAGGGGTTTGAATGTAAAGAAACAGCAGATTACAGCTATTGCTGAGAAACCGGTTACAGAGTTTACATTGTGTCAACAGGCATAGGCAGGCAATTACAAGAGCCTTTGTTCTTTTGTGAATGACACAGAGGCTGCTGGAAGGCGGGACCGGCTAGTGCGTCTTCTCCAATGAGAGGTAGGCTAGTAGGATCGTCAGCCAATCATCGTTTTGCAGCGGGGAAATTGCAGACCCCACGTGGGTTACTGTTCCGGACATGAATGGATTACAGCGTTTGATTTATTCTTAAGTAGAAAAATAAAGAAAGAAGTTAGAATCATTGTCTTGGTTGTTTAATTAAATGGAGATCTCTGGAGGAGGGAAACCAACATTTTAGCCTTTGTTTGCCCTTTTAATCTGTTTGCTGCGTACGTGAGAGATGGGACGTCCGCTTGTCCCTTGCAGCCCTGTGCTGTCAGTTTATTGTTGCGCAAGGGCTTTTCTTAGGTTCTTCGCTTGTTTCCCCCCTCCCCTTTCCAAATATGTTATTTTATGGTCCTTGTGTTCTGCACATGATTGTGTTTATGTTGGTTTCTCTCCCCCCCCCCCCCCCATTTCTTCGCTTGGGTTAGTGTTATAGCAATGTTTAATTAAACTTTATTAAGGAGAATCAAACCAGAGGTATGAGTTTACAATTCAGTCATTCAGCTTCTTTCCTATGTTTCCTTTGTGAAGGAATGAAAAGGATTTTCTGCTTGCTATCAGGGAGCCAGTTTTTACACCTTTAGGCAAAGCAAACTTGAGGCTTAGGAGCTAAGGACAATGGAGACAATACATTCCTTGCCAGAGTCTTGTGACTATTGGGTATAATCCCCCCTCCCTCTGGAGAGTGTTCCAATTGCATGACTCTAAACCCTTGGCTTCTCCCCTATTTTCCATGTGTGTACAGTGGGTTCAATTTTGATGTCTCAAAATTTCTGGTAACAGTATCAAGACTTGCAAGACTCATGCCATTGGGAAATCTGGGCAGAAGGCCAGTTTCAGCCAAGTGATGAATTAAACGGAAGGACTTTTCTGCATCCTATGTTTCCCACAAAATATCAACCAGAATCCTATTATATCAGTGTAAGTATAGTAGTGGGACTGTGGTGGCTTAGGAGGGTTTTTTTTTGGTGTGGTTGTATTTTATAATTTTTACTGTACTGTTTCTGTTTTGACTGTAAGCCGCCCTGAGTCGCCTCAGCAAGTGGGCGGCAATATAAATATGAATGAATGAATGAATGAATGAATGAATGAATGAATGAATGAATGAATAAGATGCTGAACTAGACGACTGGAAGGTTGGTGTTGTGTGTTTTATGTAGTTTGTTTTTATGTATATTTAATGTATTTATGTATTATGTGTATATGTATTTATTTTAATTTATATGTATTTGTTTGTATTTATATGTATTTATATGTATTAAAATAATGTGTATTTTTTAAAATTTCTTTTATTTATTTAAGGGTGTTTCTCAGGCATATGAATAATCATCTAAAATGCCACATAGATTCCCAACAACTAACCTGAGGGAGAACAGAATGTGTGTCAAATGTGGATGTGAAGACAACCGAAAGAACCTGCTTGTGCTCCTTGTCCATCCAAATAATGTACTATGCATTCACCCCATTCATTTGCATTCATGCACAAACACTGTAGCCACACCTCTCACACCATCTACTTATCCACACATCAGGTGGAAAGGCTGTGATCTGTCCATGGAGGGAGAGGTCTTTCTTTCTCCATCAAGAGTTTTCATCCTATGTCTTTCTGTGCTGCGGGCTAATAAAATATCATACCACAGAGAAAGATGATAAACAGCCCATCACAGGAAAGGCAACTGTTTCTGATTGGCAGCCAGGTGTGGGCAGAGAGAAGGGATAGGGCAGAAAGATTCAGGCTGGCAGAGGGTGTGGAAAAGGAAGTTATAGAGATCAATTATAGTTAATTCTAAGGTGAGATTCAATAGACAACAATGAAAAGAATTTCAGTGAATTTAACCATCCCACTGAAAGGAGAGTTCTCAAAACTTCTCAGACTTCTACTAAGAAGAAACATGCATCACTTCAAGAATTTGTGGGTCTTAAAGCTTACAGTGGGTTTTGGAAAAATAGGAAGTATCCAAGGGCCCATTTGAAAATGTAAATGCCTAAAATGTGCAGAATTGAGAAAAAGTGCACAAATGTGCTTCAGAGTATGTCTAGACTGGAAAATCTGGGTCACTCTGAAAAGTTCAATTCAATTACTGCGTTCAGTTTCATGTCTCTAGATTAGGAGATTATCAAAGTGTTCTTAGCACCATGTTTAAGTGCAATATACTGTACTGTACCTTCTTTTCATTTATTTATTTATTTATTTATTTGCTTTTTCCCTTGCCTCCCTTTCCATATCTCTCCACAAAAAACTTTGATTCCCACTTTGTTTCCTCAGGATATCGTTTTCCAACATCTCTGTCCCAGCTCCTGTCAACTTACCAGTTTGAAAGCAAGAAATTGCAAGTAGATAAATAGGGACCGTTTTGGCTAGAAAGGTAACAGTGTTCCATGCACTCCAACCTGCTACCTGACCATGGAAATGCCTGGAGACACAGCCAGTGCTGGCTCTTTGGCTGTAAATGGAGATGAGCACTGACACCCTACAGTCAGATATGACTGGCTTTCAAACAAGGGAAACCTTTATCTTTCCTTCGTCTTACGGTTCCCACAGAAGGGCAACCTGATATTGGAAGTGGAGCCCTCCATGAGGGGGGGGGGGGGAAGAATCGCAAAGGACAGCAGGTCGCTTGCTTGGATTAAATGCAGGTGGTTGGAAGGAGAAGGGGATTTGTGTGAGAGAAAAACAAACTAGTTAACAAGCAGGCAAACAAACCATCTCCTGCTACATGGTCACAAAGCCTGTAAATAGATAAAGTAAAATTGTGTATCAACACAATACGCTGCAGGCTTGTGAAGAGCTGTTCCAATGAATCTAGAGAAACTCTGAAAAGGCCTTTCCATAGGTCCCAAATGAAGGACCCAGAAATGCCCAATGGGGAAAATGCGATAGCAGTGATGGCGAACCTATGGCACATGTCCCAGAGGTGTCACTCAGAGCCCTCTCTGTGGGCACCCGTGCAGTTACCCCAACACAGTCCACCACTCTGCCCAACAGCCCAATGGAAGCACTTCCTCCCTCCCCAGCACAGAGTTTGGCCCGCCACTCTGCCCAGCAGTCCAATGGAAGCACTTCCTCCGTCCCCTGTTGCTGTGTTGGCACTCAGCGATAAATAAGTGGCATTTGGGTTGCAGTTTGGGCACTCGGTCTCTAAAAGATTTGCTGTCACTGTGCTATAGCTTTATCACAAAATGAAAAGAGAAAAGAAAAGTCAGTGTTATTGGTGGTCAGATTTGTATTTTCCCATCTGTAGTGCATAGTCCAGCCTGCTCTTTCTTCGATAGGAAATTCCTGATAGCATTGAGCTATGCACTGGTAATCTCCAGAATTGACTATTGTAATGCCCTCTACGTCGGGCTATCTATGAGGATGGTGAAAAAAGCAGCGGCCAGGCTAGTTGTGGGTATCGGTCAGTTTGACCATATTATGCCAGTCCTAGATCGTCTACACTGGTTGCTTGTAGTGCTCCATGCCAGATTCAAGATATTGGTCTTGACCTATAAAACCTTGAATGGGAGTGCCTCTTCCTTAGGAGTTAGACCCAAAGCACCCAGGCATGTAAGCTCTGAGTGGCCACACCTAGAGAGGCAAGAAGAAGAAGAGGAGGAAGAAGAAGAGGAAGAGGCATCGGCGTCACCAAGCCTTTCAAAGCTTATAGGATCAGTAGTACTGTGTGGCCCAAAATTTATTATGAATCCCCACCTATTACTTATGATAGTGTTTACTATGAATATTGTTATGGTTTTAAGATTTTCTGGTGAGATCTGGTTTTGTTTCCTGTACTTTTATTGGTTACCACTGAATGATTTTATTCTGATTGTTTCTTCTTCTTTTTCAGGTGCTGTATCTGTTCCGGATATTGGCTATCATCATGGTGATAGTCTTCCTGTTCTTAACTCCTCGAAACATTTCTTCCGAGGACATATTACACCAGTCTCACAGGTTCTGCAGCCATGAAGTCCATCTATGTCCAGGGCCTCTCTTCCCAGGTTTCTTTCCTTCATGAATGAGTTGGAGTATTCTATATTTTATGTCGTTCCTCATGATATGGCCAAAGTATTGGAGCTTTCTTTGTTTAATGGTCTTAAAGAGCTCTTGTTCTTTATCCATTTGGCTCAATACTTCTACATTAGTCACATGGTCAACCCATGATATCCTTAGCAGCTGTCTGTAGATTTCAAAAGCTTCAATTCTCTTTTCAGATGCTTTAGTCAATGTCCAATCTTTGACTCCAGGGATATAGCAACACTGGAAATATGTAACATCTCACTATTCAGATTTTTGTAGAGAGTTAGAGCTCTACTGATCGTTTATATATATATTATGATACGTATTTTATATATATCGTGAGTGGTGATTGCCTCAAAAGGGCGGGGTATAAATGTAAATAACTAACTAACTAACTAAAGGCTGAAATCCTATTATGTAATGTAAGTAATGTTGTAAGTTTTGGTCAGTTCTCCATGGGAAAGTACTGCATAAGAGTACTGGAGTACAGTACTGTATAAGAATATTGGAGAGCTCCTTATTTACCCACAAGGAAATCAACCAAGACTTTGCTTACATTATACAAGAGGATTTCAGCCACCGTCTCCAAATGAAGGAAGGACTGAGGAAATTACTTACCTAGACTACGTTGTCAGCAGGTTTATAAATACCACATACATTACACCTCTTTTTCTTGGATTGTATTTACACAGGAATTCATTTTTCAAATCTGACCCCTCCTTCTGAAGATATTTCCCTCCCCACATTTCTTCTTTCTGTGTTCAATTTACCCAGAAACATTTACAAGGAGAGCAGCATGACATATATCTCTTCAAAGCAACCAGCAAAAACCTGAATGGCAACCTATTCTTTGTCTGTCACAGTGGTTAAAACTGTAGTACTGGAGCCAAAACTGTTGACATTCTGAGTTCAGTTGTGACAGACTCCAGACTGACTCAGCCCTCCAGGCAAAAATTCTAATTACCTTGTGAACTGCCCAGAGAATGCTCTAAGCATTATGGGGTGGTATATATAATTGTAATTGTAATTGTTATTGCTATCCTGAGTTTTTTATAGTGAGGAGACTTTGGAAAGGTTTGCCATAACTTGAAAGTGGCTTGTCAGTACATGATTATTAATTATTTTCATTTTCATTTTGCCAAACAGCTGATAGGGTTGAATAAGCATAGAATCTATCCATGAATCTACTGAGTTGACAATAGCTTTTCTGAACACATGTTCATTTGGACCCAAGGTGGAAAAAGTACAGACCCTCCAGAACTTCTTCAACGACAAATCCCAACAGACTTAGCCAGTGGTACAAAATGATGGGAGTTGTAATTCCTCCATCTGGATAAATGCATTTAGCTTTCCTCTGATCTAAATGGTGCTGGTCTCATTATGGTCTTCCAGTACCAGGCAAATCCACAAAGGGAGAAATTTGATCAATATGCAGTAGATAAAAAAAGATAAAATACACTATGTTACCACCCTCCTCCTTTCTCCTTCACCATCTGTGTGGCACCCCTTAGCTTTTAATAAAGGGCCCAACAGGACACGAGCAGGTGGAGAGGGTGAGGAACCAAGTGCTACCTATATTTGGGAAAGTTAGGCCTTGCATCGAGGTCCTCCCCAGACTGCCGGGCATCTGATTTTTACTCCCACGGTAACCCTGAGACACTTCTCCAGTCTGAGCCGCTTCTTCCTTTGATCCCCCCCCTTCCTCCTGGGCGAGCTTCCAAAGACTTACGATGGAAGTATCGCAAGTTCCCTCAACCTCTTAGCAAATATTATCTCAATGCTTGAACCAGCAGTCTAGTTCACATAGCTGGCTCATTTCTTCTTTTTATTGTAGAGATAAGAAACAAAACAGAATCCAAAAGATAGCTAAACTTAAGCTAATAGTCTAAGAAAACACTTCTAAAATAAAATATCCCATCCCTGGGGTCCTGACTCTAATTCTACTCTAACAGAGTAGAAAACATGCAGAATCTAAGTCTGGCATTCGATGGAAAGTTGGCTAAGTGTCAGCCTGGTGAGATTTCTTCTGTCTCCCAGCTGAGGCCTGACTTGGGCCCCATGGTCAAAGTCCCATCTCTTGATCCTCTCCTGATATTATTTCCAAATGTGGTGGGCTTTGCCTCCTTTTAAGAAACACCCTTTTTAACTGAACATATCCGGGGTTTTTATACACAATTTTCCCCTCTTCCTCCCTCCTAAGGAATTTTTAGGTGGCCTTGAGACCAGATCTTGAGATAACCATTATCTTAAAATCTTTCAAGGTCATGGCATGTTAGCAAAGTGCTAAGTTCTCATTTTGGCCCCCCTCCCTTCTTCTGACCACAACTTCAATGACTGCAAGTTCAAAAGGACAATGAATTTGAGTTGCAGAGTTCACGCAAGTGCAATGAACTTTGAGATTCTCTCTCAGGTGTTTCACTGACCACTAGAGGCACCAATCCCGACAATGTAATGCATCTAGGAATCACTTTAAATTGCTGCACTGCAAGGTTCCGTTTCTCAATCTGAGAAGCGGTGACATGTATCTTAAAACAAAGTAATGTTTTCCAAGTTCATGACACAGTATAGTCCAAAGATTATTCATCATAAAGTAAGGATCAATTTTAAAATTATGTAGCATATTAATGCAATGTTTAAATTTTTGGTAAATGCATTGACCATTCACAATGCCATGCTCTTCCAGAGGTTTCTAGAAGACTATTGGACATTTTTTCAATTGAGAAGATATTATCACAGATGCTTGGTTTTACAGTTCTCAAAACTGTGAATTTGTGTATATCATTTAGACTCCCTGATTGACAGAGCTTCAATCCTGCAATCTAAAAGCCCCCCCCCGGGTACAAATTAATAAAAACAAACCACCATAGATTCTTTTATTTAGCCCACCTCTCAAAACACAACCTTAGGGTAGCGTTTACTTCCTTGCGATTTCAAACAATGCAAACAGCCATATTGAGTGGGCGTTACCACAAAACACCAAGAGATCAATGCTTCTGTATTTGTGGTGACCCAGTCCAGGAGGACCTCCCACATTACATTCTCACTTGTCCATTATATACAGATCCTAGAGCCAAATTTCTTGCCGGCATACTTGATGGGGGAAAAGACAAATCCGTTCACGATATATTGGTGTTCTTGTTAGCAGATAGTAATTTATGAGTTTCTAAAAATATGTCACTATTTGCCTTCGCGGCAAAGAAAACAAGGGCCAAGGAGGTTCTTCAGAGAGCAAATAACTAGAACAAGTGTAAGTGAAGGCAGATATTTGCTGTACAGGAATAGTCTTTTGGTGTTTAGTATTTTATCTGAGAGTTTACCTTTTCTTTATTTCCTATATTATAATTGTATTGAAATGTTGTGAAGTTTTTTATATCTGACACCAAATTGTAATGGCCTATGGCTACATGCTATAAAACTTATTATTATTATTATTATTATTATTATTATTATTATTATTATTATTATTATTATTATTATTATTATTATTATTATTATTATTATTACATGATTCTAATCTATCCAGGTAATCACTTTGTTTTCTTATCACCACCACTTTCTCTGCCCAGAAGAATCTCAACTGTTGAGATTGTTGCCAATTATATTTCACTCCCTTATCTCTTAACAATTTAGTAATTGGTTTAATTCCCTTCCTCCACAATCTTTCTTTTTTTATATAAATCCTGGTAAATATCCAATTGTTCATCCTCCAATTTTGGTACCTGTGTCCTTTTTTCCTTAAATAATCCATCAACTTTAGTTTGTTATCCAAGCTTACAAATTTTACCAAGAGATGTCTTTTAAATGTTGCATTTCTTTTCTTTCCCAGTCTATAAACTGCTGATATATCCTCTTGTGTAAAATTCCTCCCCATCTTCAATTCATTTAACCATTTAATAATTCTTTCCCTCAGTCTGTGTGGTTTACACCCTGGAATATTTTTTATCAGCAAATTCTTCTGTCTCGCCTCTGCCTCCAACTTATACAGTCTTTTTTCTTGATTGACACTTCTTTCATCTCCCTCTTTTCCTTTTCCTTGAATATCTTTAATAGATTCTTCCACAAATATTGATTTTGTCTCTATTGCCATAATTTTGTCATTTGTTACTGTCTTAAGATTTGCCAGCCAATCCCTTAAATCCTGTTGTTCTTTTGTAATGTCTTTCATTTGTTGCTTAATATTTTTCTCTTCTTCCATAAATTTTGATTTTAATTCTATTGCCGCAAATTTGTCATTTGTTATTTTCTTAAAATTTTCCAACAAATTCCTTAAATCTTGTTGTTCTTTCATAATAGCATTCATTTCTCGCTTCCTTATCTCATTCAATTTATCCAGTTTTTTCTCAATTTTATTCCAAATGTCCATTTCTTCCTCCATTACACCCAAGCATTGCTTTTCTTCTTGTCGTTTTATTAATTTCAAATTTTCTGCCTCTATTCTCTTTTGTTCTTCTTCTAACTGTACCAGATCTTGTTTATCCGTTTTAGCCATTGCTATTTCCTTTGTATCTTTAGACTCTCTTTTTACAGATTTCTTTCTTCCTTCTCTTTGAAGAGATCTTTATTTGTCACTTCTTGAAATTTTTCTTGAGACCTTTCCACATCATTGTCCAGTTGTTCCCTCCTTGCTCTCCTTCGTCGTTCCCACTCTGCATCTATTTCAGCCATAGCTTTTTCTTTTATTATTCTTTGCTCTTTTTTCATCTTTGCCCTCTCTTTTCCTTCTTTATCCAACTGTGCCCATCTGTATTCAGAGTAGTTGAAGTCACTAGATTTTTTAATGTGTTGATGACTCATTATTACTTTCCAAGTTTCCCACTACTATATATTAAATTTAGATTGTCTTCTCAGCTGTTCCACTTTAATAATCAGTCTTTCATATCAAATCACACCAAGTCCCTGAATAGTAATCCAACACTTTAATCTTCTCTCCATTTATCAAGTCTTAAGTCTAACACTTTCAAAGTAAGTTAAAGGTATTCAAAGTTTCAAAACTATTTTCTCTTTCCAGCTTGTCTTTTAAAGTGTTTCACTCCCACTTTTCTTTTAGGTTCTGCACCGGGAGATTAACAGTGTTATATTTCCTTTGGTCTAGTCAATTAAACCTCCCTTCTGGTTCCCAAGCCTTAAATAAACATTGTAGTCCAAAAAGGGAAAACATTAAGAGATTTACAAGGGGGACTTATAAAGAATTCTCAGGCTTAAACATTCCATCCACTCCTTGCCTGTTTGTGTGTATGCCTGTTTGTTCAATATCTCCGTCTTCAGCCTCATTCAGCGTCTTTCAACTTTTTCACTCCTCTTAGCCGTCCTGAATTTTCATTCCCTCTAAATTCTTCACCATCTTCACCTCCGACAACTCTCACCTGTCATTTTCTCAAATTTATCACTAACAACCTCCATTTTTCTCCTTTTTTGAAACATCCATCATTTTTGTTGTTGTTCAGTCGCACAGTCGATTCTGACCCTCTGCGACCCCATGGACCATTGTCCGCCAGGCACTCCTGTCCTCCACCATCCCCCTCAACTCGCTCAGCTCTGTGCCCATTGTCTCTACAATACCATCTAGCCATCTCATCTTGGGCCGTCCCCTTCTTCTTTTGCCCTCGACCCTTCCAAGGATCAAAGCTTTTTCAAGTGAATCCTCTCTTCTCATTTGATGTCCAAAGTACTTTAGCCTCATCTTTATTATTTGACCTTCTAAGGAACAGTCAGGGATAATTTCTTCTAAGATTGACCTATTTGTTCTCCTCGCTGTCCATGGGACTCTCAAAACTCTCCTCCAACACCACATCTCAAAGGCGTCTATTATTCTGCGTTCAGCTTTCCTAATGGTCCAACTCTCACAACCATACATTGCCACAGGGAATACCATTGCTTTGACTATGCGAATTTTTGTTTTCAATGTGATGTCTCTACTTTTCACTATGCTCCCCAGGTTTCTCATCGCTTGCCTCCCAAGAATCAATCGCCTTTTTTATTTCATGGCTGCAATCACCATCTGCAGTGAGCTTAGATCCTAAGAAAGTAAAATCTGTCACTGCTTCTACTTCTTCCCCATCTATTTTCCAGGGACTGATAGGGCCTGTTGCCATTATCTTTGTTTTCTTGATATTGAGTCTCAAGCCAGCTTTTTCACTTTCTTCTTTCAACCTAATCAGGAGCTTCTTTAGGTCCTCCTCACTTTCTGCCATTAGGGTGGTATCATCTGCATATCTCAAATTGTTGATGTTTCTTCCAGCAATTTTGATCCCAAATTGTGATTCCTCCATCCCTGCGTTGCGCATTATGTGTTCTGTGTATAAATTGAATAAGCATTGTGACAAGATGCAGCCTTGTCTTACTCCTTTTCCTATTCTAAACCACTCCGTCATTCCATTTTCTGTCCTAACTGTTGCCTCTTGATTCATGTACAGATTTCTCATGAGGGCTATAAGGTGTTCCGGTATTCCCATCTCTTTAATTACTTGCCACATTTTGTTGTGGTCGACACAATCAAAAGCCTTCGTGTAATCAATGAAACAGAAGTAGACTTGTTTCTGATATTCCTTTGTTTTTTCCATGATCCATCTTATGTTGGCGATGTGATCTCTAGTCCCCATGCCTCTTCTGAAACCCGCTTGCACTTCTGGTAATTCTCTCTCCACATACTGTTGCAGTCTATCCTGTATTATCTTGAGCATCACCTTGCTAGCGTGAGGGATGAGTGCAATTGTTCGATAATTTGAACATTCTTTGGCATTACCCTTTTTGGGGAGTGGAACGTATACAGATCTTTTCCAATCCTGTGGCCATTGTTTTGTTTTCCAAATCTGCTGGCATATAGAATGCAATAATTTGATTCCATCATCTTGTAGGGCTTTGAACAGTTCAACTTGGATACCATCAATTCCACTGGCTTTGTTGTTTGCAGTGTTTTTTAGGGCCTTTCTGAGTTCACTCTCTAGAATGTCTGGCTCATGTTCAATGTTCTCCTCATTGTGATTATCAGGGGTGTTGAGGTCCTTTTTGTATAGTTCCTCTGTGTACTCTTTCCATCTTTTTAAAATCTCTTCTGCATCTGCTAACTCCTTGCCATCTTTGTCTTTTATCATGGTCATTTTTGCTTTAAATGTTCCCTTGAGTTCCCCAATTTTTTTGAAAAGATCTCTAGTCCTACCCCTGATATTGTTTTCCTCTATTTCTTTGCACTGTTCATTCAGGTAGGTTTCCTTATCTCTCCTTGCTTTTCTTTGAAATTCTGTATTCAAGTGATTGTATTTTTTCCTTTCTCCTTGGCATTTTGCATTCCTTCTGTCCTCCGCTATTTTAAGAGCCTCCTCGGACAACCACTTAGCTTTCTTACGCTTCTTTTCTTTTGGTATGGTTTTCCTTGCTGCCTCCTGCATGATGTCCCGCATCTCTGTCCATAATTCTTCTGGCACTCTGTCTATCTGGTCCAAGCCATTAAATCTGTTCCACACCTCCACTGAGTATTCCCAAGGAATGTTTTCTAGGTCATATCTGTCTGGCCTAGTTGTTTTCCCTATTTTCTTTAGTCTAAGCCTGAATTTTGCAATCAATAGGTTGTGATCTGAGCCACAATCTGCTCCTGGTCTTGTTTTTGCTGACTGTATGGAAGTTCTCCATCTTTGACTGCAGAGTATGTAATCAATATGGTTTCGATGTTGGCCATCTGGTGATGTCCATGTGTAAAGTCTCCTCTTGTGTTGCTGGAAGAGAGTGTTTGCTATGACCAGTGCGTTATCTTGGCAGAACTCTATCAGTCTTTGGCCTGCTTCATTCTGTGTTCCAAGACCAAACTTGCCTGTTATTCCATTTACTTTTTGATTTCCTACTTTGGCATTCCAATCTCCTATGATAATGTGTACATCATTTCTTGGTGTCTGTTCTATGAGGTGTTCTAAATCTTCATAGAACTGGTCAATTGTGGCTTCATCTGCACTAGTGGTTGGTGCGTATACTTGTATTACAGTGATATTGAATGGCTTGCCTTGTATTCTGACTGACATCATTCTATCATTTTTGAGATTATATCCCATTACTGCTTTTCTCACCCTTTTATTGACAATTATGGCTACTCCGTTTTTTCTTTGTTCCGGGCAAAAATATGGAACGCTTCACGAATTTGCGTGTCATCCTTGCGCAGGGGACATTTCTTACAGTAAAAATTACTTTAACTGAATTTCCCATAGGAATGCATTGAATACAATTTCTCATAGCAATGCATTGAAAACCAATTAATCTGTTTGGAAAAACATTCCATAAACTGAGCCACTATTTCCTATGGATTTCCTTTTGTTATGCGGTTTTTATGCTAACTGAGCCATTTGTTTACCGAGGTTCCACTGTAGCAGATTTCCCTGAATCTTTGACATCTATTCTGCATCTTGTGATAAATTAATTTGATTGACTGCATCTTGTGGTAATATTATTCTACTTAAAAGAAAATGAGTCCACCAGGATTTCTGTATTCTTTCTCCATCCAATATTTAAACAACTGTCTCTTGCTCATCTACATCTCTTTAAATAATTATTTGTCTCATTATAATGGAATTAGTTTATTTATTCATTTCTGAAATTTCTATGCTACCCATCTGACTCATGAGTCACTACTCTAGGTTAACATGAATAAAACATAGAACATGAACCAATACAGCATAAGCAAATTTAAAAAATCTGTTGTTTTTGTTCAGTCGCATAGTCGAGTCCGACCCTTTGTGACCCCATGGACCACTGCACGGCAGGCACCCCTATCCTCCACCATCCTCTGCAGCCCGCTCAGCTCTATGCCCATTGCATCAACAATGCCATCAAGCCACCTCATCCTCTGCCACCCCTTCTCCTTTTACCTTTGATCTTTCCCAGCATCAAGGCCTTCTTGAGCAAGTCCTCTTTTCTCATTTAGTGTTCAAAGTAATTTAGCTTCATCTTCAACATTTGCCCTTCCAAGGAACAGTTGGGTTGATTTCCTTTAGGAGCAACTGATTGGATATCCTTGTAGTCCAAGGAAGTCTCAAGAGTCTTTTCCAGCACCACAGTTCAAAGGTGTCTAATCTTCTGTGCTCAGCCTTCCTTATGGCCCAGCTCTCATAACCATACATTACTACTGGGAAGACCATTGCTTTGACTATGCAGACTTTGTTGGCAGGTTGATGTCTCTGCTTTTTATTATGTTCCCTAGGTTTCTCATCGCTTGCCTCTCAAGAATCAATTACCTTTTTATTTCATGGCTGCAGTCACCAAAATAAAGCATATGAATAAAACTAACAGAACAGCAGAAATTAATCCTTATTTTAAACATAAACTTCAAAATTACTCCCAACAAACCACTGATGGGAGCTTAACTGCAATGGGGCCAACATAATTCTAGACACAGAATGTTCTGGAAAGTCTCCTTGAATAGCTCAGTTTTTACAAGTGCATGGAAAGCCTGTGATGTGCGTGTCAGGGGCTTTTGGCTTTAACTTTCCCCCTCTCCTTTTCATAGACTTAACAGTTCTAGGAGGGAATGTACACCTTAGAGCAAGGGTGCCCAAACTTTTCGGCCCGGGGGCCGGATAACATTTTATCAGATGCTCCGAGGGCCGAACTATCTCTCCATGGTACATATATCCACCCAGCCTTGCCACCGCCGCCACCACCACTAACGCCTTTGCCGCCGGCTCCTCTTTCGCCGGCTCCTCCTTCGCCGCCTTCGCGGTGTCCTTTAAAAGTGTCCTTTTAAAAAAATATGACAGATCCTAGAAACTCACATCCAGCTTGGTCATTGTGGCATCCAAGGAGCTGTTGTTGTGTTCCAAAGCTTCAGGTAGGTGGGATTTTAATTAGCAATGAAAAGTCATTAGCCTTAGAAAAGATCTGCTTCCTGACATCATGTCAGGAAGCAGATCTTTTATAAGGCTAGTAATTTTTCATTGCTAATTAAAACCCCACCTACCTGAAACTTTGCATTTTAATTAGCAATGAAAAGTCATTAGCCTTAGAAAAGATCTGCTTCCTGACATCAGGAAGCAGATCTTTTATAAGGCTAGTGACTTTTCATTGCTAATTAAAACCCCACCTACCTGGAACTTTGGATTTTAATTAGCAATGAAAAGTCATTAGCCTTAGAAAAGATCTGCTTCCTGACATGATGTCAGGAAGCAGATCTTTTATAAGGCTAGTGACTTTTCATTGCCAATTAAAACCCCACCTACCTGGAACTTTGGATTTTAATTAGCAATGAAAAGTCATTAGCCTTAGAAAATATCTGCTTCCTGACATCATGTCAGGAAGCAGATCTTTTATAAGGCTAATGACTTTTCATTGCCAATTAAAACTCCACCTACCTGAAACTTTGGATTTTAATTAGCAATGAAAAGTCATTAGCCTTAGAAAAGACCCGCTTCCTGACATCATGTCAGGAAGCAGATCTTTTATAAGGCTAATGACTTTTCATTGCCAATTAAAACCCCACCTACCTGAAACTTTGGAATTTAATTAGCAATGAAAAGTCATTAGCCTTAGAAAAGATCCGCTTCCTGACATGATGTCAGGAAGCAGATCTTTTGTAAGGCTAGTGACTTTTCATTGCCAATTAAAACCCCACGTACCTGGAACTTTGGATTTTAATTAGCAATGAAAAGTCATTAGCCTTAGAAAAGACCTGCTTCCTGACATCATGTCAGGAAGCAGATCTTTTCTAAGGCTAATGACTTTTCATTGCCAATTAAAACCCCACCTACCTGAAACTTTGGATTTTAATTAGCAATGAAAAGTCATTAGCCTTAGAAAAGACCCGCTTCCTGACATCATGTCAGGAAGCAGATCTTTTCTAAGGCTAATGACTTTTCATTGCCAATTAAAACTCCACCTACCTGAAACTTTGGAATTTAATTAGCAATGAAAAGTCATTAGCCTTAGAAAAGATCTGCTTCCTGACATCATGTCCTGCCTGGCTTGCTGCAGCCTCAGAGGGTGGGGGAACTTCAAAATTAGCGCGCATTGGGTCTCCCAATAAATTTAAAATCAGGAATTACACAATGCACAGCCATAATACTGTAAATCAATTTTGACTTCCAACTTATACCAATACTTGAATCAGTGTAAAATAAATCACTTCAGACCAGTGATGGTGAACCTTGGCACTCCAGGTATTCTTGGACTTCAATTACCAGAAGCCTAAATCAGCACTTCTGGTTATCAGGACATCTGAGAATTGAAGGTCCATAACACCTGAACTACCAAGGTTTGCCATCACTAGTTTAGACTTTGTGCCCACTCCTGTTAATGTTTACCTGGGAAAGCCCAGATAAACTTGCAGCAGGAGGTGACATAGATTACAGCTGATTGGCAGAGGCAGCATTAACAGATCTGCTGCATCTCTCTGCAGCTGCAGATCAGCTGACACCAGTTACTACCAATCAGTGGGAGCCCCTCTGCTGCTATAGTGCATTGTTTTTTTAAAAAATATTTATTCAAAGTGTCATAGCACTAAGACTCTTCAAATAAACATTTTTTAAAAAAGAATTACTGGTGGGTGATTAGCTAGGAATAGCAGTTAGTCTTTAAAGTGCTACTGTGTATTTTATTTTATTTGTTTTGTTTTCTGAGATAGCTAGGAATGGTCTCCCTTGATCAGCTGGAGTCTGTTTTCACTGATCAGTGGCTTTGATCTGCCCTGGTAGTGCAGACAGATTTCCAGCTGATGAAGGAGAACATAACCATTTGGTCCACAGCATCTCTGATGCCATCGTGACTGCCAATTGGCTTACCTGGGACATCTCTATACCGCCAGTCAGCTGATCAATGGGAAATCTCATGGCGGCAGCGGAGATGCCACTGATTAGCTAGGGACAGTTTGCCCCATCAACTGGAGCTACCTCTGCTGCCAGAGTAGAGTGCAGCCACTATAGACATACAGTGTATCTAAATAGCTTTACAGTACTGCATATATACATATGGGACTGCAGTGGCTCAAGTCACTAAGACGCTGACTGGGAGGCGGAAGGTCAGCAGTTCGATTCCCAAGTACTGCAGGACGGAATAAGCTCCCGTCTCTGTCCCAGCTCCTGCCAACCTAGCAGTTCAAAACCAAGAAATTGCAAGTAGATAAATAGGGACCATTTTGGTGGGAAGGTAACAAGTGTTCTGTGGGCAGCAGTGTCTAGTCATGCCTGCCATAAGACCACGGAAATGCCTGCAGAAGCAGACAGCACTAGCTCTTCGGCTTAGAAACAGAGATGAGCACTGACCCCTAGAGTCGGATACGACTGGCTTTCGAGCAAGGGAAGCCTTTACCTTTACGATTGCAAGTAGATAAATAGGGACCAGTTCCGTGGGAAGGTAACAAGTGTTCTGTGGGCTGCAGTGTCTAGTCATGCCTGCCATAAGACCACTGAAATGCCTGCAGAAGCAGACAGCACTAGCTCTTTGGATTTGAAACAGATGAGCACTGACCCCTAGAGTCGGATACGACTGGCTTTCGAGAAAGAGAAACCTTTACCTTTATATATACATATAACCTAGCAGTTCAAAAGCAAGAGATTGCAAGTAGATAAATAAGGACCAGTTCGGTAGGAAGGTAACAAGTGTTCTGTGGGCTGCAGTGTCTACTCATGCCTGCCACATGACCACAGAAATGCCTGCAGAAGCAGACAGCGCTAGCTCTTTGGATTTGAAACAGATGAGCACTGACCCCTAGAGTCAGATACGACTGGCTTTCGAGCAAGAAAAACCTTTACCAAATTTAATGCATTCTCCAGGGCCTTTTGTAGACTAACTCCTGTATTTAAATTTGAGCTGTATTTAAATTTGAGGTGGATTTGAGATCAAATCCACCACATCAGGCAGAAGAGCAAAGCTTCGTGGGTTGAATTTGTAAGAGCACATCAACTCCACAGGCACACAATGATGGGGCAGCCGCAAGCCTAAAGGTAAAGTAACGTCTCTTTTTGCAACTGACGAAAAATCCCGGGTTATTTAAACCTTTGCAATTGCAAAAGGTTGCAGAGCAAACTTCTTTGCACAAGGATTGGCCACAAGCGAGCTGAAAAGCAACATTTGTTGCTTCTGACAGTAAGGGAACATCCCAGGGGTCTTATTCAAACCTCCTACAAACGGCTGCAAAACAAACTTCTTTTGCCCAGCCAATGGATGGGTGGATGCATTATGCATTGTGGCACCTGAGAAGTTGTGAACTTTTTTTGCTTCTCTTCTGATATCTTAAGTTTGCAATATACGCAGCCTGACAAAGAGATTTGAAGAACTCTAAACCTCGCTTCCCTCCCCCTCCCCCCTGCTCCTGGCTTTCTTTTTTAATTGCTTTAAATCAGGTATGCCCAAACTACTTACTTTTAGCTCCGACTGAGAAGTCCCTCTCTCCACTCTTAACAATAACAGAATCACCTCTGGCGTATTGATTCAGCCATTCTAAAGTAGATTCGGCAGAACTCCTAGTACTAAGCAGGAGGAGAAAGGAACTAGGTAAATCACTCTTTCACTGACTTGTGATCCCTCCGCCCAAAAAAAAAGTTCGCCCAAAAATTTTTTTAAAAAAATAAAATAAAATTATAAAAGTTCTTATACCATGTCGGGGGCCGGATGAAATGGCCTGGCGGGCCGGATCCGGCCCGCGGGCCGTAGTTTGGGCATGCCTGCCTTAGAGTAAGCTATCTGTGGTTGGCTGGATTCCCACACATGGGGAGTCTGATGAGGGAAAATTGAAGGAGGATAAAAGAGAGCATATGGGGAGGTACTTTCCCTTTTGCTGCTGAACGCTGTGGGGAGCCTCATGCCGAAGGCATAAGAAAGCCAGTGTTATTACTTTTTACCTTGAAATGACTAGTTTCCAAAGTCTGATTTCCTATCTTATAACCATATTTATTATTTATTTATTTGTTCGAATTTGATACCCCGCCCCACTCGGGAAGACCCGACTCTGGGCGGCTTACAAAATGTATTACCGCAATGGGTAATCTATAAACACACAACACCATAAAACATTAAAAATTCATGAGTTCATCAGAAGCAAAACTTTAAAACATTAAAACGTTAAAACGTTAAAAACCGATAAAAACAAGTGATGACAGGTACAAATACCAGGTGGTGGGGGGGATGGCTACCCTTAAATTACCCATCCTGGATGGGAACCTACATTGTTGTGTCCCCACACTTGACCTGCCAGCCATGTCTTTAACCCCTTTCGAAATGGGGTTCTTAATGAACCTCTAATAAAACTTATAAAATATAGATCTTTTGAGTCTATTGATTTAGAAACAAAGAGCTGAACTGGACCATGTGCCATAGGCCAAATGCTACTACAGGTGAACCCTGCATACCTACACTAGACAGAGAGTCCAATGGAGTACAGGGGAATTCATAGGGGAATTGCCCCACTCGGAAGAGATAGGCCACACCTAGTCTTAGAGCAGTGGTGTAGCGTGGGTTTCAGCCACCCAGAGCGGAGGCCAAATTCACCAACCCCTGGGCAGGGCCCAGGGTGCTGGTGGTGTTAAATTTTGCCCCCCCCCATAAAGTGCCCCCCACACTATGCCGCTGTCCCAGTAGAGCAAAGCTGGAATGTGGCTTCCCAGGAAAGAAAGCGAGGCAGGTGGGGGATGAGGAAGTGCAGAGTTCCTGCCACCCCTTTGGATTGGGAAGAGAAGGGTGAGAAAGACAGACACACACTCAAAACCCCATTGTGGGGGTGGGAGAAAAGAGACCCTTCACTTTGCAATCCCCCCAGAACCAATTTCTCTCCCTCCCCCCCCGGCCTTTGCTAGGAGACCGGGACTTAAGGTTGACTCAGCCATTTCCATCCTTCTTCCGAGGTGGGTCAAGCAAATGAGGACCCAGCATGTTGTTTGGGGGCAGGGGGGTGATTAACTTGTGAAGTGTCCAGTAAAGGTCAAGGTGGCTCTTGCTTGAAAGCCAGTCATATCTAACTCTGGGGTCCAGTGCTCCTCTGTTTATAGCCAAAGAGCCAACGCTGTTTGCAGATGTTTCAGTGGACATGTGGCAGGCAGGACTCAACACCGGAGTGCATGGAGCGCTGTTGACTTTTCCCAATGAAGTGGTCCCTATTGATCTACTTGCAATTTCTTGCCATTTCGAACTGCTAAGTTGGCAGGAGCTGGGACAGAAACAGCTCTCAGGTCTCGAACTGCTGACCTGGCTACTTTTCAGCCGGCATTTTCACCACTTGAGCCACCACAGTCCAGAGAGGGGGATGGGCTGGAAGTGTCATTGCTAATTGCAAAGGGAGGGAAAGAGGGCATTCTTGGACTTCAATTCCCAGAAGCCCTAGAGGCAGCTGCAGGAATGAGCACCCTGCCCTGTCTTGGGTCCCACCCCCACGCTACACCACTGGATAATGTCATTGCTAATTGCAAGGAGAGGGAAAGAGGGGGCACCTTGCAAATGGGGAGGGGGTGGCAGTTGCTGACTTCAAAGAATGTGATATGGGGGAAACTCTGGCTTGGACAACTCACCCCAGAGTTAGGAGTCCTTCCTGCCACATGTCTGGCTGCCGGCCTCCTTCTCCACCTTCCCTGGGGATGCAGCAGCTTCTCTTGACGCAGGGCTGCTGGCGGGCTGGACCATGTGCCCAAGCTGGACCACGTCCCCCGCCTCCCACTGGAACATTTTTCCACCCCCTGGAAGGTACCGCCTGGGGTGTGCCTCCCCTTGCCCTCCATGCTACGCCACTGTCCTAGAGACTAAACAGTGTGGGGTGAGCAGGTAGGTGGGAGAGATCAGGCTGCCAGAGGGCAGATAAAGAGATATTTATCCCTACATTCGTGCTTAACAAATATACTCAGGTAAACTGCATCAGGCCCCCAATAGGGGGGAAAAGGGCTCATGTTCTGGAACTATAAGCTTCCCCTGGTGCTAGGCCTCTATCACCACATGGGAGAAAGGTGTTCTATAGACATGATTCATCAAGGAGAGTCATCCTGTTTCTTGTCTCCCTGAAACTGAAGAACTCCTGCTGTATCCATAAGAAAGAAAGAGAGAGGCTTCCAGTAGGAATGTTATTTATGCTCTAGTGCAGTGGTTCCCAGTGTGGGGTCCTTGCCCCCATGGGGGGGAGGGGACTTTAATTCCCTGAATCCTAAATCAGTACATTAGCTGATCAGTACTTTGGGGAATTGACTTAGGCTTCTGAGAATTGAAGTCCAAAATCCAAAGGTTGGAAAACATTGCTATATAGCAATAGCAATGATGGTGAACCTTGGTACTCCAGCTGTTCTTGAACTTCAATTCCCAGAAGCCCTAATAAGCAGAAGTGCTGACTTGGGCTTCTGGGAATTGAAGACCAAAACACCATGAGTGCCAAGGTTCACCATCACGGCTTTAGACTTTAGCCTATGGTAGGTGTTTGCAACCTATGGCCTGTGGGCTGGCCCTGGCCCATGGCACATTTCACGTGGCCCACCACCCTCACTCCTGCTGTTGCCAGATGTGGCGAAAGCAGCAAAAACAGCCAACAAATGCACCACCCATGCTCCTGCTGCTGCTGCTGCTGGAAGCAGTGAAACCAGTGCTGTAAATGCACCCATGGCTGTCATAAACGTGTTTATGACTGCTGTGGATGCGTTTTACGACAGTGTTTACAGTGGGGGGAACCACGTGTCTGGCTTGCTCAGCTGAGGAGGTGTGGACCGACCCATGGCAGGAAAACATTGAGAATCCCAGTCTAGCCCAAAACATAAGTAGTGAACAGTTTATGGATTTATTAGGCACCCATTTACAAAGCCCAGGGTAAATTATTGGTTCTGCTTCTGAAAAGATGAAGGCAGCAGGAAAAGAGAAATATTGAACATGAATTCATTGCACACATAACACACACACACACACAAGAAGAGACGGCACCTTGGCTTGGATTAATAACTGGCCACTTTATTCTCAAACTTTCAAACTGTGGCAGGAAAACAATGTTCTGCATTGCGGTAGTAGCACGAGAAGGTAACTGTTTATTCATAAATCCAATTCCAAATATCTAAATATATTTTCGTCCAATATCATTTAAATTTACTTTACGTGTTAACAAAATGTGATACGAAGCTGTCAAACTTCTGTAAGGCTATTTCAATCTCCTAACATGCCATATGATTCTTCTACCTTATCTATGGCCTCTTGCCAAATTTAACTTTAAGTTTGATATCCTAATTAACCAAATTGTTACCCATTCCCGTGCTACATGCCACATGAGGGGCAGTACTCAACGGCACCTTGCCCCCCACCAGGCCAAAACTTCTGTCTGGATACCGCAGTGCAGTAACTCCAGAAACAGCTGCATGCACTCCTCTGAAAAATAGATGCCATTGTCACAGAACAACCGGCACGCCTCTGGTCTGATCTCTCTATGCCATATTCCAGAGCACAAAAAATGGGACACCATGCTGTTCACTCCATGTCAGGCCCTGTCAAGGCGGCTCGGATCGGATGGCACCCAGAATGCAATGTGGGGTGTAATGCACAACCAAATAAAAGAGATCGGCCACCACTGACGCAGCAACAATAGATCACATCGGATGGACATGCTAAGGTCAATACCTGCCATCGACCCCAAGACATTGCCTTCCAAATGAATCGGCACAACATCCATAGGGACACAGCACCTGAATTCCGCTAAAAGGCGGACCTGGTGGCTCCAACGCATCCCACGATGGCCACTCCACATAAGGAAGGCTCAATCTTGGAGCCCAAGGAGCATGCCACATGGGGCCCTGCAGGTGCTCTGCCGCCCAATAGACAAAACTGTGTCCAAACAACCACACTCAACATTGGCCCCCAGGAAACAACGGACCTGAAAGAAAGAAAAGAAAAAGTGCACCAACCAGAGGATCAATCACCCACGGGACGAACATAGGACTTGAACCGGCCTGAGGCCCACCACCCCATCTGTTTAATGTCATCTGTGCAGTACCCCAAAGCTGTGGCCATGGATGCCGCCCCAATACGGAAAGAGTCTGTATGGTACCTTGTGCCCTGAATGCCTACCCTAGAGAGGGCCCGCCCTGTAATCCTCCAGAATTGGAAGGATGTGAGCGGTCTCCTGTCACTGTGGGCAAAGAATGGACCCAGAGAAGACCAGTGATCCTCCAAGTAGTGGGAGACAGCACAGACTGGGCAGATACGGGCCACGCTACAGAGGCGGAGGACAAGGGTAGCCCCCATAGCCAACTGATCTGTTTTAGAATGATATACTACCAGCCAAAGGGAGTTGCCTCAGAAGGAAACATCAACCCACTGCAGCGCCCTGCCGGAGACATCCCCCTTACCTGACACTACCAATTCGCTAATCCTAAGAACACCAAAGAAAGCAACCGAGGCCGCCATATAGAAGAGACGAGCCTCAAAGGCATCTGAGCAAATAAGGGGCCAACTAGAGGCAAGGCTCATGAAAGCAAGTCCAGGGCAGCGGCCTCGCTCCCACGTCCAACCCTCCAATACCTTCTGGACCTGAAAATCAGCAAGGGAGTCCCTAAATCCGTTGGCTTTGGCATGAAAGGCCAGGGCTGAGAGGCAGCCTCTGATAGTACATGGCACCAAGCCCTCATCATGCAATGCAACCATAAATCGCAATGCATGCTGAAAAGGAATAGGCTAGAGATCTGAGAGGGCTGCCTCATGCCTAAAGGATGCAAATTTGAACACATCTGATTGGTAGGCCTTGTGAGACCGAGGTGCCAAGGAGAGGCCAATCGGCCTGGTTACTTCCCCTTGCCAAGCATCCAAATGTCCAGCAGAAGTTCCAACAGCATCTCACCTGCCCCCAGTGCCAGGGCCCTGAAGCGCTCCATCTGCAGATGGGATAAAGCATCAGCAATAGCGTTAGAAGTGCCCACAACATGGCAGGCCCTGAAGACAACATTGAGGTGCAAAGTTCCAAGGACAAAAGTCCTGACTAAGCGCATGACCCTGGGAGAAATGGAGGTGAGGGAATTAACAATGTGCACAACCGCCAAATTGTCACAGAAAAAAGTGACCACTGAGTCATGCCACTGTGAACTCCACATCAACAAGGCACCCAGTACAGGAAATAATTCGAGGAATGTGAGGTCCCTAGTAAGGCCAGCATGATGGCAGCTGTCAGGCCCAAAGCCACAGCACCATTGATTGTTAAAGAACATTCCATAACCCGTGGCACGTGAGGCATTCGAGTGGACCTGAAGGTGTGACCCCAGTGAAAACGGAGATCTCCAAAAAGACACCCCGTTGAAATCCTGGAGGAATGTAAGTCACACCCCCAGGTCACAGCAGATCCCCGTAGTAACCTGAGTAAGTTGGAAAACCCTAGACAATCCTTGCATGGCATCACTGGGGTGGCGGGCAAAAGCCTGGCCCGGAGCCACCACCCTGCAGGCAAAATTAAGTCAACCATGGCTTTCCTGCAGTTCCCAAAGGGTGACCTCCCACTTGGTCAGGGCAGCCCCAATCTTATCTGAAATCCAGGCAACCTTGTCAGGGGGCAATCTAGAAGACTGGGCCACAGTATCGAGTTCCATTCCCAAAACAGTCAATAGGGTCGCTGGCCCTTTGGTCTTTTCTGGAGCCAGAGGAACGCCCAGCTCTCCCATAAAACTGCCAAAAGACCACAAGAGGTGTTGGCAGTCATCTGAGGGAGAGGGGCCACAAAATAAAAAAATCATCTAAATAATGGACCACCCCCTCTGCAATAACACCCAGTGGAGAAAAGAACTAAAACCTTCAAAAGTTGAACATGACATTGAGCAGCCAAATGGCATCACCCTATCAATGAAGTATTGGCTCTCGAATGCAAAACCCAGCAACTCAAAGTCATCCGGGTGAATGGGGAGTAACTGAAAAGCAGATTTAATATTGCATTTAGCCATCACTGCCATGAGCCCACAGGCTTTGACCATCGCCACAGCCTTATCGAAAGATGCATGCCGCACTGTGCAAAGGTCATGGGGTATTGCATTGTTCACAGAGGAACCTTCCAGGAAGGACAGGCATTTTCTTAGGCACTAGATCCCATGGCAAAACCCTCAAATTACTGTATGATGGCAGATTGAAAGGGCCGGCCACATGGCCCAAACAAACCTCCTTAAAAATCTGCTCAAGGGCTACATGCTCCAGTCCCTTAAGTGAACAAAGATTGGGGGTTGAAAACAGAGTATGAACCCTGACAGCCAGGATACGGAAACCAAACTCAAAACCCTCCCTCAAATAAAGTGCATCCTCAACTCTAGGGTATGATTGAAGCCAGCTGATAAGGACCTGCAATTTAATGGGGTTTGGACCCTTTTGGAGATTGGGTTGCCTCGGGTGGGGAGTGCTGGAATACTCCCTGGTCCTCACCACGGGGCTTGGCACCAGAAGTCCTGGGACAGGTGGAGGTAGGGTGAGGTCTGCACAGATGGAGCATTAATGGCAAAACCTACACAACTGTCTGCTACACCTGGCTGAGGAGGTAAACTCCCAGCACAGCAGGCAGTGTTGAACTGCCTGCCCCGCTGGCTGGTGGGGAAGCTGTGACTGAGGAAGGCGCTGAATAAGATGGCCACAATCGAAACAGTCTCCCAGGACAGGCCGGACAGACCTCATAAACTGCAGCCACAATTGAGGGTACTGTTCATCCCAACACATGTCGGGCCAGATTGCAGCCCATATGCTAAAGTTCTGGTCATATAACAGCCATGCTTGTCCAGGGAAATCGACATGTGCCCTATACAGTATATAATATCAAGGTCCTGTATCAATGACAAAGCTCGGTCAGGCTGGGCCTTGATTGACACCCCCGCAAATATCAGGTACGCCGGGAGCCAATTGGCCCAGGTGTGAGGAGGCTTCTTACGGTGTGCCAACTCCTTGTTCCTCTCATCCTCCTTCTCTTTCTCTGCCTTATCTGAGTCCCAGTTAAGTCGGGTAAAAAGGTCAACATACTCCCTCCTCCAAGTCTTGTCTCTAGTGGCTGCCAATAAGTGGTTTCCCCAAGGGCAGGGACTGGTCCCCAAATGGCAGCGCCCAACTAGGAACAGAATTGTAACCAGTATTACTGAGCCAAAGACAAGGCCAACCCGGAGGCGCAAACAGGGCAATGACACCTGGATTAAGAGGCACCGGGAGCAGGTACAGGGCCTGCCAGGCCGTAGAGGGCCCTTGGATGCCTGAAAAGCCACCCTGGGGCAACTGGTTGGGCACCTGTTGTGGCCACAGCCACTGCAAGACCGCAGCCAATGAGGCAGATGGAACAGCCGGGGCAAAATGTGTAGGTGTGCTAGTTTGAACCACATTATCACCAAAACAACATTCCAGCGACGTGCCCATCTGGGGGCAGGCATAACTAGAGGAAGAGCCATAACCGGAGCCACAAGATTCCACTCCCATCCCTGGGTGCTGGAGCACCCTCGGCCTCCTCCAGGGGGAGGTTCCAGTAATGCAGTTGCACCTCTAAGGGCATCTGCACCAAGCTCCTGGCCAGGGGTGGTGTGGGGTGGTGGTTGAGCAGCTTTAAGCTGCAAAATTCTCAACCTCGAGGCCCCAATGACCTCCTCCCATTTTTCACCCCTGTAAACTTGGGGGGCACTGGCCGCTCCGTGACCAGGGCCTGGGGAGGGGAGGAATGGGCTGTGGGGCAGCCATCCGGGCTTGGGCGGGAATTTGGGCAAAATGCGCTCGAGGAGCCCCATGTTCACCCACCAATGCGGCCTGCGGGGCCTGAGGGGCAGCCACAGCAGGCTTTCGCCTGGCTGCGTGAGGCCTCTGGGCAGCCTGAGCTGCCTAGCACTTCAGTGTCATGGACGAAAGTGAAAGCAAGTGAGGAACAGCCCTCCTGAGACCCACGTGAAACACGGCAGATGCACCTTCCCCACAACAAAAAGGCTGGGACGAAGGCCAGCCAGCCAGCAAGGCCAGCCACTGGCCACTTGTCAAGGTTCTGGTGGTCAAAGCCCCCTGCAAAGGTTCGCACCCTCTGAGGTGCAGAGGAGGCATATGGTCGCCGAAACCTATAAAACAAAACAGCGCTGGGTTAGCCAAGCCAAGCTCTTATATAGGGTCAGCTCCGCCCCTGGCACAATGTCACCGCAGTGACAGTGCGTCTCCCAGAAGGGAGATGTGCAAAGTGTGCACCCAAAGCACTTGCCTCAGGAACACCTGCAATTGACTCAGTAAATGTTTGCAAGACCTGAGGAGCACACAGGCAAGCAAGAATCATAATGGCAATGCAGACAACAATATATTGAATAATCGATGACAGCCATCCCATATTGGGGAGCCATCTGGGGCATTCAGAGCATTAACACAGAGCATTAATACAATGTTACTACATGAGCTCAGTTGCTGTGATAAGCATACAATGACTCTTAGTATGAGACCAGGCTGTACTGGTTCTCAAAGGGTTTCAGGGTGACACTTTTGGCTGACAAGGCAAAGTCACACCAGGAAGGTTTTCCCTCAACTGAAATGCTTCCTCATCTAACCAGCCATCTGTATCAGAATCCGTCGTTTCCCCCTTATCAATTTTATAAGCAGGATTGTAAATGGGTTTATAATGTTTTCTGTGGTAACGCTTTCTGAGAAACATAACTTCAGCATTTGGAGCAAAATTACTAGATTTGCAACTTCTGAGGCATGTGGAATATAACTGAGGTATGCAGCTGATTAAACAACAAATGAGAATTCCTAAAGCTATGCAAAGTAAAATCACTACAATTAAATGCCTTAACTAAGATTCATTTGGGAGCCAGGACCATAGCGAAGACCACCAATTCATGCTTGTGGTGTTAAATGATCCTTGCTGGATCATGGTTTCCATTCACAAAAGGAATTGACTTAACTCTTCGATTTTTCCCTGTAGCTCTTAATAATTCTCCCTGTAGCATTTACAGTTTGCTGCAACCTGCAAGCAAGTCCCAAAATAGACTTTCTATTCTCTTGTTCTATAATCCCAGGGTATGCTCCCAACGTAAGAAACCTGTGACAGCTGCACAGGTTGTCTAAGTTGTCTATTTATAATAACCTCATCTGAACATTTGGGTCCCAAGATCCCTACTACCTCCCGCTTGAGCCGTGGATCATGACTTGGTTTGTCCACTAGTACCGGGAATATGAGATATCCCACCCCTGCACACTGATAGACACCTGGATGGTAATTGGTGATGATATTGTCAAAAAAGAACCATAGGTTGGGGTCTCACATCTGCCACCCTGATAATGCTGTATAATTGTGGTGATATTGCAGGGCATAATTAATCACATATATCTTCCCAAAAGGATTATGTTAGATTCCAGTCCATTGTATATGAACTATTAAACCCTCCCCACAGATAAAATAATCAGTACATGCAGTATAATTTCCCAGTAACCCACAATGGGAACTGGTATCATTAAGCTGGTCACAGGGGTGGGATGTCAAAAATTCTTCTACCCCACTGTGATGTCATCACAGTGTGAGTTGAGCTAACATCATGATGTCATGAGTGGGGCCAAATAAAATAAAATAAAAATAAGCATACACATACCCCTCAACCCACCCACCCACCAACCTACAACACAAACGCGTAAATAAATTAAATAAATAAATAAATAAAATAAAACTTACATTAAAATACACCCACCCACCCACCCCAAACACAAATCAACCCACCCACCCCAAACACAAATCAACCCACCCACCCCAAACACAAACCCATCACTTACCTGTTAGTATAAGTGCCTGGGTATGCCTTAATTTAAATGTAAAACAGCTGTACCTCCTTAAGGGTTCTTCAATTGGAACGGCAATTGGAACAGCACAGGTGTAGCTTATTGATGAGGTAACTCCAAGACTTTGCTTAAAAATCTGAAGCCAGGCCGCCAGGCCTGCCGGCCACCAGGCCTTTTTAGAAACTGCGGTAGTACATCAATATAAGTAAAGGTATTAAATACACAATAAAATACACACAGACACACCACATCCAAAGGTGAGTCACTTACCCTGGGGAGCAGGCTATAGGGAGCTTCAGGCTAGCAGCTTCTCTTCCTCCTCCCCGCTTGGGAGGACAGCAGGGATGCCATGCATACGCGCCAAGCACTGTAGGCATGCATGCACGCCAAGTGCTTGGTGCGCAGGCGCAGTGGGGGAACCAGTGAAAAGATAAGCCCCGAAGGTGGTTTCCCCCAAAAGCTGCTACCGGTTCTCCAGGACACTGGGAAAAGTTACTACTGGTTCTGGCAAGCTAGTGCGAACCTGTTGCATCCCATCACTGGGTATACGTGGAAACAGTCCCAGGGGGTCGTGAATTTGGTCTCCGCTCTGGGTGGCTGAAACCCACACTATGCCACTGCTCTAAGACTAGGTGTGGCCTGTATCTTATGAGTGGGGCAATTCCCCTATGAATTCCCCTGTACTCCATTGGGCTCTCTGTCTAGTGTAGGTATGCAGGGTTCACCTGTAGTAGCATTTGGCCTATGGCACATGGTCCAGTTCAGCTCTTTGTTTCTAAATCAATAGACTCAAAAGATCTATATTTTATAAGTTTTATTAGAGGTTCATTAAGAATATGGTTATAGGATAGGAAATCAGACTTTGGAAACTAGTCATTTCGAGGTAAAAAGTAATAACACTTGCTTTCTTATGCCTTCGGCATGAGGCTCCCTCACAGCATTCAGGCAGCAAAAGGGAAAGTACAGTAATACCCCGTATAACGCGAGTATCATATAGCGCTAAAACCGCATAACGTTACAAGATTTTTGGAAAAATCTTGTATCGAATAACGCAATTTTAATGTTATACGATACAGTCGTTCTTAGTAGCAGGGTGGGTGGAAAGCTGAACGGGGTTCTCCATTCAGCTTCCCAGCCACCCTGCAGCTACGGAGGCAGGGGTGGGGAGGCTGGAAAGCTGACAGGGGGCTCCCCCGTCGGCTTACCCAGCCACCCCACAGCTGCGGAGGCAAGGGCGGGTGGCTAGGGAAGCCGACAGGGAGTCCCCATCAGCTTCCCCAGCCACCCTGCAGCTGTAGATCGGGTCCTCTGATCTCTCTGGAGCAGGCAGGGGACACGATCCAAGCTGTTTCTGGGCTTCCCCGACGTCCTCAGCCAGTGCAGCAAGCCAGAATGTCAGGGTTCGAATCCCGACATTCTGGCTTGCTGCACTGGTTGAGGACATTGGGGAAGCCCAGAAACAGCTTGGATCAGGTCTGCCCACCTCCCTGGACCCAGCGGGGGTCAGAAACCCCAAAATTGGTAAAAAAAAAAAAAAAAAACAGACGGGTTTTTTTTTTACCAATTTTGGGGTTTCTGACCCCCCCCCCCCCGCCGGGTCCAGGGAGGTGGGCAGACCCAATCCAAGCTGTTTCTGGGCTTCCCCGATGTCCTGAGCCAGTGCAGCAAGCCAGAATGTCAGAGTTTGAATCCTGACATTCTGGCTTGCTGCACTGGCTCAGGATGTCGGGGAAGCCCAGAAACAGCTTGGATCAGGTCTCCACACCTCCTTGGACCCAGCGGGGGGGTCAGAAACCCCAAAATTGGTATAAAAAAAGATGTTTTTTTTACCAATTTTGGGGTCTCTGACACCCCCCCCCCTGGGTCCAGGGAGGTGGGCAGACCCGATCCAAGCTGTTTCCAAAGTTCCCCCACCTCCCTGGAGGCTGTAGCAAGGCAAAATGTCAGGATTCGAATCCCGACATTCTGGCTTGCTGCAGTCTAAAAGAGGGTGGGGGAACTTCATTGTGATTATCAGGGGTGATGAGGTCCTTTTTGTAGAGTTCCTCTGTGTACTCTTTCCATCTTTTCTTCATCTCTTCTGCATCTGCTAACTCCTTGCCATCTTTGTCCTTTATCCAACGTGTACAATCTTTTTTCTTAGTTATCCATTCTTATATCTTTTCCTTTTCCTTAAATATCTTTAATCTTTCCTTCCACAAATATTGATTTTGACTTAAATTTACCGTTTATTCTTTATCATCTGTTGCTTTCTTGAGATTTACCAGGAAATCCTTTTAATCTTGTTATCCTTTCATAGTACCTTTCCTTTCTTGAATCCTTATCTTATCCTTTTTATCCTACCATTTCTCAGTTTTTCTCCAAATATCCAATTCTTGATTATCCATTCTATCATTTTCTTTACTTTAATTATCTTTAACTTCCCCTTCAACATATTTTGATTTTTCTTCTACTGTCACTGAATTATTACTCTTCAAAAAATTATTATTTTCTTTTTCTCTTTCCCTTCTTCTCTTTAGATCTTCCTTTAAAAAATAACAACTCATTGTTTGCTTTCCGAAGTTCACAATCCTTTACATTAAATTTCATTTATACAAATTAATCAATAAACACTTCATAACAATTTAGAAGTTATATCCACTTGAAAACTATATTATCAGTTTTTCCTATCAACTGTTACCCCACACTTCTATTCAAGCCATGCTTGGCACAGACTAGCCCATAGGAATCTCCATCCCCATGATGAATTTCCTGAGGTAACAATGCCAACCACATTAACAGTGTTTCAGGCCACCTGCTTTTACATTTCTGCAAATTTGGTCTGTGCAAAATCTGTTCTTTCCTTTTAGCAAACCGAAATCATATCTTCTTAAGTGCAGAAGTAATATATTTGGCAGGACTCGTTCTGAAAAGTAAACTCATCTGTCAAGAGGTCATTTTACCTCATGCCAAATTGACTTCTCCATCCCAAGGAGCCTGAGACACTCAAACCATTTGCAATCTTGATGCAAATGTCTTTCCTAGTTGCACTGCCCTAAAAACAATATTATGATCACCAAAGACACTTGATGCTTCAATTGCAGCCAGGTTCCTGAGAAAGAGCAAAGCTGAAGGAATCCACTCAACAAATGTAAGCTACTCCCACAATGCTCAGACATGTCATTTATAAAACCTTGACTTTCTACCTATCTTCTTTATAACCCCACCCTTAATGCTCTTGGTAGCTGCTGTGGCTCTTGCTCCTATATGGAAGAAAGACGTCCCAAAAATCATCTCTCCTAATCTAGCTCTCTACAATGCCCTCAAAGTAGCTGCCCAAATTTAATACTAGGTCGCTGATAGCTCATTCTTGGATAGAGAATCCAAGGCTCTCATCTCCTAATCGCTAGGTGAACTGATAATGCCAACTGGACATAATCCTCTCCCCCTGCCCCTCCAAGTCCCAACACTTCCAAGGCATCAATTTCTTTCCGATCTGTTTCGCAAAGTAGCAGGCGTGTAATTCAATTACCCTCCATTCTAAAATCCTTTCATGGCAGATAACACCTAGAAGCATTCCTTTTGAAATTTATCACCAGATCACTAACTCCAAGCCCTCCCTCCCCCCCAAAAAAGGCATCAAGCAGAATCTGTGTAAAAGAAGCAAAACAAAACAATTACACATATAAACCGCCCCATAGTGCTTAGCCACTCTCTGGGCAGATCACAGAGCAATCAACATTTTGCCCCCAACATGCTGAATACTCATTTTACCAACTTCAGAAGGATGGAAGGCTGAATCAGCCTTGAGCTCTGGTCAGGACTAAACTCTCAACATCACTGTGCCACCAGTGGTCAGGCATATAGATCTTGGCACATCTCTGGCCAGTTATGTTCTATCACTTGAACTGACTAGAGAATTGTCTTTGCATGAAGCTGCTGCCATCTCTTTCTTGACCATCCCACTATAATTTTACTAAGTCTAAACTCTATGCAAGTATTTGCCCATCCCCGGGACATAAACAGGAAGGTCAATCCAATCCACCTGCCTTTGTTCAACCTTGGAGCCAAATAGGGATACATGATATTGCATCAGATGCTTCACTGGTACAAATCACATGGGTCTCTTCTGATTCCCTACACCTGGTAGCAGGTCTGAAGGACAGTCTCAACAATTGGAAACAGCTCTAAAAAATGTTAAAACTCTTGTCCAATAGGTTCCTTCCACCTTAGCAACCAACTCATCAGCATATCTGCTGCCTCTAAAGAACGTGTCAAAACCCAAAGCACCTGCTACTTCCGAGTGAACTTGAGATTGGGTACCCAAATGGATTTCATTCCTCCAGTGGAAATAAAAGAAGCCTCTCCAAAGAGTGGAAAACATTGTAGAGACATCAGGTGTCTTTTGGACAACAGAGTAAAGCTGGGCAATCCTTTCTAGCCATAGCTTTACACCTAGGTTAGGAATGTACAGAAATGAAGAAGCTGCCCTAAATAGGACATAATGGAGATATGGAAGGAGGGTGCAGAATGAAACAACTGATTATACTGAAAAAACACTGATCAATTCACTCCAACTTCAAAAAATAAGCACTCCCAGCTGCACGGGAAAAAACCCTTGTGTCTTGTGGTCAGTTACAAAAAGTCTGAAGTTTTCCTTTAGCTTTATTTTGACAGCAAAACCCGCACAATTTGCCAGTGTAGTTGTAGCCTTGGTACATAACTAATAGTGCCTGTGGTGACTTTCTAACTCAAATCAATTCACCTATAGATGTAACATCATTCCAGTGGTGGGATGTCAAAAATTTTACTACCCCACCATGATGTCATCACAGTGTGGGGGGAGCTAACATCATGATGTCATGGGCAGAGCCAACGTCATGACATTGTGGGCAGGGACAAAGAAAAAATTTAAAAATAATAAAAAATAAAATAAAAATAAGTGCGCGCGCGCACACACACACACACACACACACACACACACACACACACACACACACACACACACACACACCTTAACCCACCCACCCACAACACAAACCCGTAAATAAATAAAATAAATAAATAAAATAAAAAATACATTAAAATACACCCACCCACAACACAAATCAACCAGAGCTTTTAAACCAGAGCTTAAAGCTTATTCTGGCTAATCTTACTCACACTAGATCAGATGGAAGGAACTACAGAATGAACTCACCACAAGATGGCTTCATTTTGGCACTTTTCAACTTTTCAACAGTTAAAGAAGTTAGGTGCTAAGTCTTTGCCTAACCAGTTCTCTAGGATACCTAGGGGAGCAGGCTATAGGGAGCTTCAGGCTAGCAGCTTCTCTTCCTCCTCTCTGCTTGGGAGGACAGCAAGGAGGCCGTGCATATGCGCCAAGCACTGTAGGCGTGCATGCACACCAAGTGCTTGGCGTGCATGCGCAGTGGGGAAACCAGTGAAAAGGTAAGCCCCGAAGGTGGTTCCCCCCAAAAGCTGCAACCGGTTCTCCAGGACACTGGGAAAAGTTACTACCGGTTCTGGAGAACTGGTGAGAACCTGTTACATCCCATCACTGCATATGTCCCAGAAAACCAGGGATTTCCAGTGGTGGGATGTCAAAAATTTTACTACCCCACCATGATGTCATCACAGTGTGGGCGGAGCTAACGTCATGGGCAGGGCCAAATAAAAAATAATAAAATAATAAAATAAAAATAAGCACACACACCCCTGCAAGTGTGCATGCACACCAAGTGCTTGGTGTGCATGCACAGTGGAGGAACCGGTGAAAAGATAAGCCGCCAAGGTGGATCCCCCCAAAAGCTGCTACCGGTTCTCCGGAACACTGGGAAATATTACTACTGGTTCTGGGGAACTGGTGAGAACCTGTTACATCCCATCGCTGGTGGCGACTCAGGGCGGCTTACAAAAAATACATTACAATACACGCACACACCCCTCAACCCTGCATCCCAAGTTTTTCTCTCTCACACACATACATACAGCAAAGGGGATTTCACATTGAGCCCCCAGTCACATTGAAACTGGGGAGTAGCCTTGTGCCTTTCCTTTACCTTGCGAATGGTAAAGCCAAACATTTCTACATCTTTTGCACATCTTCTGGGGATCCCTATGGGAAAGATGGATCGTGAACGCAGAATTTCATGAACAACGGCTTGGGTGTAGGGGAGCTTCTTTCTGTCTTGATAGTAGATGAACGGAGAAGAACCCAAAACATCATCCAGCTCTTTGTAAACTTTCTCTGAGAAAAATAATGGAAACACCAGCTTCATTTTGAAAAATTAAGTCTCCTCATGGGGAGAAAACTAACCAACCCACTAATCCACCAACCAGCCCAACCCAACACTCCATCCATCCATCCAGTTAATGTTCTGGCAAATAATAAAGGGAATGAGAGCCACTCTGTTTTCAGACTCAAGTTAAACAGGGGTTTTCAGTACCATAACAGATTATTGCAAAGATAGCCATAGAATTCATGTATCACTTTGAAATTATTTCCCATTTTTCCTAATGTTGCTATCAGAAAACTCCATTCTAGGTGTCCAAATGCTTTGCATGTTACTAAGGAGAAGATTGTTAGGGATTCCTAGAGGGCAGGGGTGCCCATACTATGGCTTGTGGGCCCGATTAGGCCCATGCATATCATTAATGCAGTGAGTACCCGGGCTCACCGTGGACCGCCCCTCCACCCTCCTCCACCACCTGACATCAGCAGCAGTGGTGGCAGCGATCGCGTTTTGTCCCTACTGCTCCGAGCAGCCTCTGGCTTGGTCCCATCTCCTCTGCAGCCTTTGCCAAAGCTGATCGCTGCGTTGGGGTAATTTTTGGAGCCTCCTCCATTTTAAAATCCGTAATGCTGAAAGGGTAAAGCTGGCGTGCTGCACTGACATCAGCCTTGCTGCACCAAGGGGCTCTCCTAGCGCCATGGATTTTGAAATGGGGGAGGCTCTAAAAATTTCCCCAACGTGGTGATCGGCTTTGGCAAAGCCTGCAGAGGGAATGGGACTGAGCCAGAGGCTGCTCGGAGCAGCCGGGACAATGTGCGATCCCCGCCACCACTGCTAACGTCAAAACTGTCAGCAGCGGGAGCAGCCTGCCTCTGGCCCCCGCAGCTGCGTGTTGGGGTGGGACTGGTCCAGGAAAAAAAAAGTTTGGGCACCACTGTTATAGGCCTTGCAACAGTCAACAGCAGATCGTGTATCTCATTCTGCCTTTATTCCTTTCCTTTTCAACCAATACTTAATCTAGGAATTCTCCCCATATTTCTCTGAAAAAAATTTCCCCACCAATCCCCCATTTTTTACCTTTATTTCACATTAATAACTATATTTCATATCTCTTTATACTAATCATCCAGTTCAAAATCTAAACCAACTTTCCATTGTTTAACTACATTCAGTCTCACTGCTGTAACAAATATAATAATCATTTCTTTCTTTTTCCACTCTATCTGCATATTTCCTAACTCCAGTAATAATAATGCAATTTTAGGACACATTTAGAAATGTATAGATAATATTTCATTAATTTCCATAAAAACCCTTTCCCATATTTCCTTCACATTCTTACATGTTCTCTGTTAATGAAGATATGTTCTAAATTCTTTTTTCCCCTTTGCATCTGCCACAATCTTTTGAACTTTTTGTATCATAATTTATTTATTTATTTATTTAGATTTATTATCCCGCCCTAATCAGGCGAACCTGACTCTAGGCGGCTTACAGAAATTCATAAATTAAAACCTTAAGGTTCATAAATTACTTAAAAGTCAATTAAAAAAGAATTAAACCCTGAATTTACAAAAATCTAAAAGATTTAAAAAGGTTAAAAGGTTTAAAAAGATTTTAAAAGTTTAAAAGAGTGAGGGAGGGGTGGCTGTCCCATCATATCAGCCACCCAACATGGGACCCCAAATTCCTGGAGCCCCACACCTGCCCTGCCAGCCAGGTTTTTAGGCCCTTCCGAAAGGACAGGAGCTCTGTCTGTAGACGTAACTCAGTTGGCAGGAGGTTCCAAAGGGCCGGGGCGGCCACGGAGAAGGCCCTCTTTCTGGTGCTAGAGAGATGCGCCTCTCTAGCCGATGGAATGATAAGAGAGCCTTTCCGATCCGCCCTGGTGGGACGGACAGATGTCCTTGGGACGATGCGGTCTCTTAAGTATCCTGGCCCACTACCATGTAGGGCTTTAAAGGTAATAACCAGCACCTTGAATTGCACCCGGAGACATACTGGCAACCAGTGCAGCTCCCGAAGCAGTGGTGAGGCACGAGCATAACGCCCGCACCCCATCACTACCCGAGCAGCTGCATTCTGGACCAGCTGCAGCCTCCGAATGGTCACCAAGGGCAGCCCCATGTAGAGCGCATTACAGTAATCAAGTCTGGAGGTGACCAAAGCATGTGTGGAGTGGGCTTTAATGCACTGGAGTCATATACCATTTCCATATTGTTTTACAGCAATTCTGTTTAATTCTAATGGACATATTTTTTCATAATTTTGTATCCATATCGTAGCCCATTCCTCCTCTTTAACCTCCTTTTACTTCCTTTTTACCTCTTTTACCTCCTAAATCTGTTTCCCAATTTATTCTTAAACCTTGTTCTTCTACCTTAAATTCTGTCAATATTTTATATATTTTATTTACTAACCCTTTTGTTGTATTTCATTCTGTCTGTACTATCAGTTCCTCAAACTTTGTTAATTGTCTACAACCACCATGTCGTTTTACCCAATATTTGGTCTGTTTCTCCAATTGTAATATATTATACCATACATTAGCTCTCTCAAATATTTTTCTTATAAGTTCCATATGGGATACTTTGCTTTACCAATCCTTCAAGATTATTTCCCTAGCTCTTTGCAAACCTTATTCATCCTATTTTAAGATTCTTTTGGGTGGGGTTTTTCTAAATCAGTTATTTGAGTGAGCAGTGATATTCCAGGGCTAAACACCTTTTTATTTCTATGCCAAATTTGAAGAGTGAAGTATGGGATGATTCTTCCAATCTGAACAAGGAATCCAATTCATAGCAGGTGAATTCCAGTGTGTGGTTGGGGTACACAGAAAGAGCCTCCTTGAAGATTGTGGTAGTTTTCAACCACAATTGGCTGTACCCTGGTAATGGCAACCTTGTGTTGCTGGCTAATCTTTCTCATATTAGGTCAGGCAAAATAAACTACAGTCAGGCAAAAGAAACTACACAATTTCACATGTGGCCTGGACATGGAAGAAGAAGACTGCATGATTAGCTCCATTTCCCATGGAATGTTTGGGCATGCAAAATGGAGTCTGCTTTGCTAAATGTTCAGAGCAAGAAAACACAGGGTAGAGTAAAAATAAAATAACATAATCATCATCTTCTTCTGCCATATCCGATCTGAATATTGGCTATCATCATGGCAATCCCACTCCCCCTGTGCCTATACCAACCGCCAGGGCAGGTTGAGGACCTTGCCGCCCCTCCTCCTGTGCCTATACCAACTGCCAGGGAAAGAGGAAGCCTGGGCAGATGAGGACCTTTCCGCCTCTCCCCCTGTGCCCACCCCAATATATTGTATTGTAATGTAATGTATTGTCCGTAAGCCGCCCTGAGTCGCCACAGCGAGTGGGCTGCAATATAAATTTGAACTAATAAATAAATAAATAATAAATCAGCCATGAGGACTGTCCTGACAATATAATGCAGTGGCCTTTCATCTGCCTTCCGCATCACAGTGTGACACCCATAGTACCACTGGTCCAGTTCCACGTATCACTTTCTGGTCCTGAGCCCTTCTGGCACACAAAGTCCTCATTGGCCCAAGGCCAGTACTGTATTGATGAAGCTGTTGCCCTCCATCAAGATGGATTCAAGTGCGATTTAATCCACTTGGGGACCATCACCCTTCCCTGTGGTCTTCACCTCACCACCCAAGGCTGTTAGTCCTCAGAGTTGTCACATTCAGCTAACTGGCAGTAGGGTCTACTCTATTTCCACAACAGGATAACCTTCCCAGACTAACAAAACAACATCAGATAAAATAAAATCAATCTTACAATAGAAGTGTAATTGAATGAAGAGAACCAGTGAGAGGCATGCTCCTTATGCCTACTGGAACAAAATCACATGTCCTTTTCCTATGTGATGTTAAGTCATTTTAGACTTATGGTAAAGCTAATAGGGTTCCTGGAGTCTGTGGGATGTTCAAGGAGTGGTTTGTTTTTCCTACTCCGATCCCCAGTGAGTTTCCCTGGCTGAGTGGGGACCTGGACCCAGACCTCTTGACTTCAAGTCCAGCAGCACATGCACTACACCACATGCACTCTCATTTAACCCATTAGATATAGACAAACATTTATCACAGATTTGACATGAAATCCTGTAGTCAGAGAATGCAACTCATAAGAAACTAATAACCCACAGTTAATTTAGTTTATCTGTACATGAATCAAAACTTATACTTCGTCCCATTAGGAAGGGTCTCTTTCACCTTGGATATCAGGATGATGGGCCATGAGGAGGAGACCCCATTGCAGATAACCGGTAGTGGTATCCGTGCCTCCAACAATCAGGTCAGAGACACACTGGATCAAGTTCTGTTCATCGTAGGTAGAGCTGGGGTCGCCCTTGCTCTGTTGTTGATAACAAAAAAGATGGGATCTCCGTCAGACTGAATTATAACCTCATTTCTAGATTGTTGTTGTTCTGTCGCACAGTCAATTCTGACCCTTTGCAACCCCAAGACCATTGCCTGCCAGGCACCTCTGTCCTCCACCATCTTCCTTTCAAGATTAGCAAACCAATTATCCTAAGCTTCACTGAAGTTTTTGCACACATTGGGCTTTAACATTTGATTAGCCAACTATCTTTGGTCTTGCTTTCTCACGCAAAGGTCTTGAGCAAACAAAGGAGGAACCCAGAATTGGGAACTAAAGTTTCAAGTGACCATTACATATCCCCATTCCGTAGCTCATCTAGGGAAATGACAGGATGCCTACCTCTAGGCCAGGCTTCCTCAACCTTGGCCCTCCAGTTGTTCTTGAACTTCAATTCCCAGAAGCCCTGATCAGTAGGAGTGCTGACTTGAGCTTCTGGAAATTGAAGTCAAAAAACAGCTGGAGGGCCAAGGTTGAGGAAGCCTGCTCAAAGTAAAGATCTCCCTTGCTCGAAAGCCAGTTGTATCTGACTCTAGGGTGTGGTGCTCATCTCCATTTACAGCTGAAGAACCGGTGCTGTCTGCATCTGCAGACATTTCCGTGGACATGTGGCAGTCATGGCTAGATGCTGGAGCACACAGAATGCTATTACCTTTCCCGCTGAAGTAGTACCTATTTATCTACTTGCAATTTTTTGTTTTTGAACTGCTAGGTTGTCAGGAGCTGGGACAGAGATGGGTCCTCACTCAGGTCTTGAATTGCTAATCTGCTAGCTGTCAAGTTCAGTGTCTTAACCACTAAGCCATTGCAGTCTAGTTCTAGCTGTAGGCACCACCAGCATATAATTATAAAGCTAAAATTAACACATCTAAAAACAAAATAGGATTTAAAAGGGCTAGATGAGATCTACCCAGTATCAGACCACATCAACAGCATTTCCTCTTCCCGACATAAGGTCCTCCTCAGTGCATGTTGAGGGACATCATGTGCATTGTTCCATAAGGGGAATAATTTTTACTTCTTTGCATTCACACAGGCTGTCATCTACAGGGAAACCCTACTTTCTCAGATAACCCCTTGATCTTCCTATCCCTGCACACAGTCTGTTTAAAGCTTTCCACACAGGCCATAGTTGTTCTTGGCCAGGCAGTAGAGAGTCATGTGGTTCTGTTATCTGGTAGCTCCTTGCTCGCCTTCCCCAGTTCATGGGGGACATGAAAGGAAGGAGCCTCCCTGAAGATTGCTACTTTAGTGATCAGGCGTCCCCTGGGCAATGGAGATTTATCTCCGGCAACAGAGATTTCTTACTGGCTAATCCTTTAAACACAGAAGCACCAGAAGTAGAAATGACTGGTGCTGATTACAGGGACCACATAAATCCCATAACTTCAGTTTGTTTTTAGGCACAATTTAAAGTGTGGTTCGCACCTATAAAGCCCTATATGGCTTAAGTAAAGGTAAAGAGCCCCCTTGCTCAAAAGCCAGTCATATCCAACTCCAGGGTACAATGCTCATCTCCGTTTTAAAAATTCTTTTTTTCTTGGTTTCCATTTTCTTAAATGTTTAATTGTTTTTGGAAGCTGCCTTGGGTACTCTCTGGAGGGAAAAGTGGCATGTAAGCAAGCAAGCAAACAAACAAGGGAGGGAGTGAATAAAAATTGTATGGGCTAGAATAAACTTGTAGGCTGGGGACATCCCTATTTCCTAATATACTCTTAATATAAGAACCTTGGAGGGAAAATGTTAAGAGTGAACACTTCTTTTTTTTAAAAAAGCCATCAGGTTGATAAAACTGGAGAACTTCTATCATATATCACATAGAAGTGTAGAACAGGTGCTAAATGTCAACAGTTTTAAATCCTGAATCCCAGCTATACTTACCTTTTTTATCTGAAATAGGTAGTGTTCAGTAAAATCTTCAGGATCGTCTTGTAACTGATGCGCCTTGTAATTCTCAACTATCTTTACTAGATTGGATTCAATCTCTTCTATTTTGAGCAAGATCTTCTTATGAGGGCCTGGAAGATATTTCATAAGTCCTGGGACTGTATCATAGAGCTGAGGAGAAGAAGGAAAGAAACTTCTGTTACTATATTGAACTTTTACCTCAAGCAAGTCCTTTGCATTAACACTTTGGGGGTCACACTCAAGAGCACTCATTTCAATGGTGGCCTCAAAAAATGTTTAGTACCACACTGTGGGCGTGGCAGGGTGGGCGTGGCCAGGAGAAGCTGTCCATTGCACCCAAATTAGGACTACTTTATTTCAAAACTTGGATGGGCGGGGCCAGACAGAATTTCTGCTACCGGTTCTGGTGAACTAGTGCAAACCTGCTGATGCCCACCACTGACTCATTTCATTAGGTAAAGGTCACCCTTGCTCAGTTGTATCTGACTCTAGGGTTCAGTGCTCATCTCTGTTTATAGCCAAAGAGCAAGCGCTGTCTGCGTTTGCAGATGTTTCTGTGGACATGTGGCAGGCATGCCTAGATGCCAGAGTGCACGGAACACTGTTTTCCTTCCCACCAAAGTGGTCCCTATTTATCTACTTGCAATTTCTTGCTTTCAAACTGCTAGGCTGACAGGAGCTGGGACAGAGATGGGAGCTCACTCCGTCATGCAGTACTTGGGTATCAAACTCTGACCTTCCAGTCTTCAAGTTCAGTGTCTTAATCACTTGAGCCAATTCATTACAGTTGCATTAAACACAAACATTGACCAAGACTGTTCAATGGGTTTGTCAGCTGCAGCACATTTGTAGAGAAAGCAGATCTGACCTTCATTATTCATGATTCAATTACTGATCTATGTTTAATTATTGTGACTCTTTCTATAGAGAGCCACTTTAGATGTCCGTTGGTTACGTTCTGTTGTCTGAAAATAAAGCTAACTATACAGTGATGGGATGTAACAGGTTCTCGCCAGTTCTCCAGAACCGGTAGTAACTTTCCCCAATGTCCCGGAGAACCAGTAGCAGCTTTTGGGGCTTACCTTTTCACTGGTTCCCTCACTGAGCAAGCGCCAAGCACTTGGTGTGCATGCATGCCTACAGTGCTTGGCACATATGCATGGCCTCCTGACCTTATTTAGTTAGTTAGTTAGTTTATGGATTTGTGTTGTGTATGGGTGGGTGGATGGGTTGAGAGATGTGTGTGTGTGTGTGTGTGTGTGTGTGTGTGTGTGTGTGTGTGTGTGTGTGTGTGTGTGTGTGTGTGTGTGTGTGTGAGCGCTCATTTTATTTATTATTATTATTATGGGTTTTTTTAAAAAAAATTTCTTTGGCCCTGCCCATGACATCATGATGTTAGCTTTGCCCACACTGTGATGACATCACAAATGGGTAGTAAAATTTTTGACATCCCACCACTGTAACTGTAGCTAGGATATCAGAACCAGTCATGTTGGTCTAGAAGTAAAAATGTCAAAACTGAGGCTGTCATGGTTTGGGCACATGATGAAAAGACAGGTCTTGCAGGAAAATAATGCTAAGAAAAGTGGAAAGAGAACAGGGAAAGTGTAGACCAAACACGAGATGGATTGATTCAGTAAATACAGTACCGGCCTTGAGCTTGCAGGTACTGAGCAGGGCTCTGAATGAGGTTCTGGAGGTCACTTATTCATAGGGTTGCCCTAAATTAAAGACAACCTATGAGATATCTAGGGGTAATGTTATCAAGCAAAATTGGGGAACTTAAAGGACTGAACTATGGCAAACAAAAAAAGGAGATGGAAAAGAAAATTTTACAGTATAGTAAACTAAATTTGTCATGGTTTGGTAGAATAGCAATATGTAAAATGATGCTGTTGCCCAAACTGAATTTTTTGTTTGATGTTTTACCGTTAAAACACACAGATAAGGAGTTGAACGAGTATCAAAATATGATAAATAGGTATTGTAATGGAAACCGAGGATCTAGAATAATTAAAATGTTGTGGTATGTACCACAAAAAGAAGGAGGATTGGGTATTCCAAATATTAGTAAGTATTATAGAGCCTTTCAAATAAGAAATGTTATAAAATTATTAATTAGAGAAGAAACAGTGTGGGAGAAAATTGAAAGGAAAGAACTTTCAAAGTTTGGAAAGGCACAGCTTTTATGGGAAGAAAAGGAAAAGGGGAGGAAAAAAATTCAGGGATTGATGTTAAATTCAACTATAGAGACATGGAATAGAGTAAGGAAAGACTTCATTTTAGGAATTTCACCGGTTTTAGAAGTGGAAGATTTCAATAACTTTCCAATAAAAATAGATAGAAGGATCAGGGACATATTGGCGGGAAAAAAGGTTACACTACTTAAAGATGTTAGTAAAATGGGTTAATGAATGTATTTAATGAATCATCATTCCCCCTCACCCCCATAATTCAGTTACATTCCAGTCGAATGGGGAATTTCCTTTGCAGTTAAACTGATATTCAGTTGCCTGAAGTGTGCATTTGCAATAAACAAATTGCAAAATTCTGAGAGTCACTTTCTTGCTTTGTTTTCCCACTGGCAGGATATTTCCTACTTCTGCATTCTAGTCACTCATGATAATCAGCGCACCCAGCTTCAGTATGTGATGAATCTCCCATTGGATACCTCCATAAGCTCATAGAATAACTGAGTTGGATGGGGCCTTTGAGGCCATCGAGTCCAACTCCCTGCTCAATGCAGGAATCCGAATCAAAGCCGATCTGACAGAGGGTTGTCCCATTATCTCTTGAAGGCTTCCAGTGTTGGAGAGCTCACAGTTGGTTCCACTATCGCGTTGCTGTAACTGTTTAGACGTTTTTCTGGATACTCAGCCAATAAGCAAAGACAAACCATGTGATCCATACATAAAATCAAATAAATGCAAGAGGAAGGTGATACCTTTTCTAGGATCACTTTTTAAAAAATCAGACATTGTGAGCTTTTAGGAGAACTACAAAGAAAAGTTCCAGAAATTTATGGCATGATGTCTCAGCCAGACTCTGTATCTTAGATGGCGATTGGGGGGGGGGGGGAATAGCAGGCTGCGTCCTTTTACAATCCCAAACCAGGAAGCCAGGTATTTGCATATTAACTTCCCAGATGTCCCTCTTTGAAGCTAGGGGGAGGGGCAATTCAAACCCAGAGCCTACTAGGTATGGCAATTGTAGCCAAATCAAAGTCAGCTAGGAATATTACCTAGTGGAAGTCTGCCAATATCTGTCTCCCTGTGTTTACAGCCCTGTACTCTGGGATGATCAAGAACAGACAGTAGCGTAGGGCGGGTTGCAGTCACCTGGGGCTGCAGACCAAACTGGCCCCCCCAGCTCACCCGCCCAGGTAGGAAAGACCTACCTTCGGGCTTTGCCGAGCTAGGAGGCGGGGCGGCCATGTACCTGGGACGCTGACAGCGCTGGCGAGGCCCAAGGTCTAGGGCGGTGTGGCGCGGGCCCAGTGGGGAGCCCACCGTCGGGATCCCATGCATGCGGATGCCCCGCCTCCGAGACCAGCAGCAGAAGCTTGTCCGCCTTTGGCAGCAGCGGCACCCAGGAAGGAGGGAAGCGAGGCTGGTGGTCGGTACAGAGCAGCGCACGCGGCCAGAGCAGCGCACACGGCCAGAGCAGCGCACACGGCCAGAGGCATTGCGGGGGGAGGTCCACAGCCTGGCTGGCGCTGCTCTGGCCATGGGCGCTGGGCCACAATGACCACCAGCCTCACCCCGCTAGGTGCCGCTGCCACCGAAGGCCCAGCAGTAGCAGCGGCATCCAGGAAGGTGGGAAGCGAGGCCGGTGGTCATTGCGGCCCAGTGGTCGTTGAAGCCCATTATCTGGAGCAGCGCCGGCCAGGGGTTGTGGGGGTGGTGGTCCTCTGCCTGGCCGATGCTGGGCCGCAGCGACCTCCAACCTCACTTCCCGCCTTCCTGGGTGCTGCTCCCAGGCTAGGAGGCAGAGGGTCCCAGCTCCCACACCGGCCACCAGGAAGTCCGGGGCGGCAGCATCGCCACCCCCACAAAGTGCCACCCAGCTCAGGCCACCCCCCTCGCATCCCCTCGCTATGCCTCTGAGAACAGATCCTGCTCTTCCTATTTATGTGTGTCTTTCAGGTACTTAAAAATGCTATATCTCCTCTGTTTCCTGATCATTATTGGTGTCCTCCTATAAAACCTGTTCCAGTTTGTTACCATTCTTCTTAAAGTATGGTGTTCAGAACTGGACACAGTACTCTAGAGGTGGTCTGAATACTGCCAAATAGAAGGGGACTAGTACCTGCCAGGTGGAATTGCAAATAACTTGGACGACAGGAGCAGAATTTTAAAAGATCTTGATAGGCTTGATTAGGCTGAAACCAACAGAATGAACTTTAACAGGGATAAGTGCAAAGTTTTACACCTAAGGGAAAAACCCAAATGCACAGTTACAAGGTGGGAGTTACTTGGCTCAGTAATACTATAATCGAGAAGGATTTTGGAATTGTTATAGATTACAGGCGAAATATGAGTCAACACTACGATGTGGCTGTAAAAAAGGCCAGTGCTGTTTTAGGCTACATTAACAGAAGTATACTCCAAAACCTGTGAGGTATGAGTCCCCCTCTATACAGCACTAGAGTACTAGAGTACTATACAGCACTAGAGTACTGTGTCCAATGCTGGACACTAAATTTTAAGAAAAATGTAAACAAATTTGAGCAAGTACAGAAAAGGGCAAAAAGGATAATGAGAGGGCTGGAAACCAAGCCATATGAGGAAAGTCTGATGGAACAGGGTATGTTTAGCCTTGAGAAAAGGAGACCAAGGGGACTAGGATGATAGCAGTCTTCAAATACCTGAAACATAATCATAAAGAGGAAGGGAAGGATCTGTACTCAATCATCCAATAAAGCAGGATGCGTAGTAACAGGTTCAAACTAAACGGAGCCAAATATTGGCTGAAAAATATTTTAACGAAGCAGTACGACGGTGGAACCAACTCCCTCGAGAGATGGTGAGCGTGCCAACACTGGAAGCATTCAAGAGAGAGTTGGACAATCCTCTGTCAGATCTGCTTTGATTCAGATTCCTGCATTGAGCTTTGGGTTGGACTCAACGGTCTAAAAGGTCCCTTCCAACTTAGTAATTATATGATTCTTGGCCAAGAAAGCTTTGACTGTGTAACAACAATCATGACCATCACATAAAGCTCCCTTCTGCACAGTACTACTAATCATTCCCTCCCCCTCCCTAGTTTGTATAATAATCATTAGAATAGTTTAGGCTGCGTGAGAGAAGCTCACTGAATTCTGAAACCACAGGCTCACAGTTCAACATTCAAATCCCTCCCTTTAAGGGCTGCAGAATGCTGATGGGAATCTTTAAAAGACCCTTATAGTTCAGTGGAGAGAAGAAAAGACTACTCACAAGATTAAAGTAGGTGCCGAAAATTTTTATCACAGTTTGATTGGATATTCTAATTTCCTGGAATTGTTCATTTTCAGGAAAAACATGGTTTCCAAACAATACAGCTCTAATCACGTTGGAGATTCCATTTGTGACAGGCAGTGAAGGATCAAATGGCTGATCTACAAACAAAGTGATTTATATTTATTAAAGAGGCATGACAGTGTCTCTTCAATTAAGGTGAATCAAAATAAAAATATTCCACCATTAGACGCTTGACACCTGTTGAGCTCATATCCTAAATCTTGTACCTACTATTCACTTGAAAAGATCTAGAACAGTGATGGTGAACCTTTTAGAGACCGAGTGCCCAAACTGCAATCCAAAACAATCTAAAAGATATAGCACAGATACAATGCAGAGGCCTCATCCAAGTCATCTGTCCAACATATGAGTACTGTATATACTCGAGTATAAGTCGATCCAAATATAACTCAAGGTACCTAATTTGGACCTCTAAAACTAGGAAAATAGACTGACCCGAGTATAAGTCATGGGTGAAAAATACAGCAGCTGTTAGTGAGTTTCAATAATAAAAAACATGAAAATACAGTAAAATTAATTAATTTAAACATTTGTGTGGGCATGTTTTTGAATGTTTATGGTAGTTCTTCTTTTTTTTAAACTGTATTTGCACCACCAACCAGGGGTAGCGCTGCAGAGAAAATGGGCAGGCCGGCCAATTACACTGAGGCAGGAAGCAATGCTCTAGCCTAGCCTCTTGCTCTCCATGCAAACAGGAAACATGGCTTCCTCCTCCATTTTGATCACATGAAGCAGGGACAAAGGCAAGAAAGGTAAGTGAAACCCTTTCTTTTTATGCACAGGTTTGGTTTCCCACTGAAATCAGCGGTGAGATGTCAAAAATTTTACTACCCCACCGTGACATCATCACAGTGTGGGCAGAGCTAACGTCATAACATCATGACACCATGGCCGGAGCCAAAGAAAAAATAATTTAAAAAATAATAAAATAAAATAAAAATCACGCACGCGCACGCACGCGCGCGCGCGCGCACACACACACACACACACACCTCAACCCACCCACAACACAAGGACAGCAAGGAGGCCGTGCATACACACCAAGCACTGTGGGCTTGCATGCACACCAAATGCTTAGCGCGCATGGGCAGTGGGGGAACCAGTGAAAAGGTAAGCCTTGAAGGTGGTTCCCCAAAAAAACTGCTACCGGTTCTACGGGACACTGGGAAAATTTACTACCGGTTCTGGCAAACTAGTGAGAACCTGTTACATCCAATCACTGACTGAAATGCATTGGGAACATACAAACAAAAAAGCTTTTGACTGCAAGAAATTTATTTCCAATGCATTTAAATGGGAAATTGCGATTTGGGCCCTCTTGTGGCCATCTGTGGTAATGGCCTACCAAACGTTTTTTTTCTCCTCTCCTGGAACCGAACTGTACTGAATCCAGTGCAGTTTTGATTCTCATGGTTGTTGACCTGTGTATATGTTGAGTCACCTTTTTGGACCACATTTTGGGGGCTAAAACACTCGAGTTATACTTGCGTATATACGGTATCATATACAGTGGAACCTCATACAATTGCCTCATATAGCAACGAAATTGCATAACAATCAGGTGTGTGGGTTGTGTTTTTTTTTTGGGGGGGGGGGGAAGTAGAGTATCCCATATAACAATTTTCCCTATGGAAAAATTGTACAATTTTACAATGGGAAAACCCACTTAGCAAAAAAAAGTTGTTGTACAATGTATCCCTTAGGGAAAATTGCTATACAATGAATGTATCGTATAGCATTTTTTTCACACAACAACGAGCCTCATGGAATGGATTAAAATTGTTGTATGAGGTACCACTGTACTTTATATTGAATAAGTATACACCTGTACCTCAGATAACGTTATGACTTGGTTCCACAAGTCATAACGTTATCCGGTTTTTAACGTTGTGCAATTCATTGATCGCACAACATTTAAAAAAATCAAAGAGGAAAGGGAACAGGGGGCTGATCTGGTTTGCTTAGCAAGCCGGGGGGGGGGGGGGTTCTGAAAAGAAGGGAGGAAAACTTTTTCCTACTTTCCTTTCAGAAACCTCAGTCTGGAATACTAAAGGGCTTAGCGATCCAGGTTGGGGGGGGAGCTTCTTAAGAGAGGCTTGGATCCCTTATCCCAACCTCTCTTAAGAAGACCTCCCCCACGGCCTGGATAGCTAAGACCGTTACCAAGCCAAGCGGGGGTGAGGGGTTCTAGAAAGAAGGTAGGATTTTTCCCCCTACCTTCTTTTTAGAAACCTCAGTCTGGCTTGCTAAAGAGCTTAGCAATCCATGCTGGGGGGGGGGCAGTTTCCTAAGAGAGGCTTGGCTCCCTTATCCCAGCCTGTCTTAAGAAGACGCTCCCCCTGCCTGGATAGCTAAGACCCTTACCAAGCCAGGCGAGGGGTAGGGATTCTAAAAGAAAGGTAGGATTCCCCCCCCACCTTCTTTTTTAGAAACCTCCGTCTGGCTTGCTGAACAACTTAGTAATCCGGGGGGGGGGGGGCATCCTAAGAGAGGCTTGGATCCCTTATCCCAGCCACTCTTAAGAAGACACCACCACCACCCCCGCCTGGATACCTAAGACCCTTACCAAGCCAGGCGGGGGGAGGGAGGATTCCAAAAAGAAGGTAGGATCCCCCCCCATCTTCTTTTTAGAAACCTCAGTCTGGCTTGCTAAAGATCTTAGCAATCCATGCTGGGGGGGGGGCAGTTTCCTAAGAGAGGCTTGGCTCCCTTATCCCAGCCTGTCTTAAGAAGACGCTCCCCCTGCCTGGATAGCTAAGATTCTAAAAGAAAGGTAGGATTCCCCCCCCTACCTTCTTTTTTAGAAACCTCCGTCTGGCTTGCTGAACAACTTAGCAATCCAGGGGGGGTGGCATCCTAAGAGAGGCTTGGATCCCTTATCCCAGCCACTCTTAAGAAGACACCACCACCACCACCCCCGCCTGGATACCTAAGACCCTTACCAAGCCAGGCCGGGGGGGGGGGAGGATTCCAAAAAGAAGGTAGGATCCCCCCCCCCCATCTTCTTTTTAGAAACCTCAGTCTGGCTTGCTAAAGAGTTTAGCAATCCAGGCCGGGGGGGAGGGCTTCCTAAGAGAGGCTTGGATCCCTTATTCCAGCCTCTCTTAAGAAGACACCACCACCACCACCCCCGCCTGGATACCTAAGACCCTTACCAAGCCAGGCGGGGGGGGGGGGGAGGATTCCAAAAAGAAGGTAGGATCCCCCCCCCCATCTTCTTTTTAGAAATCTCAGTCTGGCTTGCTAAAGAGTTTAGCAATCCAGGCCGGGGGGGAGGGCTTCCTAAGAGAGGCTTGGATCCCTTATTCCAGCCTCTCTTAAGAAGACCACCACCACCCGCCTGGATAGCTAAGACCCTTACCAAGCCAGGAGGGGAGTAGGGGTTCTAAAAAGAAGGTAGGATTCTCCCCCCCCCCCTTTCTTTTTAGAAACCTCCGTCTGGCTTGCTAAAGAGTTTAGCAATCTAGGTGGGGGGGGGCTTCCTAAGAGAGGCTTGGATCCCTTATCCCAGCCTCTCTTAAGAAGACCCCCCCCCCGGGCCTGGATAGCTAAGACCCTTACCAAGTCAGGCGGGGGTAAGGGTTCTAAAAAGAAGGTAGGATTTCCCCTCCACCACCACCTTCTTTTCAGAAACCTCCGTCAGGCTTGCTAAAGAGCTTAGCAATCCAGGTTGGGGGGGGGCTTCCAAAGAGAGGCTTGGGTCCCTTATCCCCGCCTCTCCCCCTTACCAGGCCAGGTGGGGGAGGGATCCACAGCTGCAGGGTGGCTGGGGAAGCCGACCGGGACTCCCTGTCAGCGTCCCTAGCACCTGCTCCTGCCTCCGCAGCTGTGGGCTGGCTGGGGAACCTGACGGGGGAGCCTCCCGTCAGCTTTCCAGCCACCCCACCCCTGCCTCCGCAGCTCCAGGGTGGCTGGGAAGCTGAACGCAGAAGCCCATTCAGCTTTCCAGCCACCCTGCTGCTACGAACAACTGCATTGATAACGCTAGCAGATCGTTATCTGCGAAATAAATGTTGCATCGTTATCTGATTTTAGCGTTATCCAATGCAGTCGTTATCCGAGGTATTACTGTATTGAGCTCCAAAGTATCAGGAGTGAGATATACATCTGAGAAATCTCATAGACAGTTCAGAAGTACTTTATTTGTTAATGACCCTTTGTCTGAACTCTCTTTAAGAATTTGCCTCAAGACACTCCTTTATGAAATTGCATTAATAAAGGTTTGTTTTGCTGTCACTTTACTATTTCTAGTATGCAATGTTGCCTCCACAGCTACATATTGAGGGTGAAACTATAAAGATCATGTTGGAGGTGAACCTTTGTTAAGCTTTTGGTTACCTATGACACTGTTCATCATTAAGCACTGCTGCAAAAAACAAAAAAGAAAACACCAACAACCCTATAATCTAAGTAAAGCTGTAGCAAACTTTTTGCAAAATCATAGGGTTTTTTGTTAATTTACAAGAACATTGCAGTTGATGCATCACTCATTTTCCAGGACAGAAAACTGGCTTCTACTTCCTTAACACCTATACCAGTGATGGTGAACCTTGGCCCTTCAGCTATTCTTGGACTTCAATTCCCAGAAGCCCAAGTCTCTGTGAATCCACACAAATGGATTTGCTGGAAACCCCCCTTAGTCTGCTCCAGACCCTGCCCGAGGCTCAACGCCTCCTCCCCTACCCCACCCCCCTGTTTGCCTTCCCAACAAAGTTGAATCTCCCCACCCACCTCCACAACACTGTTTACCTTCACAACGAAGTGGAATCTACACACACACACACACACACACACACACACACACACTCTCTCTCTCTCTCTCTCTCTCTCTCTCTCTCTTTACCTGTTTACCTTCACAACGAAGTGGAATCTACACATACACACACACACACCGTTTACCTTCCCAATGAACTGGAATCTCCCCCACCACCTCCCCACCACCACACATGGAACACTATTTACCTTCCCAATGAAGTGGTCTCTAATTGTCCTCCTCCAGCGGTGGTGGGTCCTCCTCCTCCTGTGGCTGCTGCGGGTTGTGCTTGGGTGGCAGTGTGGGTGGCTGCGGGAAGGGACAGGAGGCGCTCACGCTGCCTGGAGCAGTCTGTGGCTACCGCTGCCACTTCTAGCAGCAGCAGCAGCAGCAGCGCCTGACTGGCTCAGCCCTTGACCCTCTGCTTGCCCGCCCGGCACAAACTACAGGCATTGCTGCTGCTGCTGCTGCTGCTAGAAACATCTGGAGGGCGCTGAAGCCTCACTGCGTCTACCTAGGCCTGGAGGCTTGAAGGCAGCGGCTTTGGCGGCAGCAACACCAATGAAGGTAGCAGAGGCCTAGGTAGGCGTGTTGAGGCTTTGGTGCCCGCCAGCCGCTTCCAACAGCAGAGCCAGTATTTCACTCTGGGTGGGCAGGCAGAGGGTCAAGGGCCGAGACACTCAGGCGCTGCTCTGCCTCCACTGGTGTTGCCACCGCCAAAGCCTCCTCCTCCAGGCCTCCATGCTCTGCTCTGACTCCCTGGGAGTGCAGGCACCGCTGCCTCCGCCTCCTCCACTGCCTCCGCTTCAGCCACTCAGCAATGGAGCTTGCGCACTGAGCAATGGAGTCGGCAAGTCGGCGTGGCTGGCCAAGTGGGCATGACCTTGGGGAAATTTTGCTACCGGTACAGCTGGACTGGGACGCACCAGGAGCAGCACACCACTGTCAACATGACAGTTCTATTTACATATTTATTTCTGTCCTGAAGTAAGTAAATTAATCTTTTATTAGGGTCAAGTGATACAAGTCGAAGGTTCTTAGGATCAAACAACCCCTCCTTGGTTTAGGTAGGACACAACTTTCACTTTATGCCAGACTTTGGGGTCAGCATCCTATCCATGCAAGAATAATGGATCTTCAGATGTTGTATCTGCCCTTCTTTTAACCCAGGCACTATAAAGATCTTCCGTAGAGAGCAGGGCAACTCTAATCATTCTTCCTGCAGCTCTGACTCCGTGTTGAAGCCTTTTCCTACAATGTTTGGATGCTGCATCATGTTGGATTCTAGTGATTGCCACACTGTTTTCAAAGTGCTAGCAGAGGTTAGGTAAGGGCCGCCCTTGCTCAGAAGCCGGTTGTATCCTACTCTAGGGTGTGGCGCTCATCTCCGTTTACAGGCAAAGAGCCAGTACTGTCTGCAGCTGCAGATGTTTCCATGGTCATGTGGTTTCATAAGGTAATATAGAATCAGGGTAAGGTGTGGTATTTTGCTGGACTCTCTATCATCCTATCTGGATCTGGATGTGAAAACCCAGGGGAAAGAGTGTGAAAAACTAGGTTGAATTCTATGTAAGCATAGATTGTAACCTTGACGAACAGTATTACTCATCATTACACAGTTCTGTGAAAAGCTTCCACTTTCCTGGCATTTAAAGTCTGGGGCAAGATGACAAAGGTTTATCCTCATTATCATTTCAAACAGCACATTTTTGAAAAAAGAATATTTTTATCCTGGCTTGTTTGTTAATGCTGAAAGTAAGATTTCAAAGGACCGCTAGATCAATTGCTAGGATTGATCAGTATTTATCTTGTCACCCATGAACTCCAAGGATCAATACCTTTTGCACATGCGAAGACCTCCGTTAGGCAATGGGCCTCCTTTTGTATTATGTTCTCTATGAATTTTTTCCCCACGCCCAGCTTTCGCATGGTGATCTGTACAAACCGTCTCTGCTGCTTCCAGATATGGCCATTTGAAGCAAGAAGACCTAAGGGCAACAGGAATCAAGAGGAAATGAAGTGAATATGGATTCCACAAATTCATTTGAAAACAACATTAGATTACTTGGCCAAGGTTTTGAGCAAGCTGTATTTGTACTGGACTGGTGGTGGTGATTTTTTGTTAATAAAGGGTTCCCTGCCATGTTCTACAACTCCCAAGTGCTTCCATAGGTCAAAGGAAATCTCTGCAGACAGTGGTGGGCAGCAAAAAATTTCACTACCATACCGTGGGCAGAGCCTACGTCATGGGCGGAGCCTACATCATGGGCAGAGCCTATGCCATGGGCAATCTAGTCATGCCTGCCATATGGCCATGTATACATCTGCAAAAAGAAGCACTGGCTCTTTGGCTGTAAATGGAGATGAGCACTCCACCCTAGAGTCGGACATGACTGACTTTTGAGCAAGGGAGGCCTTGAACCACTGGCAGAGACAAAACCTGATGGGGCATGGCAGGGAGGTGTGCGTGGCCATGGAGTTTCACCACCACTTGCCCAGAGGCCACCCAATTTTGCTAACCCCTCCCCCTTTGGGGTGTGCGAACCTTTTGCTCCCACCACTGTCTACAAATTCCCGGAATCTGGAGTGGGGAAGAGGAAGCATTTCATGCCCCTAAAATGGCCATGGTTTGGTGGTGATTAATACCCTTAAGGGACTGTGGTGGCTTACTGGTTAAGATGTTGAACTTGACAACTGGAAGGTTGGCAGGTCAGCAGTAGAAGACCCGAGTACTGCATGATGGAGTGAGTTCTCATCTCTATCCTAGCTCCTACCAACCTAGCAGTTCTAAAGCAAGAAATTGCAAGTAGATAAATAGGTACCACTTCCATGAGAAGGTAAACAATGTTCTGTACACTTCAGTGTCTAGTCATGCCAGCCAAATGTTCATGGAGATGTCTGCAGGTGCAGCCAGCTCTGGCTCTTTGGCTATAGACAGAGATAAGCACTGAATCCTAGAGTCAGATATGACTGGCTTTCGAGCAATGGAAAGCTTTAACTTTACCTGATACAGTAATACCTTGAATAACAATTGCATCAGATAACACTAAAATTGGATAACGATGCAAAATTTTGAAAAAAAAATTGCATCAGATAATGATCTGTTAGTGTTATCCAAGGTAATCCTTTGTAGTAGCGGGGTGGCTGGGAAGTTAAACAGGGGCTCCCCGTTCGGCTTCCCAGCCACCCCACAGCTGCGGAGGCAGGGGCAGGGTGGATGGAAAGCTGATGGAGGACTCCCCTGTTGCCTTCCCAGCCACCTTGCAGCTGTGGGTGCAGGGTTCCCTTTGCAAGCGAAGGGCTATCCCAGCGTTGGATAGTCCTTTGCTTGCAAAGGGAACACGGTCTGCAGACCTACCTGGGCGGTGCTGTAAGGCAAAATGCCGGGGTTCTTTCTCTGGCATTTTGCCTTGCAGCACTGCCTGGGGAGGTCTGGGGAGGTTGAGAAAAGAGCGGATCGCATTCCCCAACCTCCCCAGAGGCAGCAGGGGCTCTGGAGAGCCTGAAATGGGCAAAAAAGGGAGGTTTTTCCCAACCCAATTTGGGCTCTCTGCTGTCCCTTAAGCCTCTGAGAAGTCGAGGGACCCAATCCACACTGTTTCGGACATCCCCTGACCTACCCGAGCGGTGCTACAAGGCAAAACGCTGGAGGTTCCCCTGGCATATTGCCTTATAGCACCGCCTGAGTAGGTCGAGGGACATCCAGAACAGTGTGGATCGAGTCCCCCAAGCTTTACAAAGGCGGCAGAAGGGCTGAGAGCCCAAAATGGGCAGAAAAAACTCCATCCTGATGGTGTTTTTCCCACCCATTTTGGGCTCTTCGCCCCCTCGCTGCCTTTGTAAGTGTTGGGGTACCGATCAGCTCTGTTTTGGACGTCCCCCAATCTACCCGGGTGCTGCGATGGCAGTGCGTGATCGGAGTTTGGGTTGGGGGTAAGAAAGGGCACGCACCCGGTTCTTTCTTTCTTTTTTTTAATTTTTAATTATTAAACTTTGAATTAAAAAAAAACACAAACAAGAGATTACAAAAAATTACAACATAATTATCCACCTTTAAAAAATCAACATAAGACATTTCACTTTACAGGACAATACAACACACACACAAACAAAAGAAAAAACAAATAAGTACATTCACCCTCGCAACCCTACACCACCCAAAATCCCATGATAACATAAGACAGAACCAACCCTCACCCAACCCTTCACCTTCTTATCGTCTTCTCTCCCCTATCCTTCCATTGAAGGACCGCCTCCGAGTGTCGAAGAAGGGGAGGGAGACCGGGACTAGAGCGGGTTCTTACTGATGTTTAAAGATGCCAATTGAGTCTTATTACTCATAGCAATGCAGCTGCTTCTCTTTCTCCTTTCCTTCAGCTAGTGGTTATTTACCATTCTCTTTTTATTACTTTTCCTTTAGATTATTTCTAATTGAGTTTTCAATCCTTACCCACCTTTAACCTTCCTTGACAAGAGTTATTTACATTTTCATAACATTCTTGTATAAATTCCCTTTTACCCTTCTCCTTAAATTTCCCACTTCTTTTAAGTTCTATACTGTACTATAAAAAATATTTTTCCTTTAAATTTTAAACCAACAAAAGAATTACAAATTAATCAATCAACACTTCGTGACAGTTTACACATTAAATTGACTTAATACACATCACAAAATAATTGCATTACCAAATTTCCCTATTGGCTATGTTACCCCAAACTTCTTTTTCCAAATTTTACCCAATCATACCTTTTAACAATCCCATTTCTTCTCTTCCTCAATCCATAAACTGCTAATATATCCTTCTGTATAAAATTCCTCCCCATCTTTGCTTTATTCAACTCTTTAATAATTCTTTCCCTCTATAAATCTAAGTTTCCCTCTGGTATTTGTGTATATATCTTTTATCTCATCACCTTCTCTAACGTGTACAGTCTTTCTTCTTAGTTTTCAATTCATATATATTTTCCTTTTCCTTATCTTTAATCTTTCCTTCCACAGATATTAACTTTGCCTTAAATTTACCATTTATTCTTTATCATCTATTGCTTTCAGAAAATCCCTTTACTCTTGTTATCCTTCATGATACCTTTCTTTTCTTGCTTCCTTATCTTATCCTTTTTATCCAACCATTTCTCAATTTTTCTCCAAATATCCAATTCTTGATTATCCGTTCTATCATTTTCTTTACTTTAATTATCTTTAACCTTCCTTTAACATATTTTAAATCTTCTTCTACTATCACTAATTATTACTCTTTTTAAAAAACACACCTCTTTTCCTTTAAAATACGATAACAACTCATTATTTGTTTTCCAAAATTCACAATCCTTTACATTAAATTTCATTTATACAAATTAATCAATAAGCACTTCATAACAATTTAGAAATTATGTCTACTTGGAACAATTTTTCCTATCAACTGTATTACCTCAAACTTCTTTTAAACCAAAAGAAGCAATATCGATCCTCTTTCCTTGAAGTTGCTGATAATGTTACTATTGCAGGTCTGTTATTTTCTGAAAATTTACCAGCAAATCCTTTTAATCTTATCCTTTCATAGTACCTTTCCTTTCTTACTTCCTTATCTTATCCTTTTTGTCCCAACATTTCTCAGTTTTCTCCAAATATCCAATTCTTAATTATCCATTCTATCATTCTCTTTACTTTAATTATCTTTAACTTTCCCTTCAACGTATTTTGATTTTTCTTCTACTATCACTAAATTATTGCTCCTTTTTCTTTTCTTTTTCTCCTTTCTTTCTTCTCTTTTCATCTTCCTTTAAAATATGATAATAGCTCATTATTTGCTTTCCAAAGTTCACAGTCCCTTACATTAAATTTCATTTATATAAATTAAGGAGCACTTCATACCAATTTAGAAGTTACATCCACTTGAAAACTAGATTATCCTAACAACTATGTTACCCCAAACTTCTTCTGATCCAAAAAATAGTATCAATTCTCTTCCCTTAAAGTTTATTTGATAATATTATTACTGTTGCAAAAATTTATGAGACTTCCTGTAATTAAAAGCTCCTCTTTAAATTTCCTACATTCCTTTGATCAACTATATTGTCCCAAACTTCTTTTGATCTAAAAAAAAATCATATCAATTTTCTTTACTATTACAAAAATTTATGGAACTTTCTGTAATTAAAAGCTCCTCTTTAAGTTTCCTCCATTCTTTTGATCCTTCTTTAACAATATTACATGATTCTAATATACCCAGGTAGTCAGTTTGTTTTCTTATCACCACGACTTTCCCTGCCCAAAAGAATCTCAACTGTTGAAATTATTGCCAGTTATAATTCACTCCCTTATCTCTTAACAATTTAGTAATTGGTTTAATTCTCTTCCTCCACAACCTTTCTTCTCTTGTTAAATCCTGATAAATATCCAATTGTTCACCATACAATTTTAGTATTGGTATACTTTTTTTCCTTAGATAAGCCATCAACTTTAATTTGCTATCTAAACTTACAAATTTTTACCAGGACATGCCTTTTAAATGTCCCATCTCTTTTCTTCCCCAGTCTGTGAGCTGCTAATATATCCTCCTGTGTAAAATGCCTCCCCATCTTCAATTCCTTCAACCATTTAATAATTCTTTCCCTCAATCTGTCTGGATACGTTTTGGAATATTCTTTATCAACAAATTCTTCTGTCTCGCCTCTGCCTCCAACATATACAGTCTTTTTTCTTGATTGTCTCTTCTTTCATCTCCCTCTTTTCCTTTTCCTTGAATAGCTTTAATTGATTCATCCACGAGTTTTAATTTTGTCTCTGTTACCGCAAATTTATCATTTGTTACTATCTCAAGATTTGCCAACCAATCCCTTAAGTCTTGTTGTTCTTTTGTAATATCATTCATTTCTTGCTTAATATTCTTGATCTCTTCTTCCATAGATTTTGATTTTAATTCTATTGCCACAAATTTATCATTTGTTATTTTCATAAAATTTTCCAACAAATTCATTAAGTCTTGTTGCTCTTTCATAATATCATTCATTTCTCGCTTCCTTATCTTATTCATCTCATCCAAGTTTTTCTCAATTTTATTCCAAATGTCCATTTCTTTCTCCATTACTCCCAAGCATTGCTTTTCTTCTAACTGTTTTACTGATTTCAATTTTTCTGCCTCTACTCTCTTTTTTCCCCTAGCAGTACCAGTTCTTGGCTATCCATTATAGCCTTTGTTATTCTCATCATATCTTCAAACTCTCTTTTTACAGTTTTTATTCCTTCATCCTCTTCCGAAAGATGTTTATTTGTCTCTTCTTGAGACTTTTCTTGAAACCTTTCCTCAACCTTGCCCGGTTGTTCCATCATTGCTCTCGTCTGTCACAACTCAGCTGTTCCACTTTAATAGTCAATCTCTGTCAGCTGCAATAATCAATCTCTCATAGCAAATCACACCGAGTCTCTAAATAATAATCCACCACTTTATCTTCTCTCCATTTATCAAGTCTTGAGTCCAACACTTTCAAAGTAAGCGAAAGGTATTCAAAGTATTCAGAGTTTCAAAACTTCACTTTCAAAGTAAATCAAAGGTATTCAAAGTTTCAAAACTGTTCTCTCTTCATGCTTGTCTCCCAAAATATTTCACATGTGCTTTTCTCTAAGGCTTCTGCAGTGGGAGATCAACAGTGTTATCTTTCCTTCGGTCTAGTCAATTAAACCTCCCTTCTAGTTGCCGAGCCTTAAATAAACATTGTAGTCCAAAAAGGGGAAACATTAAGAGATTTTCAAGGAGGACTTATAAAAAATTCAAAGGCTTAAACATTCCATCCACTCCTTGCCTGTTTGTGTGTATGCTGTTTGTTCAATATTTATGTCTTCAGCATCTTTCTTTCAAAGTCTTATCTGGTTTTTTTCCCCACAGACTTGTCTTCTCACTGAGTCTTAAGTAAACAATTGCTTTAAAGCCGGGAGAAAGAGAAAAATGAAAGGTTTACCAATGATTTACAGAGAGGGAAACTTACAGGCTTAAACGTCCAATTCACTCCATGATAGGGCTTTTGTCTACGCGTCCTTTTTGCTCAACACTCCGGAAAATCTGCATGCTTTTTTTTTAGTTCTCTCCACTGCTTCCAAGTTATTTCATGACCTACACTCTTCACCTCTTTCACTCCAACACTCTCATCAATCATTTTCACATATTTAGATTTGATAGCCTCTGTTTTTCCAACTTTCTAGCACAGCTATCCTTTCAGCTTTCTTCACATAAATCTCACTCCCCGGCCATCTTGTTCCAGTCTCGGCACATACCCGGTTCAACCCCCCCCCCCCAACCCATCCCTGATTGTGCACTGTGATCTGCCTGCCTCTTTGGAAAGGGCAGCGTGGGTTCCATGCATTGACTTCGCAATGCCCTTTCCAAAGAGTCAATTGTATTGCTCCTCTGTTCCATTTCCTCTTTGGGAACAGGGCTTTTTTTTTAACATTGTGTGATCAATGCATCACACAACGTTAAAAATTGGATACCGTTATGACTTGTGGACCCAAGTCATAAGTTATCCATGGTACTAGCGTACTATTAATATTGTTTGTTGCTGGGCAAAAGTTATCTGATATATTTATTAATTGTATAGTAATGCTTCTGACATGACCAAAGAAGAAGTCCTCTTTTGCCTGCTACTGATAGTAATAGAAGTATATAAAACTATCCTTGGGCATATTTTCAATGATGGTATGAATAGAAGAGCCCCAATTGTTTTTTCAGGGCTTGTGAAAAATCTAGCATTTTTAAACAATTGGTTTAATAACAACTCTTAGTTTCAAACAAAGATTGCCATTAAAAAGACTCCCCCATCCCTCTTTTGGCTGTAGGAATAGCATTGTTTACTTCCTCTTTCAGGAGTTTGCAAGAGGCTAGGCTAGAGCATTGCTTCCTGCCTCAGTGTAATTGGCCTTCTTGCCCATTTCACCTGCAGCACCACCACTGGTTGGTGGTGCAAATACAGTTTTAAAAAAATAAGTAACTACCCTTAAGCACTCAAAAACAAGCCCACACAAATGTTTAAATTAATTAAATTTACTGTCTTTTCAATTTTTTTATTATTGAAACTCACTAACAGCTGCTGCATTTTCCACCTCTGACTTATACTCAGGTCAATCTATTTTCCTAATTTTAGATGCCCAAATTAGGTATTGACTCAAATATATACGGTATCTCATCCTGCTGCAAAACAGATTGCAAGGCGTGTTTTACTTCCACTTCCGGTGGGTGGAACCACATGACTGGCCCGCTGAACCACATAACCAGCCTGTAGCCTGAAAAGTTTGGGCGGCCTGCTTAAGATGATTGAAAACTTCACTAATACCGTTCAACTGGAAGCTGTTTTATTAATTTTCTGGACAAAAACACTTGTAAACCCCTTACTATTCATAACAATTTACCTCTTTTTTTAAACATAGCTTTCACTAAAGGAGTCACAGGCCGCTCAGTTAAATCTTCTGAATGGTTGATCAATCCTTCTTTTATTGCTTGGTATCCCGACAGAATGACAATAGGATAATAGCCAATCCATATAGTGTAAATGTTTCCATACTGCTTAGCAAGCTGTAGTTTGGCAGAGAAGAGAGAAAATATCACAGCATGTGGCGACACCATTTAAACAAACTTGGCATTTGATTCCCTTATGACAAAAGGTGAATTCGAAGGGCTTTTATCTTTCCTGCCTGCATGTTGCAAAGGCTGAGTAAAATTTATCTATATTTTAAAAAATCTAAAGCAACTTTACCCCTGCTGCTGGAGAGCTTCTATTTTTTTCATCTCAGTGTATTTTGATAAAGAGGCCATGTTCACATAGTGGTTAAGAGGCTGAGCTTAATGACTGGAGGTCAGCAGGTCGGCAGGTTAAGACCTGAGTGCTGTGAGATGGAGTGAGCTCCTGTCACCTGTCCCAGCTCCTGGCAACCTAGCAGTAAGAAAGCAAGAAATTGCAAGTAGATAAATAGGTACTGCTTTGGTGGGAAAGGTAAGTGTTCCATCCACTTTGGTGACAGTTCGAACCCCGAGTACTGCATGACAGATTGAGCACCCATGTCTTGGCGACATGAAAGGAGCCTCATTTGGGTGTCCCCGGACCAGAGTTTCTCCTGCAAAAATCCTTTCAACCCACAATAATTTCTGAGACGAAATTATTACCAGATTTTTTGCAGCTCCCGTGGGGGCTTAGTAGTTAAGACACTGATCTGGAGACCAAAAATTCAGGTATCGATACCCAAGGGCTGCACCATGGGGGACAGGAAAGGAGCCTCATTGGGCGTTCCCTGCAAAAATCTTATCAACCCCGAGTAATCTCTGACATGAAAGCACACACACCCCTAAAAAGGTAAGAACTCAGTGACCAGGTAAACGGCATTTCCTGCCCTAGTCCCCAGGCTGTGGAACGCATTGCCATCAGAAATTAGATCTGCTCCAGTTTTGCTGGCATTTTAAAAATTACTGAAACATTCTTGTTCCATGAAGCCCTTCTCTCTTAACCTGCCAGTCATGGAAATATATGATGTATGCTGTAATGTGGATGTACAAATTATTTTAAGAATGATGTGAATACTGCTGTTGCCAGTGAGGTTTGTTTTATTTTTTTATGCTTATTATATGTTATTAACATAGTGTTCTGTAAATGTTTATGTTTGATGTGAATTATTGTAAGCTGCCTGGAATGGTGCTTTTACCAGATGAGTGGGATATAAGGAAGGAAGGAAGGAAGGAAGGAACCCAGTTGGCAGTCAACACACCAGTGATGATCCAGAAGATACAAAAACAAAAATCATTTCCCTTTTTCCTCTATGGATGAGCCAGAGAATGTTCAGTTCACAGCAGAAAATCTGAAAGGTCATTTGAGGTCAACGTGTCATTTGAATGCTAGAATTGCACCAAATGGCATGTTACTTCTCTTTACAAACACCAAGACCCTGTTTGCAGCACAATAAAGGTAAAGGTCTCCCTTGCTCAGTCGCATCCAACTCTAAGGGCTGGTGCTCATCTCCGTTTACAGCCAAAGAGCTAGTGGTTTCCATGGTCATGTGGTAGGCATGACAAAATGCAGGAGCACACAGAACACTGTTACCTTTCCCACCAACGCAGTACCTATTTATCTACTTGCAATTTCTTGCTTTCGAACTGCTAGGTTAGCCCACACCAAATGAACCAATGTGGACAGGCCCTCAGAGATTCTTACTTGTCTTACCTTCTTTAAAATATTCTGAGAAATTGATCCCCGAATTTTCCAGAAACCTCCAATGAGTGGCAGTGGAAAGGGTCCTGGTGGGTAGTTTCTGCTTGACCAAAGAAACTTCAGATAATGCAAAAACAGAAGCAGCAGCAGAATAGTAAACATCCCCCAGATTCCAAACATTCTCCTCTCCCTCTTCTAGTTTTCAAAAAGATCTAGATTGGATTTCCTCAAAAGTTTGTATCTTTGTGAGAGATAATGTTTCAATTGAGCTGGCTTTGTCCCATGTGGCTTTATATACTTTGCCTTAATGATGTAAGCAACCAGAACTAATGACTAAAATAGGGATGTGATGCTTATTTATTTATTTATTTATTTATTTATTTATTTATTTATTTATTTATTTAAAATACAGTCTTGCATGTTATCCTTATTATTATTATTATTATTATTATTATTATTATTATTATTATTATTATTATTATTATTATTATTATTATTATTATTATTATTATTATTAAATTAGACTTATATTATATTATACATATATTATTCAATTAGACTTAAATTAGAGTTAGATCCTTGTTTTGTAGCCACTGCCTATGCATGGGAGCGAGAGAGAGATACAGAGAAAAAGAGGTCAGGTGTTAAACCTGACATTTGCAGAATGTATGAATTTAATTATTTTTATTTTACTCACCAGATAATTATCTTCCTTGGTGGCTTAGTGGTTAAGGCGCTAGGACTGGAGAATGAAAAGACAGGTTTGATCCCCAAGAGCTGCATGATGGGGGACATGAAAGGAGCCTCATTCGGGTATCCCCTGCAAAAATCCTTTCAACCCAGAGTAATTTCTGACACAAAAATGAAGAAAGGATCAGATAATTAGGCACCAAGAATGCCTGATGTTTAATTAGAACCAAGCCATCCTTGCCCACAGACTCCTTGGCTAAAAAGTCGAGGAATAAAGGGCAGGGGCTCAGTAAGAAAAAAGAAACGGTGAAAGTCATTTTTCTCAGGGGTTGGGCTTCATTTATTTCATGTGAACCTTCACTTATTCCATCCCTGCTGTCATGGATGGGAACGGGTTTCAGTGTTTTTCTCCCTACTGACCAAGATTAGCAGAATGGTTTGCATTATTTTATTTTTAAGACTTTTTTTCTTTAAAAAATTACCAAAGTGGAACAACTAGAGACCCTCTCTGGTCTGCTCTAGTGGGACGGGCAGATGTCCTTGGGACGATGCGGCCCACTACCATGTAGGGCTTTGAAGGTAATAACCAGCACCTGGAATTACACCTGGAGGCACACTGGCAGCCAGTGCAGCTCCCGAAGCAATGGTGAGGCACGAGCATAACACCCGCACCCCATCACGACCCGGGCAGCCACATTCTGAATCAGTTGCAGCCTCCAAATCAGTGATGGGATGAACCCGGTTCCATCCAGTTCCCCAGAACTAGTAGGAACAATCTCGGGGGGGGGGGGTTCCGAGAGGGTCGCCCATTTTTAAGGCGTCCGGTTCCAGATGCCTCACCGAAAGAAATTTTTTTAAAAAAATTGGAGCCAAAATGGTTCCAATTTAGTGCGCATGTGCAGAAGCTCAATCTGACGCATTGCACATGTGTCAGATTGAGTTTCTGCGCATGCGCACTAAATTGGAGCCATTTTGGCTCCAATTTTTTTTAAAAAAATCTTTCGGAGCCGGAGCTGCACCTTTTCAGAGTTGCTCCGGCAGCGGCAGCGGCGATGGGGCCGCTGAGCTCCCATGGGCACGTTGAGACCTGCCCGGGCCATCCGCCACCGCCGAGCCATCCCAGGGACTTGCGGCCGACAAGCCTCCATGGCCTGGGGACGCCTGGCAGAAGTGCACTGCTTCCGCCTCCTCCTCCGCCGGGCACCTGCAGCTTCCTCGGGCCAGTGGCTTTTCGGCCTGGCTCCAGCTGCAGCCATGGCCAGGGGTGGCCAGGGGCTGCGGGCAGCGGTGGCTCTGGTAGCGGCTCCGGCCACGGCCAGGGGTTGCAGGCGGCGGTGGCTCTGGTAGCAGTGGCAGCTGTGGCCGGCGGCTGCAGGTGGTGGCTCCTGTGGCCGCGGCCTTCGAGGAGGAGGACGCAGTCGGGGGTGGCGTGCCTTGCTGGGTGGGCCCGGGCCATGGGGGTTCGTTGGCCCCAAGGAAGGTAAGTAAGTTAGGGTTTTGTATTTGGGGTGGGTGGGTGATTTATTTGTGTTTTTGGTGGGTGCTTGTATTTTTATTTTATTTATTTCTTTATTTTATTTATTAAAGTTATTTACAGGTTTGTGTTGTAGCTGTCTGGGTGTGTGGGTGGGTGGAGGGGTGTGTGTGTGTGTTTATTTTTATTTTTTATTTTTGGCCCCGCCCACAACATCATGACATTGGCTCCGCCCATGACATCATGACGTTGGCCACGCCCGTGACGTCATGGTGTGGTAGTAGAATTTTTGTCATTCCATCACTGCTCCAAATGGTCACCAAGGGCAGCCCCATGTAGAGCGCATTACAGTAATCAAGTCTGGAGGTGACCAAAGCGTGTGTGATCATGAGCAAGGAGTCCCAGTCTAGGAGTGGGCATAACTGGCGTATTACACTAAGTTGTGCAAAAGCCCTCCTGGCCACAACTGCCACCTGCTCATCGAGCAGTAGTCGTGAGTCCAAGAGGACCCTCAGATTATGCACCGGATCTGTTTGGGGCAAAAATGCCCCATCCAGAACCAAAGATGGTAACTCCCGTGATAATGCAGGACCCCTGACCCACAGCCACTCAGTCTTGCCGTGGTTCAGCTGTAGCCCGTTGTCCCCCATCCAGACCCTGACAGCCTCCAGGCACCTGGAAAGGACTTCCACTGCATCGCTTGGGTCCTCACAGGCCGAGATATACAGCTGGGTATCATCAGCATATTGATGATACCTCACCCCGTGGGAACAGATGATCTCACCCAGAGGTTTCAAGTAGATATTGAATAGGAGAGGCGAAAGGACCGAGCCCTGAAGCACCCCATATTGCAGGGGCCTAGGGCTGGACCTCTCAACTTCCAGCAACACCAAATGGGTCCGGCCCCTCAGAAATGAGGAAAACCAGGACCACACACTGTCCTGGATCCCCAATCTTCGGAGCTTACATAGTGATCCTCCCCAAGGAACTGGAGGAGAAATTCAGACAGGTGGCTGTTTATAATTTGAACCAATTAAGGATTTCTTGAAAGCAGAGACACAGGCTCAGGGTTTGTTTGACTGTATTGCTGTGTTTTTACCTTGATCAAATTATGCCAGAAACATTTACTTTGGAATTTGGGATGTAAAATGTACTATCTTAAGCAGAGGTTCCCAATCTAAGGCCCATGGGGCAGACCTGGCCCATGGTGCCATTTCATTTGGCTCCCATTCCCTCCAAGGGCATTCAGGAAACAAAATGGCCACCCCTTCAAAGCTGTTGGGACAAAATGGATGCCCCCATCATTTAGGCAAGGCAAAATGCCCAACTGCCCCTTGAAGCTGACTGAGAGAGCGTGACCCGGCCCACAGCTTGAAAAGGTTGGGAATCCCTGATCTTAAGGGTGCCTTTTCTTCTGATTTAAAATCCTGTACACTGTAACTCAGAGGTTGTGATGGCTCTTTGCTTTGAAATTGAAAATGCAGCTTTTAAACTGGGAAGCTTTCCTTCTGTTTCTATTCCTGTTGACAACTTAAGTGTGTGTCCTGACACTCCCACATGCCAGTGTATATCTAAGATTTATTATTTGCTCTGATCATTAGCTTATTTTAAATAAGCATGTCTCTGTTATTTTCCTGATGAGCCATACACCATTAGAGTTCAGTCTGGGGTGAAGAGACATCATAAATGAATTAAGTTGCTCTAACTTATTCAGTTGCATTTGTGACTATTTTATAAAGCCACATATCTTTGGTTTTTCATGCACCGATGAGGACTTATGTTTGGCCAATGACTAAGTCGAAAAAGTGGCTTCATTTTGGCAGTCCATTACATGATCGGGCCATGAAAAAAGAAGAAGAATTAACACAATACATACATCTGACTGCACCAGGAAGGGTTACTGTGCAGGGAGTAATTGGTCACACTGTTTGATGATCTCTGGCGAGAGCAAGATGGAGGGTATCCCTCCATTCTTGGCAGCTTTTGATACCGTCGACCATGGTATCCTGCTGGACTGGCTCCAGGGGTTGGGGATCTGGGAGTGGCCAGACCCAGTTGGTGTGGCTGGGGGGTATGGAGTCCAGTCCAAGGCAGCTCACGTGTGGGGTGCCTCAGGGCTCGGTCCTCTCACCCCTACTATTTAACATCTACATGAAACTCAGTGGTGGGATGTCAAAAATTTTACTACCCCACCGTGTGAGGTAGTAAAATAAAATAAAAATAAGCGCAAGCACGCGCGCACACACACACACACACCTCAACCCACACACACACACCACAAACCCATAAATTAAATAAATAAAAGAAAAATTACATTAAAATACACCCACCCAGCCAAACATAAATCAACCCACCCACCCACCCACCCACCTCAAACACAAGCCCGTCACTTACCTGTTAGTATATAAGTCCATGGGCAGCACCATGTTGCAAGATGGATATGGTCATCGTACCGGTTCTCTAGGATAATATGCCTTAATGTAAATGTAAAACAGCTGTACCTTCTTAAGGGTTCTCCAATTGGAACAGCACAGGTGTAGCTTATTGATGAGGTAACTCCAAGACTTTGCTTAAAAACCCTAGGCCTGCCGGCCGCCAGGTCTTTTTAGGAACTGTGGTAGTATGTCAATATAGGTAAAGGTATTAAACACACATTAAAATACACACAGACACACCACATCCAGTGATGGGATGTTACCGGTTCTGAACGGATCCACAGAACCGTTATAAGGATTTCCGGAGGGGTCTCCGGGAGGGTAATATCGGTTTTGAGGCGTCCGGATCGGACGCCTCACCGGCAGAAAAAAAAAAAAATTTAATTTGAGCCAAAATGGCTCCAATTCAGTGCGCATTAAGAGCCGAAAGAAACCCGCCGAAAAGAGGGTCCTCCCGAACGAAGCCCTTCCCTCACACGGAGAGCAAAGCAAGCCGTCCGACCCGGAGGCGGCGCGACTCAGGTCCCCCCTCAGGAGCGCCACGCGGGTTTCCCGCCGCGCACCCAACCTGGGTGCCAAAAAACCTGAGGCGCGCCAGAGTCCAGAGGCTCCTCTGGGGCACTGCAGCGAAAACGGGAGGCTGTTCTCTCTCTTCCCCCCCCCACGACCCTCTCCCCCACTCCGCCCAGAGTCCGTCACACACACACACACACACACACTCGCTCCGTGCTGTAGGAACCTCCTCTGAGCCGCCGCCGCCCCCGGACCCCTTCGTGGCTGGCAATGGTTTGCCTCGTAGAGATCTTATGGGAGGGAGGGAGGACGAGCGGCGCCCTCCGCATCGCTATTCCGAGGCAGCCCTCGCCAAGAGCCAATCAGGTGGGGGGTGGGGTGGGGGCTTGCGCGGTGCCAGTCCGGACAAAAACAGGACTCAGGTGGCAAAGACACACGCGCGGCCCGCCTGGACCCCTTCCTCATCCTCTGCCGCCCGTCCTTACCAAGACAAGACGGCTCTTTTAGGGGGCAATCGCTGGACCCTGCAGGCTTTTCATCGCTCGCCCCCCCCCCAGGCAGAAGGCGCTCCCTCCCCTGCTGAATAGTGGGCACCCCCCCCCCTGCCAGCCCGCCGCCAGAAGTTCGAAAAAGGTAAAGATCGCGGCTCGACTGCGGGGGTTAGCTGGGATCCCGAGGGTTCCCCCCATCCTCGCCTAATCCCCGCAGAGCCGTCCGCGTGCACGCCCGAGGATTCAAAAGGGTAGGAATACCCTTTCGAATCCTCGGGCGTGCGCGTGGGCAGCTCTGCGGGGGTTAGGCGACGATGGGGAAAACCCTCGGGATCCCAGCTAACCCCCGCAGTCGAGCCGCGATCTTTACCTTTTTCGAACTTCTGGCGGCGGGCTGGCAGGGGGGGGTGCCCACCCACCCACCCAGCCAGCTTGCCGTCAGACTGGGCGCTCGTCGGGGGGGGGGGGGGTGGCGCCATAGCGGGGAGCCCCTGGCTGCTGGCTGGGTGGCTGGGGGGGAGGAGGTGGGCAGCGCGCGCGTGCAGGGTCGGGGCCGCCCATGGAGCGTTGCGGCCGGGAGCGTGGGCCGCCCGGCTAGGCGCGGCGCCGGGCACCAAGGCTGGGGGCCAGCCCCAACGGTCCCCATTGTAAGTGGGGTTTGTGTTTGGGGTGGGTGGGTGTTTGGGTGTATTTTTATTTAATTATTATTTTATTTATTTTATTAACGGTTTTGTGGGGGGGGGTTGAGGGGTGTGTGTGTGTGTGTTTTATTTTTATTTTATTTATTTTATTTTTGGCCCCGCCTACAACGTCATGATGTCATGACGTTGGCTCCACCCATGACGTCATGACGTTAGCTCCGCCCCCACTGTGATGACGTCAGGGTGGGGTATAAAAATTTTTATCATCCCATCACTGACCACATCCAAAGGTGAGTCACTTACCCTGGGGAGCAGGCTATAGGGAGCTTCAGGCTAGCAGCTTCTCTTTCTCCTCCCCGCTTGGAAGGACAGCAAGGAGGCCATGCATACGCGCCAAGCACTGTAAGCGTTCATGCACACCAAGTGCTTGGCACGCATGGGCAGTGGGGGAACCAGTGAATAGGTGAGCTCCGAAGGTGGTTCCCCCCAAATAAATAAATAAATAAATAAAATAAAACTATGGAAGTTCCTCCTGGTAGAATTATGCCTCCAGGCCCAGTTACTGCCGTTTAGGAGAGAATTTAAAACATGGTTAATGGAACAGGTCTGGGGTCCAGGACTGCCCACAAGCTCTCCTTTTTGCTTCGTCTGAGGTCCCCCCGTCTTGTAATTGGTTTTATTGAAGGGCTTACTGTTTTTATATTGTTTTTAAGTATTTGCTGGACTGTGTACACCACCCAGAGTCTATTGATTGGGCCTGCATATAAATCTCTATAAATATATAAATTTTTCCTTTTCTCACTCCCAAAAACCACTCCCATCTGTTAGAATGCCTTCTGCAGATAATTTCAGGACCATCCTGGCTCGTCTCCGTTCTAATCAAGGTCACCCCCCACATTCCTCCTAAACGCAGAGGGACAGGGAAGCTTTCTCACAGGGGGTGGGAAGGGTGACTCACTCTCTGCTCTTACAGAGGGCACCCTCCATATACCATCTATTGGGGAGGCACGCCCCTCCAGCATGAGAAAATGGGCCTTCTCGGTCATAGATCCCATATTATGGAACTTCCTCCTGGTAGAATTATGCCTCCAGGCTCAGTTGCTACCGTTTAGGAGAGAATTTAAAATGTGGTTAGAGGAACGGGTCTGGGGGCCAGAATTGCCCACAAGCTCTCCTTTTTGCTTTGTCTGAGGTCCCCCCTCTTGTAATTGGTTTTATTGAAGGGTTTTTAACTGTTTTTATATTGTTTTTAAGTATTTGCTGGACTGTGTACACCACCCAGAGTCTATTGATTGGGGCTGCATATAAATCTAAATAAATAAAGAAATTTTTCCTTAATGAGTTTCTCCTATCTCTTGTAGAATTGTTTTGTCCTGGTCCCAAAATGTAGTAGACTTCCAGCTTGACTGAAAAGATCCAGCTTTGGCCCAGGATTAGGTTTTGTCTGCAACGCAATGCCCCCTATATGACGTGTCATTGCCTGAAAATAGATAACACTGGAATCCTCCACAAATGGTCCAAAATACAGTATTATTGCCCCATGTGATGATTCACTCAGTTAGAATTTCATTTTAACAAGTTTATGCTGGCAGAAGTGTAAGCGTATTAAATTGTCCCAGGGAATTGCCAGCAATTAATAAATAATTCTCAATCACATGCCAATTAACTTGGCTGGCACAAGACTAGTCATGCAAGAAGTAACTCATTAATTAACTGCAATTTGCCACCACAATTTATACTTTTACACTAAAGGTAAACATTGTCCCTGCTTGAAAGCTAATAGCATCCTGCTCTAGGGTGCTCATCTCTGTCTACAGCCAAAGAGCCAGGACTGTCTGGTTCAGCAGATGTTTCTGTGGTCATGTGGCAGGCAGGACTAGAAACTGGAGTGCACAGAAAGGTTACCTTTCCCTCCAAAGCACTATCTTTTTATCGACTTGCAATATCTTGCTTTAAAACTGCTAGGTTGGCAGGAGCTGAGACAGACAATAGGAGTTCATTCCATCATGCAGCACTCAGGTCTAGAACTGCTGACTTGCCAACCTTCCAGTCGTCTAGTTCAGCATCTTATTCATTCATTCATTCATTCATTCATATTTATATTGCTGCCCACTTGCGGAGCCAACTCAGGGCGGCCTACAGTCAAAACAGCAACAGTACAGTAAAAATTATAAAATACAACCTCACAAAAAAAAAAAAAAAAAAAAAAAAACAAGCCACCACAGTCCCACTACTATACTTACACTGCTATAATAAGATTCTGGTTGATATGTTTTGGGAAACATAGGATGCAGAAAAGTCCTTCCATTTAATTCATCACTTGGCTGAAACTGGCCTTCTGCCCAGATTTCCCAATGGCATGAGTCTTGCAAGTCTCACTACAACCCCCCCCCCCCTTTATCCTGAAATCTATCTGAAATCATACGAGTTGCAAATATGACACTTGCCACAAATACTACTATTTTACCAATTAGAAGGGCTGGTATAACGAACGGTCAGACCCTAATTCCTCAGAAAATATTTGGTCTGAGTTTGTATCAGCCAGGACACTTTAAAACTGCGAAGTCTGGCCTGGATTTTTCCTAACCCAAGACAAGCCCTGTGAGATGAACCCACTCAATCCCATCTTGTCCTCTTCCTAGGGTTAGATACTGACCAGTGCTTCAGTATAATCTTGGTAGTGTAACTTAAAATAAACAAACTCCCTTTACAGGTCTACATAAACACATTGACTGAGATTTTTTTTTTAATTAGGTATTTTTTTAAAAAAATACAGAGATATATATAAAAACATAACAGTATGATAATATAAAAGCAAGAAAATAAAATGACTCTAATAGCTTCGCTACATTATTTCTCCACGCCAATTAATCAAATATGAGTAAACATTCCTCAATTTCATTTACAAATATTGACGAGTAATATAAGAATTCATACAACCACAAAATTTACCTTCATTTTTCTTTTTCTTTCCAATACATAATATATTCTTGCGTTACTACATTTTATATCATGTTTATCACCCTAGTGCTATATACATTGCCCGGGGAATTATGTACCCTCATAATTTCCAAAAGTAATTTTGTTCCGGTGCAGGGACCATGCCTTTCTTCCTAACCAACGTATGATCTATAAATGGTTTCCAGATCCTCCAGAAACCATTCCCATTCACTTTACCCTTTCTAAGATTTATTTCCCAGGTGAGTTTTTCATTTGTTTATACCAATCCTGTATTCTTAACTTTTCACTACTCTTCCAGTTTTTTGCTATGCACTGTCTAGCCACTGATAACATTGCAGCCATCAGTTCTTTGTTGTTGTTACTCATTTTGTATTTATCCACCTCCGTTAACAAAATTGTTTCCGGCCCCAATTCGAGTTGGATGTCCAATATATTCTTAATCTCGTTTTCTATATTTCCCCAAAAATTTTTTAAACATTCACAGTTCCACCACATGTGTTCATATGTTCCTCTTATTTTTTTACATCTCCAACATTTGTCACTCAGATTATTATACATTTGATGCAACCCTTTTGGGGTCCTATACCATCTCCAAATCAATTTGTAATTATGTTCTTTTACTATGACTGACATAGCTCTCATAATCCTTCTGCTCCACATTTTTTGCCATTTTTTTCTGTAATTTTTACACTCAGTTCTTGCTCCCAACTTTGTCTCAAAACCTCTTGTATTTTTCCACCCTTATTCAAGATCTTATAAATTTTACTTACAATCCCCTTAATTCCCATATTGCCCTTTCTTAATTTGGTCAACAATATCTCAAATTCCGTACTTTCCCTGTCTAAACCACCTTCTGAGATAAACTTTTTGTTCCATTTATTCATCTGTAGGATCTTGAACCAATTCAATTCCAATTGCAAATAAAGCTCATTTCTTTTTTGTTGGTCTCTACAAGTTTTAACCCAATCCTTCACTAACAGAACCCCATTTTCCGACAAAATATCCCTAATCCTCCCGTCTATTTTTATTGGAAAATTATTGAAATCCTCTAATTCTAACACCGGTGAAATTCCTGGGATAAGGTCTTTTCTTACTCTGTTCCAAACCTCTGTAGTTGTTTTTAACATCATTCCCTGAATCTTACCCTGAGATTTCTAAACAAACAGTTTTATTTTTAAATAACACTGAGCTAATTATAATGTCAGTGGTCAATTTCAAAATTGTGGCAAACAAAAAGCAGTTTCAATGAACACTTTGAAATATTACTGGCAAGACTGAGAGGCTCATTTCTCTAGCACTAGAAAGATGGCCGTCTCTGTGTCTGCTCTGGCCCTGTGGAACCTCCTGCCAACTGAGCTGCGCCGCCAGGCAGAGCTGCTGCCCTTTGGGGTGTAAAAACCTGGCTGGCAAGGCATGTCTGGGGTACTGGAGGCACAACGACCTCAGCCTGCTGGCTGGTTTGACCTCCCCCCAAGCTCCCTTATGTTTTTAAGTTTTAAATCATACAAAATTTTAGTCGTAGTTTTAATTGGCTTTAATTATAGATTTTAAGAACTTTTAGAATTTTAACCTATATTGTTTTGATGTTTTTAGGATGTGTTAAACTGCCCTGGGTCGCCTTCGGCAAGGAGGGCAGTATAGACATTTAAATAAATAAATAATAAGCTTTCGCCACTTGCAAGATAGAGAATACAAGATAAGGTGCTCCTTTACATGGAATATCTCCTCACTGCTGCTTCACGGAGCTCTCTCATTTCACAATAAACTGCTAATGCATTGCTTTAGAGTGGGAAAGGGTAATTCGTCACATTTTCGGAAATGGATGTGATCAGGTCACATGTTGTACAGCATTTCAGCCACATATCAACCTGGAGTACAAGACACCTCATTGTCATTCAAAGATAAGGATTATCTTTTTCATTGATGTTGGAACAATGATACTCAATTTAAGTGGGAGTGGAGGCTGCCATTTTCTGAAACACTGATGGACATCTTTTGGTGGCTTTCTAATGTGTTTTGTGAATTATTATTATTATGATTGTTGTTGTTGTTGTTGTTGTTGTTCTGCCCTATCTGATTCTGAATATTGGTTACCCCATGGCGATTAGCCATGAAGATTGTCCTTGGATAATGCAGACCTTCCATTTGCCTTCTGCATTGCAGCGTGATACTGACCCAGTTCCACGAGTCACTTTCTGGTCCTGAGCCCTTTTGGCACACAAAATTCTCCTCAGCCTCAGGCTAGTATTGATGAAGCTGCTGTGATGAGAAAAAGCATTTCTCATCTTAAGAACTAGGAATGGGTTAAAATTCCTGGGAAGGTGCTACCTCTCCAATATTGAAGAGGGGAGTTGTTTTCAGTTTGGGTGAAAGTGAATGTGTTTGAAAGTCTCTGGACCATTTTCCTTTAGTACTTGATGTTTGTATGTGTTTGTCATTATGAAAAGCCAAAGCTTACTATGCCATTTGCTAGATCCGGAGATCCATGTGTGGGAAGGAGGACGCAGTAGCCATGGTAGTTGAACCGAACAACACATTTGTTTATTGTGAGCACATCATAACAACAACAACAACAGCCGGGCGGCTAGGGTTTAAATACCCTGGTAAGCCCGGCCCCCCAGCCAATGGGATTCGGCGGTTTTCCCACCGAAGAACTTTTGAATATCCAACACCCCTTCCCCCCAGAATGCACTACAACCCTATTTACATACAAAATCAGCCAGGTGACGGGGGCGTGTGTGGACCCTACTAGACCTGCGCAGTTCAGTCGGTGCCGGGGCATCGAGCGGAGCGAACCTGTCACTCCCGCTCTGCTCTGCCCTGGCAGGTTCCTGTCTCGGAGTAGCTGCGGTAGCTTCGGCGGTAAGCGGGGGTGGATCTGCTTCTCCAGGTAAGTCCACCGGTGTCGGGTCTGAGCTAGAGGGGGTGTTGTAGGGCTGAACCGGGTCGGTGACCGGTTCGACTAGGGCTGGCGTGGCCGTGTCGGTGGCAAGCTGTCCTTCGGGAACGATGTCGTCTTGCGTGTCGGGATTTGTCCTCCTCCTGAGCTGGTCGATATGGCGTTTCCATATTCGACCATCAGCGAGAACGACCCTATAGGTGTACGGGCCCAGCGTGTCAACTATGGTTCCCTCTTCCCACATTGGGCCAGCTGCAAAATTTCTGGCATAGACGGGGGTGTCAATTGGGAATGTGCAGACTTGCGTGTGTCCTTCCCTGAACTTATCAGGGGAATACCGGGGGTGTAGGCGGTCCAGTTGGCAGTGGAGCCTCCTGCCCATCAGGAATTCCGCGGGGGCCTTTCCCGTGGCAGCACAGGGGAGGTTATGTTGAGCTAGAAGGAACGTGTCTATTCTTTCCTGCCAGTCCCCCGGTCCCAGCCTGCCCAAAGCCTCCTTCGCGCTGCGCACAAACCTCTCGGCTTGCCCATTCCCTTGTGCTCTAAACGGGGAAGTGAGCGCATGTCTGGTCCCTAAGGATGCTAGGTATTGCTCGAATTCCGTGGCCGTGAACTGTGGGCCGTTGTCCGAGACCAAGGTGTCCGGAATGCCGTGCGTGGCGAACAGCTGCCTGAGTTCCTGGATGACAACCTTGGCTGTGGTGCTCTTCATGAGCCTCACCTCTAGCCACTTTGAGTAGGCATCTACGACGATTAGAAATATTTGGCCATGGAAAGGGCCAGCTAGGTCAATGTGAAGTCTCTGCCATGGGCCCGAGGGTTGCTCCCACTCTCTAACTGGTGCCGCCGGGGGATTTGGTTGGGACAGTTGGCATGGTTCACACTTGTTCACCCACTCCTCTATGTCCTTATCAATCTGCGGCCACCATACATAGCTTCTTGCCAAGCCCTTCATCTTTACCACCCCCGGATGGCTGGTATGTAACGTTTCCATAACTGCCTTGCGTAACCTCTTGGGGATTACCACCCGATCTCCCCACAGCAGACATCCCCCCACACAACACAAGTCATCCCGTTTATCAAAAAACATCTTGAACTCCCCTTCCCCCTTTACCGGCCAGCCACGCTGAACCCAACTGGAGACAGTCCGGAGCTCGGTGTCTTTCGCCGTGGCCCTGGCAACCTCCACCGAGGTAAGGGGGGAGAGTCCAAAACGTCCAACAAAAGGACCGACGCTTCCCCCTGCTCTGCGCCGTCCTGGTTAGGAAGAGGGCACCTGCTAAGGGCATCCGCGTTACCCATGTGTTTTCCGGGGCGATAAGTCAGTGTGTAAGAGTAACCCGACAAAAACAGAGCCCAACGCTGCATGCGGGGGGAAGTGCGGACGGCGTTTGGCGGTCCCCCGCCAAGAGTCCCAGTAGGGGCTTGTGGTCCGTGATGAGTTCAAAATCTCGTCCGTAGAGGTAATCGTGGAACTTCCTTACCCCGGCCACAGCTGCTAACGCCTCCTTGTCAATTTGCCCGTAGTTCCGCTCCGTCGGTGACATGGTTCTAGAGTAGTAAACGATGGGTGCTTCCAGTCCGTTGGGCAGTCGGTGGGCGAGGACAGCGCCGACGCCATAGGGGGAGGCGTCGCAGGCCAGGACGAGTGGTAGGGTGGCGTTGTACTGGATCAGGAAGCTGTCCTGAGATAGGAGGTTTTTTACTGCCTTAAATGCTGAATCTTGTTCGGGACCCCATTTCCAACCCGCTTTGGCCGCCAAGAGTCTATGGAGTGGTTCGGCGGCGGTGGCTTTGCCCTTTAGGAATGCCGCATAAAAGTTCAATAGTCCCAGGAAAGCCTGTAGCTCTTGTTTGTTTTTTGGGGCAGGGGCGTCCCGGATTGCTCTCACCTTACCCTCTGTTGGGTGTATTCCATTACAGTCTATTCTGAACCCCAAAAATTCCACGGAGGGTACTCCCAGTAAGCACTTGTCTCGTTTTACCCTCAACCCGGCGGCCCTGAACTTCGCAAGGACGGCCGCAACTCTATCCTTGAGTTGCCCCGGGTTCTCTGCGATGATCAAGACGTCATCAAAATAGGGAACCACCCCGGGGAGGCCGGAGAGGAGTCTCTCCATGGTGCTTTGGAAGAGTCCCAGCGCGATGCTGACCCCAAATTGTAAATGGGTGCATTTGAACGCTCCCCTGTGGGTGACTATGGTTTGCGCCTCAGCCATGGCTTCGTCTACCGGTAACTGCGCATGCAGACAGAGCTCCTGTCCTTCCGGAAGAGCTTAAAGACCTGGCTGGCAGGACATGTGTGGGGTTCCAGGGATGTGGGATCCCATGTGGGGTGGTTAGTCTAAGGATTTTACCCTTCTGACGACACCCCCAGATACTGTTTTAGTCTATGAATTTTTAAATTTTTTATTGATGTGTTTTAACTTGGGTTGTAAGCCGCCCAGAGTCGGGCTTGCCCGATTGGGGCGGGTTAGCAAGTATGAAATATAAATAAATAAATAAATAAATAAACTGCTGGTACGCCTGTGCCAGGTCTAGTTTGGCAAATATCTTTCCGGGCCCCAAGGAATGTAGTAGGTGATCAATTACGGGGACCGGATAGGCGCTAGGCTGTAGGGCTTAGTTTATGGTGCATTTGTAGTCCGCACAAATCCGCACCGACCCATCCGGCTTAATGGGGGTCACTATGGGAGTCTCCCACCTAGCATGGTTGACTGGGACAAGTATTCCTTGTGCTACTAGCTTGTCCAGTTCCTTTTCCACCCTGGGCTTGAGGGCCAAGGGGACCCTCCAAGCCTTAAGACGGATCGGGGCAACGTTAGGGTTCAGGGTGAATGAGATAGGGGACCCCACATACTTGCCCAGCTCCTCTCCGAACACGTCCTGGAACTCGGCAATCAGGTCGTCCCGCAGAGAGGTCTCACTGGTCTGGTTGGCGCTGGTGCTGTGGATACCTGCAATGCTCAGTCCCAGGGCCGGAAACCAGTTCGTACCCAGGAGGGTCAGGAACTTTCCGTAGACCACGGTGATGGGTAAAGTTGACTCCTTCCCCCCGTATCTTACACGGACTCGTCTCTGGCCGGCGATGGGGATAAGTCTGCCCTGGCAATCTGTTACCCGGAGCCTTTGGGAACTCAAGTCTGACTCCTTGATAGAAGGGAAGGTTCGCTTCATCCAGTTCCAGGAGATGATGGACACGGCGGATCCTGAGTCGACCTCCATCCTGCAGTCCTGCCCGTCGATTTGGACTGTGGTGAATATTTTCATTCCCTTTTCCATGTCGGCATGGCTGATTGTGACCGTGTGTGTCTCGGTGTTTTCGAATCTGGCGCCGTTGTTCGACTGGCGCCTCTGATTTGCCCGTTGGTTGGCTGCCATCTTGCTTGGCGGGAAATTTTGAATCGGCCGGTCTGTTTGGCTCGCCGTTTGCCTCGCGCGGCAGGCCCTTGCAATATGCCCCCTTTTATCGGAGTGGTGGCACATTGCATCCTTGAAACGGCAATGTGCCCTCTGATGGGGCCCGCCGCAACTGGCACAACGGCGGCCATTCCTGCCTTGGCTTGCCCCGTCGGTCGCGCATACGCCTACCTCTTCTTCGTCCTCTGCTTCAGGGACGGTATCTTCATAGTGGACGGTGGCTGACCGTGGCGCCGACGGGGCTCGGTGGAGAGAGGATGTGGCCGATGAAGAGACTTCGTGCGCTCTCGCCTCATCCATAACGATGGCCAGGGATAGCTCGTGACGGGCTAGAAGGCATCTTCTGAGTCGTGTGTCCACTACCCCGCATATAATTTGCTCGATGAGAGCCTCCTCGAGATTCGTTCCGAATTCGGCGGGGATAGTGGCTGCTCGCAGGGCGGCTACGAATTCGCTCACAGTCTCCCCGTCCTTCTGGTATCGAGCTCGAAAATTTGACTGGTGGACGTACTTCGACGGAGCCGGCGAGTAATGCCCCTTGAGGGCGGCCTGTAACGTTTGCCACGATACTGACATAATAGGTGTTGGGGCCACCAGCGCTTGGGCCACTTCATACACCTTCGTGCCACAGTGTGTGAGGAAGAACGCCTTCTTCCTGTCTTCCGAAATATCTCCCAACTCGGCGGCCAGCAGAGAGAATTCAAAACGGTCTATATAACTCTCCCATTTCTCTTCCTTTGGCTGGAAGGGTGGCAGAGCAGTGTAAGTAGCCATGGCGTTGTGCCGACTGCAGCTGGCTCGATCCTCAGTATCCCACCTTCATCGCCAGTGCTAGATCCGGAGATCCATGCGTGGGAAGGAGGACGCAGTAGCCACGGTAGTTGAACCGAACAACACGTTTGTTTATTGTGAGCACGTCATAACAACAACAACAACGGCCAGGCAGCTAGGGTTTAAATACCCTGGTAAGCCCGGCCCCCCAGCCAATGGGATTCGGCGGTTTTCCCGCCGAAGAACTTTTGAATATCCAACACCATTCATAGTCATCCATTGTTAAATAAAGAAGAATCTATTTTGCTTGATCACCAAATGTGTCTTACTTGTAGCTGGGGGAGGAATTAGAGTGTTTGTTAAGAATAAACAGGCCAAGGCTACTGTACTATAACCAAAACCAACTTATAGTTCCCTCTACTGCAAAGGTTGCAGTCATCAGTAAAAACCCTTGGAAGATTTCTCCGGAGTCTAGAGGTCCTAAAACTGTGGCTTGAAAGGGAAATAAGGTTGAGAACAGTTGGGACTAAGAGGGAGCCAGGCATGGAGTCCTTCTAGGTGTGACAGTTCTCTAATGTTAACAGAAATACATTACTGGCATATCACGACAGCTGCTGCCCTCCATCAGATGGATTCAAGGGGGATTTAATCCATTTGTGGACTATCACTCTTCCCTGTGGACTTCAGCACCCAAGACTGTTAATCCTCAGGGTGGTCAAGTTAGTAAACCATTGCCTGATGATCAGTGTTGAGTTGGTGCCTGTGTGGTCTACTCTATTACCATAGAAGGATAACATGGCAACATTGGCAAGATGATCATATGCAGAGTTAATTAGGAAAGGTTAAGGGTGTTTCTCAAGCATGTGAATAATCATCTAAAATGCCACATAAATTCCCAACAACTACCCTGAGGGAGGACAGAATGTGTGTCAGGTGTGGGTGTGACGACAACCGAAAGAACCTGCTTGTGCTCCTTGTCCATCCAAATAATGCACTGTGCATTCACCCCATTCATTTGCGTTCATGCACAAACACTGTAACCACACCTCTCACACCATCTACTTATCCACACATCAGGTGGAAAGGCTGTGATCTGTCCATTGAGGGAGAGGTCTTTCTTTCTCCTTCAAGAGTTTTCATTCTATGTCTTTCTGTGCTGCGGGCTAATAAAACATCATACCACAGAGAAAGATGATAAACAGCCTATCACAGGAAAGGCAACTGTTTCTGATTGGCAGCCAGGTGTGGGCAGAGAGAAGGGATAGGGCAGAAAGATTCAGGCTGGCAGAGGGTGTGGAAAAGGAAGTTACAGAGACCAATTATAGTTAATTCTAGGGTGAGATTCAATAGCCAACAATGAAAAGAATTTCAGTGAATTTAACCATCCCACTGAAAGGAATTCTTAAAATTTCTCAGACTTCTTCTAAGAAGAAACGTACATCACTTCAAGAATTTGTAGGTCTTAAAGTTTACAGTGGGTTTTGGAAAAATAGGAAGTATCCAAGGACCCATTTGAAAATGTAAATGGCTAAAATGTGCAGAATTGAGAGAAAGTGCACAAATGTGCTTCAGAGTATGTCTAGACTGGAAAATCTGGGTCACTCTGAAAAGTTCAATTCAATTACTGCGTTCAGTTTCATGTCTCTAGATTAGGAGATTATCAAAGTGTTCTTAGCACCCATGTTTAAGTGCAATATACTGTACTGTACCTTCTTTTCATTTATTTATTTATTTATTTATGTTCCCTTGCCTCCCTTTCCATATCTCTCCACAAAAAACTTTGATTCCCACTTTGTTTTCTCAGGACATCGTTTTCCAACATCTCTGTCCCAGCTCCTGTCAATTTAGCAGTTTGAAAGCAAGAAATTGCAAGTAGATAAATAGGGACCGTTTTGGCTGGAAAGGTAACAGTGTTCCGTGCGGTCCAACCTGCTACATGACCATGGAAATGCCTGGAGACACAGCCAGTGCTGGCTCTTTGGCTGTAAATGGAGATGAGCACTGGCACCCTACAGTCAGATATGACAGGCTTTCAAACAAGGGAAACCTTATCTTACCTTTGTCTTACAGTTCCCACAGAAGGGCAACCTGATATTGGAAGTGGAGCCCTCCATGGGGGGGGGGATTGCAAAGGACAGCAGGTCGCTTGCTTGGATTAAATGTAGGGTGGTTGGAAGGAGAGAGGGGTTTTGTGTGAGAGAAAAACAAACTGGTTAACAAGCAGGCAAACAAACTATCTCCTGCTACATAGTCACAAAGCTTGTAAATATAAAGAGAAAGTAAAATTGTGTATCGACACAATATGCTGCAGGCTTCTGAAGAGCTGTTCCAATGAATCCAGAGAAACTCTGAAAAGGCCTTTCCGTAGGTCTCAAATGAAGGACCCAGAAATGCCCAATGGGGAAAACGCTATAGCAGTGATGGTGAACCTATGGCACGTATGCCAGAGGTGTCACTCAGAGCCCTCTCAGTGGGCACCCGTGCAGTTACCCCATCACAGAGTTTGTCCCACCTCTCTGCCCAGCAGCCCAATGGGAGCACTTCCTCCCTCCCCCAGCACAGAGTTCACCCGCCACTCTGCCCAACAGCCCAATGGAAGCACTTCCTCATTCCCCTGTTGCTGTGCTGGCACTCAACGATAAATAAGTGGCATTTGGGTTGCAGTTTGAGCACTCGGTGTCTAAAAGATTTGCCCTCACTGTGCTGTAGCTTTATCACAAAATGAAAAGAGAAAAGAAAAGTTAGTGTTATTGGTGGTCAGGTTTGTATTTTCCCATCTGTAATGCATAGTCCAGCCCACTCTTTCTTGGATAGGAAATTCCTGATAGCATTGAGCTATGCACTGGTAATCTCCAGAATTGACTATTGTAATGCCCTCTACGTCGGGCTACCTATGAGGATGGTGAAAAAAGCAGCGACCAGGCTAGTTGTGGGTATCGGTCAGTTTGACCATATTATGCCAGTCCTAGATCGTCTACACTGGTTGCTCGTAGTGCTCCATGCCAGATTCAAGATATTGGTCTTGACCTATAAAACCTTGAATGGGAGTGCCTCTTTCTCAGGAGTTAGACCCAAAGCACCCAGGCACGTAAGCTCCGAGTGGCCACACCTAGAGAGGCAAGAAGAAGAAGAGGAGGAGGAGGAGGAGGAGGCTGCAGCGGCAGCGGAGTCACCAAGCCTTTCAAAGCTTATAGGATCAGTAGTACTGTGTGGCCCAAGATTTATTATGAATCCCCACCTATTGCTTATGATAGTGTTTACTATGAATATTGTTATGATTTTAAGATTTTCTGGTGACATCTAGTTTTGTTTCTTGTACTTTTATCGGTTACCACTGAATGATATTATTTTGGTCTATTTTTCTTCTTTTTCAGGTGCCGTATCTGTTCCGGATATTGGCTATCATCATGGCGATAGTCTTCCTTTTCTTAACTCCTCAGAATAGTTCTTCCGAGGACATACTACACCAGTCTCTCAGGTTCTTCATTCATGAAGTCCATCTATGTCCAGGGCCTCTCTTCCCAGGGATCTTTCCTTGAAGAATGAGTTGGAGTATTCTATATTTTATGTCGTTCCTCACGATATGGCCAAAGTATTGGAGCTTTCTTTGTTCAATGGTCTTAAAGAGTTCTTGTTCTTTATCCTTTTGGCACAATACTTCTGCGTTAGTCACATGGTCAACCCATGATATCCTTAGCAGCCGTCTGTAGATCCACATTTCAAAATCTTTAATTGTCTTTTCAGATGCTTTAGTCAATGTCCAATCTTTGTCTCCAAGCATATTGCAACACTGGAAATATGTAACTCTCACTATTCAGATTTTTGTAGAGAGTTAGAGCTCTACTGATCGTTTATATGTATTTTATGATATGTAGCGTTCCATGCGCTCCGGTGTCTAGTCATGCCTGCCACATGACCATGGAAACGTCTGCAGAAGCAGACACCGCTGGCTCTTCGGCTTAGACACAGAGATGAGCACTGACCCCTAGAGTCAGATACGACTGGCTTTCGAGCAAGGGAAACCTTTACATTTACTATTTTATATATATCGTGAGTGGCGATTGCATTAAATGGGTGGGGTATAAATGTGAATAAATAACTAACTAACTAAAGGGTAAAATCCTATTACGTAATGTAAGCAATGTAAGTTTTGGTCAGTTCTCCATGGGCAAGTACTGGAATACATGGGAGTAAGGTATAAGAGTATTGGAGCGCTCCTTATTTACCCACAAGAAAATCGACCAAGACTTTGCTTACATTATACAAGAGGATTTCAGCCACAGTCTCCAAATGAAGGAAGGACTGAGGAAATTACTTGCCTAGACTACGTTGTCAGCAGGTATATAAATACCACATACAGTAGTACCTCAGATAATGTTATGACTTGGTTCCACAAGTCATAACGTTATCCGGTTTTTAACGTTGTGAGATGCATTGATCACACAATGTTAAAAAAAAAACCCATGTTCCCTTTCCAAAGAGGAAAGGGAACATGGATTTTTTTTAACATTGTGCAATCAATCCAAAGAGGAAAGGGAACAGGGGACCAATCTTGTTTGCTTAGCAAGCCAGGGAGGGGGGGTCTCGTGGGTCTCTTCTTTTTAGAAACCTCCGTCTGGCTTGCTAAACAGCTTAGCTATCCGGGGGGGGGGGCTTCCTAACAGAGGCTTGGATCCCTTATCCCAGCTTCTATTAAGAAGACACGCCCCCGCCTGGATAGCTAAGACCCTTACCAAGCCAGGCAGGGGGAGGGGTTCTAAAAAGGTATGATTCCCCCCCCCCACCTTCTTTTTAGAAACCTCCATCTAGCTTGCTAAAGAGCTTAGCAATCCAGGCCGGGGGGGGCTTCCTAACAGAGGCTTGGATCCCTTATCCCAGCCTCTATTAAGGAGACCCACTCCTGGGTAGCTAAGACCCTTACCAAGCCAGGCACAGGAGGGATCCACAGCTGCAGGGTGGCTGGGGAAGCCGAAGGGGACTCCCCGTCAGTTTTCCAGCCACCCCACCCCTGCCTCTTCAGCTACAGGGTGGCTGGGAAGCTGAATGGAGAACCCATTCAGCATTCCAGCCACCCTGCTGCTACGAACAACTGCATTGGATAACGCTAGCAGATCGTTATCTGATTTTTGCATTATCTGATGCAGTCGTTATCCAAGGTATTACTGTACATTACACCTCTTTTTCTTGGATTGCATTTGCACAGGAATTCATTTTTCAAATCTGACCACTCCTTCTGAAGATATTTCCCACCCCACATTTCTTCTTTCTGTGTTCAATTTACCCAGAAACATTTAAAAGGAGAGCAGCATGTCATATATCTCTTCAAAGCAACCAGCAAAAACCTGAATGGCAACCTATTCTTTGTCTGTCACAGTGGTTAAAACTGTAGTACTCCAGCCAAAACTGTTGACATTCTGAGTTCAGTTGTGACAGACTCCAGACTGACTCAGCCCTCCAGGCAAAAATTCTAATTACCTTGTGAACTGCCCAGAGAATGCTCTAAGCGTTATGGGGTGGAATATATAATTGTTATTGCTATTCTGTGTTCTTTATAGTGAGGAAACTTTGGAAAGGTTTGGCATAACTTGGAAGTGGCTTGACAGTACATGATTATTAATTATTTTCATTTTCAATTTGCCAAACAGCTGGTAGGGTTGAATAAACATAGAATCTATCCATGAATCTACTGAGTTGACAATAGCTTTTCTGAACACATGTTCATTTAGACCCAAGATGGAACAAGTACAGACACTCCAGAACTTATTCAACTACAAATCCCAACAGACTTAGCCAGTGGTACAAAATGATGGGAGTTGTAATTCCTCCATCTGGATAAATGCACTTAGCTTTCCTCTGATCTAAATGGTGCTGGTCTCATTATAGTCTTCCAGTACCAGGCAAATCCACAAAGGGAGAAATTCGATCAACATGCAGTGGATAAAAAAGATAAAATACACTATGTCACCACCCTCCTCCTGTCTCCTTCACCGTCTGTGTGGCACCCCTTAGCTTTTAATAAAGGGCCCAACAGGACGCAAGCAGGTGGAGAGGGTGAGGAACCAAGTGCTACCTATATTTGGGACAGTTAGGCCTTGCATCGAGGTCCTCCCCAGATTGCCGGGCATCTGATTTTTACTCCCACAGTAACCCTGAGACAATTCTCCAGGCTGAGCCACTTCTTCCTTTGATCCCCCTCCTCCTGGGCGAGCTTCCAAAGACTTACGATGGAAGTATCGCAAGTTCCCTCAACCTTTTAGCAAATATTATCTCAATGCTTGAACCAGCAGTCTAGTTCACAAAAACAAAACATCCGTTTGTCTTTCATGGAAGAGAAACCATAGCTGGCTCCTTTCTTCTATTTATTGTAGTGATAAGAAACCAAACAGAATCCAAAACATAGCTAAACTTAAGCTAATTGTCTAAGAAAACACTTCTAAAATAAAATATCCCATCCCTGGGTTCCTGACTCTAATTCTACTCTAACAGAATAGAAAACATGCAGAATTTAAGCCTGGCGTTCGATGGAAAGTTGGCTAAGTGTCAGCCTGGTGAGATTTCTTCTGTCTCCCAGCTGAGGCCTGACTTGGGCACCATGGTCAAAGTCCCATCTCTTGATCCTCTCCTGATATTATTTCCAAATATGCTAGGCTTCGCCTCCTTTTAAGAAACACCTTTTTAACTTAACATATTCAGGGGGTTTTATACATAATTTCCCCCTCTTCCGCCCTCCTAAGGAATTTTTAGGTGGCCTTGAGACCAGATCTTGAGATAACCGTTATCTTAAAATCTTTCAAGGTCATGGCATGTTGGCAAAGTGCTAAGTTCTCATTTTGGGGGCCCTCCCTTCTTCTGGCCACAAGTTCAATGACTGCAAGTTCAAAAGGACAATGAATTTGAGTTGCAGAGTTCACGCAAGTGCGATGAACTTTGAGATTCTCTCTCAGGTGTTTCACTGACCACTAGAGGCACCAATCCCGATGATGTAATGCATCTAGGAATCACTTTGAATTGCTGCCCTGCAAGGTTCCGTTTCTCAATCTGAGAAGCGGTGACATGTAACTTAAAACAAAATAATGTTTTCCAAGTTCATGACACATTATAGTCCAAAGATTATTCATCACAAAGTAAGGATCAGTTTTTAAATTGTGTAGCATAAGGCTACATATTAATGCAATGTTTAAATTTTTGGTAAATGCATTGACCATTCACAATGCCATGCTCTTCTAGAGGTTTCTGCAAGATTATTGGGCATTTTTTCTGTTGAGAAGATATTATCACAGATGCTTGGTTTTACAGTTCTCAAAACTGTGAATTTGTGGATCTGTACATGGGGACATCGGGACTGTGGTGGCTGAGTGGTTAAGACGCTGAACTTGATGACTGAAAGGTGGGCAGGGCAGCTATTTGAGACCCAAGTGCTGCACAACGGAGTGAGTTCCCATCGTCTGTCTAAGCTCCTGCCAACCTAGCAGTTTGAAAGGAAGAAATTGCAAGTAGATAAATAGGTAGTGCTTCGGAGGGAAAGGTAACCTTTCTGTGCACTCCAGTGTCTAGTCCTGCCTGCCACATGATCACAGAAACATCTGCAGACACAGATAGTGGTATAAACAAAGATGAGCACTGAACCGTAGAATCAGATATGACTGGCTTTCGAGCAAGGGTGACCTTTACCTCTCTCTCTCTCTCAAATAAGTGTTACAAACATAAACCTCACAATTTGTTTCAAATACATATGCTTATATAATAAACAACAACAACCGTGATATAACAAAATGGGATGCTACAATTTGTAAACCCTGAATTCTTTTCACCAGTATGACAGCTGGAGTTGCTTGAAAAATTAAAGAAGAATTTAATTGTCTATTTGAAAACAAGTGAGGGCAAAAGTCCAAGATTTATTTATCAACCAAAGCAGGACATCCACAACATAGAGGAATAGATTCCAAATACGTATACAGAACTAGAGAAGGGGGACTCTAGGTCTGGAATGCCAATTGCAATGTATCCAGTGTGGACAATGACCTCCCAAAATGTTCTGCAGCCCCCGTGCAAACACTACTTGCCATTTTAATTGACTGTTTGTTTATTTATTTATTAATTTATTATTTCATTTGTACCCTGCCCTCCTCCGAAGACTCAGGGTGGCTTTACAACTAAAAACAATTAAAACACATACATAAAAATTAAAATTCAAGTTAAAAACACCAAGGAGAGGTGGAATATTTAAAAGAGCCAGGCGAGAGAGTTGGCCGTCTGGCCCAATCCCCACACATGCCCCGCCAGCCAGGTCTTCACTCCTTTCCTAAAGGGCAGCAACTCCGTCTGGAGACGTAACTCCGTTGGCAGGAGGTTCAGGGCCCACCCTGAATATTTTGCAATAGTTTACAACACGATACTGTTCCTGGGGGAACAGTAGAGCTCCAAATATCTTTGAGCTTGTGGCTAAGGAGAAGGTGGCAGTGGCAGAAGATGTCAGAATATTTTCTACTCCTGTGACTTCAACTCTAGCTCCATTGCACCACTGCATTTAAGTCCTAGCTACTTTTGGATCCAATAATTTAAGTGTACATAAACTTTCAACTGAGTTGGCTCCCGCATTTTGCCCTTAAATGACTTAACTGGCAAACTGAGTTAGAATCAAACTGTTAGTCTCAGCTTCTGCCTGCCAATGTAATGTAGGAACAGAGGATGGGATCTCTGGTGGAGTCAGGAAATGTGTGGCTTTCGAGCAAGGGCGACCTTTACCTTACGTACACACGATGTCAATGCTGTCTCCCTTCCTGGATAGCTCGGCAATTTCAGTAATACCCCGGATAACGTTATGACTTGGTTTCACAAGTCATGACGTTATCCGATTTTTAGCGCTGTCCGATGCATGCATCAAACAACACTAAAAAAAAAAGCCCTGACTTCAGGGACAAACTGCTTTATAGGCAGGCAGGGAAAGAAAGAGACCCGATCAGGTCTCTCTTTTCCTCCCTGCCTTTAAAGCCACACCCCACCCACAGCGGTCTCTGCAACTGCAGTAGGGTCGGGGAAAGGCATGCCTTCCCCCTGACCCTACTGCAGTTGCAGAGACTGCTCGTGTCTCTTTCCCTCCCTGTATTTAAACTACAGGGAGGGGGAAAGAGAGAGACGTGATTAGTTCTCTAGAGACCCAATCATGTCTCTCTCTTTCCCCCTCCCTGTAGTTTAAATACAGGGAGGGAAAGAGACTCGAGCAGTCTCTGCGACTGCAGTAGGGTCGGGGGAAAGGCGCGTGCTTTTCCCCGACCCTACTGCAGTCTCAGAGACTGCTGCGGGTGGGGGTGGATTGGGTAGTTCTACCCAAACCACCCCACACCCGCAGACCATTGCCTTGGATAACGCTAAGAATCATTATCCAGAATCGTTATCCGATGCAAGTTTTTTCTAGCATTATCCGATGCAATCGTTATCCAGGGTATTACTGTATCTGGCTGCAGAGCCAAAGGTTGGGAGTTCAATTCCTCAGCGTGCCTTCAAGGGGCAGAGCCAGCCTGTGTGACTTTGGACAAAATGAGTATGGAGATATCTGCTTGTGCTAGAGCTGCGGGGAGTTGTAGACTGTACTCATTGGGTGGGGGGACACAGTTGCTAACCCCTGAATTAAAGTCTACTAGCAGAAAACAGGAGGCTCCTTTTTGGTGATAGGATGATCAGCTGAAAAAGAAAACACATTTCTATACCTTTATCACTGACTGGATTGGTCAGTGGTTTAGAGGCTGGGAGTTTGATTTCCCACTGTACCTCTAGGAAAGTGATGACAAACCGTTTAGAGACCAAGTGCCCAAACAGAGGGGCGGGGTGAGCTCTGTCGTGGAGGAGGAAGTGATCCCATTGAGCTTCTGGGCATAGGGGCGGGGCAGACTATATGCTTGGGGCAGAGATGAAGCGCTTCCATTGGGCTGCTGGGCAGAGGGGTGGACAAGTACTGTCAGGAAATGAACCTATTTCCTAAGGCTTGAAATTGCCAATTTCCAAATAGGCCTCAGAAAAATCCATTTCTCTCTCTCTGAGCCTCAAGGCTGTGTAACAGCATGTTTTTCAACCATGTTTTCAGTATTTCTTATCTTTTGTAAGCTAGCAGAGCAATGTTATGGCTAGCCCCAGTGCATCCTGTGTGCACGTGTATAAACAATGTACTGTTGTTTTGAGAAAGTTCTCTTTGTTATGTGATTGGCTGAAGCAGTCCCACCTGACTGCAAATTCTCCATTTTGGTGAGAAGAAGGAGTTCGTCTCTGATTCTTCATGGATTAAGACCTGTTTTTGATTAGAGAGCTTTTGTTTCTGGTTCTCTATAGGCTAGCAATCTTTAGCCTAGGAGCTATGCATTTTTGCTCCTTAAAAATGGTTACCTAGATTTACCTGTGGACTTTATTGGACTGACTTATGCTACTGACTTTTATGCTTTATGAACCTGATCAATAAATCTTCATCATTTTTCTGAACAACGTGTCTTCATTGGACTAAAAAGGGTAAGAGCTGCCTTTCACACACACAAATCTTTGAACACGCTACCCAATTAAAACCCCTTAAGAGTTGATAAGCAGCTGAGAGTTCTATCTCTGTCCTAATTAGCCGTCCAGCCCGCCTCGGTTGTTTTGATTTTGGTTTCCAGGGGTTTTCCAGAAGTGTGGGGGGCCGGCTGGATCGTGTGGATGCCAACAGAAAGGCCTGGGAGTGTCACATCTGGCACACATGCCCTAGGTTTGTCACCACTGCTCTAGAGAGAAGAGCCAAAGTGTGTAGACACAGGAAAGCTGTGTCTCACAGGAAAGCTGGACTCACGACTACTGCTCGAAGAGCAGGTGGCAATCGTAGCTAGGAGGGCTTTTGCACAACTTCATGTTCTGCACCAGTTATGCCCGCTCCTGGATTGGGACATCTTGCTCATGATCACACATGCCTTGATCACCTCCAGACTCGATTATTATAATGCGCTCTACATGGGGCTGCCGTTGGCGACCATTTGAAGGCTTCAGCTGGTCCAGAATGCAGCTGCTCGAGTTGTGATGGGGTGCTCATGCCTCACCACTTCTCCGGAAGCTGCACTGGGTCCCAGTGTGCCTCCGGGTGCAATTCAAGGTGCTGGTTATTACATTTAAAGCCCTACATGGTAGTGGGCCAGGATACTTAAGAGACTATGTCACCCTGAGAACATCTGTCTGTTCCACTAGAGCGGACCAGAGAGGCTCTCTGGTCGTACCTTCAGCTAGAGAGGCTCATCTCTCTAGCACAAGAAGGAGGGCCTTTTCTGTGTCTGCTCTGGCCCTGTGGAACCTCCTGCCAACAGAGTTACATCTCCAGATGGGGTTGCTGCCCTTTAGGAAAGGAGTGAAGACCTGGCTGGCAGGGCATGTGTGTGGAGTGGGCCAGACGCCCAACTTTGTCGCCTGGATCTTTTAAAAATTCCACCTCCTCTGTGTTTTTAAATTGAATTTTAATTTTTATATATGTGTTTTAATTGTTTTTATTTGTAAAGCCGTCCTGAGTCTTCGGAGGAGGGCGGGGTACAAATGAAATGAAATAAATAAAATAAATAAACCTGTACAGTCCCAGAACATCATCTAAGATAGGGGTTCTCAACCTTTTAAAGCTGGGGGCCGGGTCACACTCCCTCAGACAGCTTTGGGAGCCAGATGGCCATTTTGCCCTTCCTCCACCACACGACACTTCTGGGTGTGGTGGAGGTGGTGCCACATGAAATGGTGCCACGGGCCACATCTGGCTCATGGGCTACAAGTTGAGTCTCCCTGGCCTAAGAGAAGGAAAACAAACAAGCAAACAAACCACTTCTGTGTTCTCTGGCTCAAAAAGCATGAGAACAGATCACCATTAATCAGAATTCACATGACAGCAGGTAATTATGATCTGACTGGCAGTAATGGTTTGCCAAAGTTTCAAAGATTCTTTCCTAGCTCAGCCCGGAGATCCCAGATATTCTCTGGTCTCCCATTCAACGTATTAGCACAGCTCAAGCTTCTTTACCTTTCAGAATCAGAAATCAGCACATTTAGGATTGTATATAGGTCACCGCAGAGATTTGTGATAAGGTTCCCTTAGCATGTGGGTGGCATGCTACAACAACAGTCACAGCAGCATTTTATAGATGGGAGTTGCTAGGTGGAGTATGGGTGATGTTTTTCTTTCGTCATGTACTTTTCTGGAGTCTTGGATCCCTTGTTCTGGGATGGAAATGTAGGACTTAGTGATGTTGCCTTATCACAGGCACAACAACTTTCTCTCATTGTACCACCCCCTGTCAGTGTAATTACTGGAAGTGGCAATGCACCTAAACCATCATTTATCAGTGGCTACATATCAGATCATACATCTCTGTCATAATTCAGGCAGGGAGAGTCCATGCATAATCAGATGTGGTGCAAGAAAATTCTTTTTTATGTGTTTCTGTGTAGGCAGTATATAAAAGGCCATTAGAGAGGAAACAAAAGATGAAGTGCCTATGTCTTTGAGAAGGCAAAAGAGAAGCTTATTCCGTTTAACCAAGCCAAGAGGGTTTTAGAAAAATACGAAGGCAGCAGAAGGAAAGGCAAGAGGATGGTTGGCATCTGGGCATTGACTCTTCTGCTGATGGGTCTTCTCACCATTCAGTACCTCAAGTTACTTTGGAGGTACAGGCAATACCCTCCAGGACCATTTCCTCTTCCTCTCATTGGAAGCATATGGAAGATTGGCCTTGGACCTTCTCCCGATTGTTTCCTAAAGGTACCTCTTGGTAAATAACTGGCTGTATCTGAAAAAGAGCAGAATAGAAATTTTGGGTTGTCTTCTTCTCATTGTATCTGCTGTAAAACTGTTTCCGTAAAGCCATCTGTAGTACGAATGTGTACAATACAGGTGCATGGAATTAACTTAACAGAAATACAGAGTTTGGGAATTTGTTTAGTAATGAAAATGGTTTAATACTACAGTGGAACCTTGGTTAACATAATTAATGCGTTCTCCGGGACATTTATTACAGCAAATATTACTTTAACTGAATGCATTGAATGCAATTTCCCATAGGAATGCATTGAAAACCAATTAATCTGTTTGGAAAAACATTTTGTAAACCGAGCCACTATTTCCTATGGATTTCCTTTTGTTATGCTGTTTTTATGCTAACTGAGCCATTTGTTAACCGAGGTTCCACTGTAGCAGATTTCCCTGAGTCTTTGACATCTATTCTGCATCTTGTGATAAATTAATTTGATTGACTGCATCTTGTGGTAATATTATTTTACTTTAAAAAATGAGTCCACCAGGATTTCTATATTCTTTCTCCACCCAATATGTAAACAATTATCTTTTGCTCATCTACATCTCTTTAAATAATTATTTATCTCATTATAATGGAATTAGTTTATTTATTCATTTCTGAAATTTCTATGCCATCCATCTGACTCATGAGTCTCTAGTCTAGGTTAACATGAATAAAACATAGAACATGACCCAATACAGCATAAGCAAATTTTAAAAAATCTGTTGTTTTTGTTCAGTCGCATAGTCGAGTCCGACCCTTTGCGACCCCGTGGACCACTGCATGCCAGGCACCCCTATCCTCCACCATCCTCTACAGCCCGCTCAGCTCTATGCCCATTGCATCAACAATGCCATCTAGCCACCTCATCCTCTGCCACTCCCTTCTCTTTTTACCTTTGATCTTTCCCAGCATCAAGGCCTTCTCAAGCGAGTCCTCTTTTCTCATTTAGTGTTCAAAGTACTTTAGCTTCATCTTCAACATTTGCCCTTCCAATGAACAGTTGGGGTTGATTTCTTTTAGGAGCAACTGGTTCGATCTCCTTGCAGTCCAAGGAACTCTCAAGAGTCTTTTCCAGCAACACAGTTCAAAGGTGTCTAATCTTCTGTGCTCAGCCTTCCTTATGGTCCAGCTCTCATAAGCGACTCAAAGAGCAGGTGGCAGTCGTGGCCAGGAGGGCCTTTGCACAACTTCGTGTGATTCGCCAGTTACAGCCGTTCCTAGACCAGGACTCCTTACTCATGGTCACACATGCCTTGGTCACCTCCAAACTTGAGTATTGTAATGTGCTCTACATGGGGCTGCCCTTGGTGACCATTCGGAGGCTTCAGCTGGTCCAGAATGCGGCTGCACGAGTAGTGGTGGGATGCAGGCATTATGCCCATGCTTCACCGCTGCTGAAGGAACTGCACTGGCTCCCAGTTTGCCTCCGGGTGCAATTCAAGGTGCTGGTTATTACCTTTAATTCCCTACATGGTAGTGGACCAGAATACTTAAGAAACCGCATCGTCCCAAGGACATCTGCCCGTCCCACTAGAGCAGACCGAAGGGGCTCTCTGGTTGTGCCATCAGCCAGAGAGGTGCACCTCTCTGGCACGAGAAGGAGGGCCTTCTCGGTGTCCGCTCTGGCCCTCTGGAATCTCCTGCCAATAGAACTATGCCTGCAGACAGAGTTGCTGCCCTTTAGAAAAGGGGTGAAAACCTGGCTGGCAGGTTTGGTCTGAGGAGTGGATGGTTCAATTTCCCCAGCCAATTGGTTGGTTTGACCCCAGTATGCCTTTGTTACAATTTCAAGCTTTTAATACTAAGTTTTTTTTAAAGTTTTTAAAGTGTTTTAATTCTTTTAAATGGTTTTATAATTGTTGTAAATCGCCCTGGGTCCCTTTTGGGAAGAGAGCGATAAACAAATTTAAATAAATAAGTAAATGGTCCAGCTCTCATAACCATACATTACTACTGGGAAGACCATTGCTTTGATTATGTGAAGGGATCAAGAAGACACGGAGTCAAGCCACTCTTCAGGAGCAAGGATATCTAAACAACTGTGGTGCATATCTCAAAAAGAAGGGGGACTGGGAATCCTGAGTATACATAATTACTATAGAGCGTTTCAGGTAAGAAATGTTGTAAAAATTTTAATGAGGGAAGAAACAATATGGAAAAAAATTGAAAAGAGAGACTTTTTACAAGTGGGTAAAGCGATATTTTTAAGTAAAATTGATAGCAAAAAACATATACAGATACAGAATAGGATGATAAAAACAACTTTAGAAGAATGGAATAGGGTAAGAGAAGATCTTATTCCAGGGATTTCACCAATTGCAGAATTAGAAGATTTTAATAACTTCCCAATTAAATTAGACAGAGATTCTAAGGTAATATTATTGGAAAATGGGGTTTCACTGTTAAAAGATTGGTTGAAGATTTGTAGAGATTCGGAGAAAAGAAAGGCACTTTTTCTACAATTGAAATTAAATTGGTTCCAGATTCTCCAGATAAATAGTTGGAATAAGAGATTTTTATCTCATAATAATTTAGATAGGCAACTCACGACTTTCGAAGAACTTTTGGTCGAAATAAGAAAAGGAAATATGGGAATTAAAGGGATAGTTAGCAAAATTTATAAGATTATGAACAAACATGGGAAAATACAGGAAGCCTTAAAGAATATCTGGGAACAAGATTTGAATAAGACAATTTCGGAAGAGGGCTGGCGTAGAAAATGGAAAAAAAGGATAATGAGGACTATGTCTGTAAGAGTAAAAGAGCATAATTTTAAGATGCTTTGGAGATGGTATCTGACCCCAATTAGACTGCATCAAATAAATAAGGAAATAAGCAATAAATGTTGGAGGTGCAAGCACTCAATTGGGACATACGTACACATGTGGTGGAATTGCAACGAGGTATTAGAATTTTGGGGCAAGGTTGAAAAAGAAATTGATAATATAATGGATATGCAGTCAGAATTGGGACCAGATACGGCATTACTAACAAATGTGGATAAATATAAGATAAGCAATGATGGCAAAGAGTTGTTGGCTGTGATGCTGTCTGCAGCAAGACAATGTATAGCAAAAAATTGGAAAAGTAATGTGATACTGAATATACAAGATTGGTATAAGGAAATGTGGGAATTAGCTCTTAACGATAAATTGACATGGGAATTAAATGTTAAGAAAGGCATAGTTCAAGTAAATGGATTCTGGGGAACCTGGAAGAAATTTGTGGAATATGTGATTCTTGAAAATAAAGGAGTTAACCATGTACCAGAACAAACTAACTTTTGGAAAATGTAAATGGATATAACCCTCCTGGACATTGTATATAGCACAGAGGTGAATTAAGTAATGAAGAAAGTATGCTGTAGGGATAATAGAGGTATTAGAATTATTGGCTGAAGAGAGGTGACATAAAAGTTGAAAAATGTGTTATAGTCTTTTATTCTCTGTATTCAATGTATACCAAGTGCTGCACTCTTATGAAAAATTTTTTTTGTATTGTATGCTTGTTTTTCTTATTGTTTTATTTTTATTGAAAATTCATAAATAAAGAATTAAAATAAGCCACTCTTCAGGGTGAGGCGTGCCCAGCTTTGTGGGAACATCTCTTTTATTAGCTTTCTTATCACTAAGCAATACATGATTGGCTAAGGCCAGGGTGAGGCACGTGCTGTTATGATTGGCTAAGGCCAGGGTGAGGCACCTGCTGTTTTGCTAAGATGTGCTGTGTCATAGAGATAAGGGGGGGAACGCCCAGGCGAGACATAAACAGGCTGCTTGTTGTGGGGTAGAAAGATAAGGGGGAAACGCCCAGGCAACTGCTTGTGCACCAGAGAGATAAGGGGAAACGCCCAGCCAAGATGTGGCTTGCCAGCATCTGAGGCAGAAGTTAATCATCTTCACATCTCCCCCTTTTTGTTTTTAAGCAACTTGTGAGCATAATACACTTGTTTCTGGGTTGTTCAAGGTTCAGCACGAAATTGTTGAAAACAAATAGGTAGCAGGGAAGGTATACATTGGGCACAACAGCAGATTGAAACTAGACATGCGAGTGTGATTAAACCATACTGAAGGATAATTCTAAATCAAGCCCCATTGGGAAGCCAAGACCATAAGGCATTCCACCAGGAAGGAAGGACATCCCTTTTGATGTTGCACATTATGTCTTTTAGATAGTTCAATTGATTCTGAATCTTGTTAGAGTTATCAGAGAGATTAAAGCAGCACATGTGCTGAGCAGATTCACACCCCTGATGGTGAAGCAACAGCAAATAATCAATTGCAGCTCGATTATACTGAGCATATAATGAGGACAGAATTGGCATTTAAGCAAGCAATAATAGCAACAACAAGGTTCCTGCTTTATCCAGGGATCACTGGGATCATCCAACAGTGCCTTCACCTGCCCCCAGGTTACCGGAGAGTTCTTCATTCCTCTTTTCCTTTCCCTGGTCTTTTTCCCATCCGGAACTTCCTGCAGATGGAGGTTGAAGTTCGGAATGGGATTGCTCAGACCCTGATGCCACGCCATCCTTCCAAGGTCAGACCAGCCATGCAGGGACCCAGAAAGGTCCTTGGTCAGTGGAGACAGCCACGTAACCTCAGCCTCAGGTGACCAATGAAACAGTCCTTTCCAAGCTGGATCTGTGAGGTGCTTGTATTGTACAAGGGGAGCAGGCAGGACCTCTAGTTGTCAATAGTGACATTGAGCCCTGGATAGAAATTGAGAATTAAATTGAGAAAGGGTAAGGTTGTTAAGGGTGAAGAGTACACTAGCAAGACATTCCTCCTTCTCAGGAATGGATAGGGGTACTCCCCCCTTTTGTTTTTGAAATTTTCAATGCCTCCTTGAGAGTATGGTTAGCACGTTCCACAATGGCTTGTCCTTGGGAATTGTATGGTATCCCAAATGTATGGATAATTTGCCATCTAGTGCAAAACTCAGCCATAGCAGTGGAGCAATACGCTGGACCATTGTCAGTCTTTAGCCTAGTAGGCTTTCCCATGACTGAGAAGCAGCGGACAAGATGGTTGCAAACATGTTTGGTCTTTTCCCCTTTGTGTGGGGTGACCCAAAGATAGCCTGAATATGTATCAATAGTAACATGAAGATATTTCCATGGAGAAAAAGGAGGAAAGTGAGTAACATCCATTTGCCAAAGCTGATTTGCACCCAAACCACGAGGGTTGACCTTGGTAGCAGGGTTTTGTGGTTGCTGAGCACATTGCAGGCATTGTTGAATGATCGCTTTGGCCTCTGCCAAAGGAATATGAAACTCCTTGGCGATAGCTTTGGCATTCTGATGGTGTATTGCGTGACTCTCCGTAGGGGAGCAGTACAGCGCACGCAGTTGTTCATCAGCCATGGCGTTACCCTTGGTGAGATTACCTGGAAAGGGCTGATGACTGTGAATGTGGGCAATGAAAAATGGTGCCCTTCGAGCATGTAGTAACATTTGAAGGAACAGCATCAATGACAACAAATTAGAATCCATAGACGGAGACACATAACTTCCAACAATATTAGTGACAACATTAGTTACATATAAACTATCAGATATGAGGTTGACAGGCTGCTCTTTAAACAGATCAAAGGCCAAAATGACTGCCGCCAATTCAGCACGTTGTGGTGAGCGCTGCGGCAATGTGAATTGTGATTTCCATTGATCCTGCTCCTGCCATGCAACAACCCCCTGCTTAGGGCTACCATCAGTGTAGACTGTGGTGGCTTGAGTAAGCGGAACAGGGGAAAGTAAATGAAACAACTTAATGGGAATATGGTGAGCGACCTGCAGTCACGGATATTTTGGGGAATGATATAAAATCTGTCCCATGAAATCAGCAGTGGCAAACTGTAATTCAATTGAAGTACGCAAACCAGCCTCCCAAATCTGGAGAGGGACCAATAGGATTATCTGGACTGGATCCATGGCGAATAGGGCACGGCAACCCTGGCGCCCTTTGGAAATGATTTGGGCTAACATGGATAAAAAAGGGATGATAGTATTTTTTGCAGTATGTGATAAGTATAACCACTCAAGAATGATGAGCTTCTCTGAAACGGTATCCTGACCGATCACAGCAAAAAGCTGTTTGATGTCTCCAAGGCAATTTAGTTCCGCCCTGTTGACCCAGACCTTTGCCATGGCAGCATTGACTTGCTGCAGAACTGCTTGTTGACCAGCAATCAATACAATAGTATCAGACGGACTCTTGCCTGCCTTAAGGGCATCAAAAAGTGGGCTAAGGGTTGTAGTGGTCAATTTGTAATATGGGCGTAGCCAATTTATGGCCCCCAAAATTTGCTGCAAGATGACATAGTTAATTGTGTCAGGAATCTCAATGCGTGGCAACACCGGCATAGAGTACTCAGCCATCATGCGATGACCTAAGGAAGAGAATGGTTCAGTGAGCTGGACCTTCTCAGGCGCCACAAAAAGACCATATAGGGCGAGGTCTTGTTGCAAGATTTTTAGCCAGTCTAGAGGTAAGTGGACTCCTCAAACCAAGATGTCATCCATGTAATGATAGACAATCAATTCTGGGAACCGTTTACGAAATGGTTCCAAGGCCACAGTTACATAAAATTGACACATGGTGGGGCTATTGAGCATTCCTTGGGGTAACATTTTCCAATGAAAACAGGTGGTGGGTTGAGAATTATTCAAAACAGGAACGGTGAAAGCAAAATATTTCCTGTCCTTTTCCTGTAGTGGGATAGTGTAGAAACAATCCCTGAGGTCAATGACTGCCACTTCATAATCATGAGGTATAAGATTTGGGTTTGGGGTACCACATTGCAGAGGACCCATAGGTTCAATGATTTTATTAATTTCCCTCAGATCATGAAGTAGACGCCACTTCCCAGATTTTTTCTTTATGGTAAAAATAGGTGTATTATATGGACTACTGGTGGGTTCAATATGGCCTGCAGTCAACTGCTCCTGTACAAGTTGACTTAAAGCCTCCAATTTTTCCCTGGGAAGGGGCCATTGTTCAACCCAGACAGGCTGATCAGTCTTCCACGTGAGTGGAAGAGCTCGATGACGATTATTCATCGGCAATCAGGGTGGCTCCAACCTGCGCTAGCAGGTCCCTCCCCCACAAGTTGATGTTGATAGGCAATACACAAGGTCTAATATGAGCAATGTCCAATCCGTCTGCCTGTAGGCATACTGGCAACCATTGAGAGCTCCTTCATGAGGCCTGGCTACCGCCGACCCCCCAGACAGAGGGGGTGATTTCCGTTGGCCACAAAGGGTCCCAGTGCTCAGAAGCTATCACGGAGAGATCGGCACCTGTATCAAGTAGCCCCTCCAATAACTTACCGTTGAGCCAATACTTACGTGTCGGCTTACTACGGCCAATCTGTTCTTTCAGAGCAGCAATCTGTGGATGATAATTATTGTCAACTGCACCAGGGTGAGTGGAGCCGAAGCCCCCTGTGCGTGAAATTTGTTCAGTGCCCCCTGGTGACTGATAAGGGATGATAACCAATTGGGCCCATGAGTCTCCCTTTCGCAATTGCAAAGGGAGGTGACTCCAGAATTGGACATAGATTATACCTGTGTAATCTGAGTCAATGACTCCAAGCACAATCATTATGCCCTGTTTTCCCACTGAAGATCGGGGAAGGACGAGGCCCACGGTCCCTGCTGGGAGAGGGCCATTCACATCAGTGGGCATTAAAAGTAATTCACCAGGCAGCACAGCTGACATTTCCTGAGTAATTAGAAGGTCAATCCCTGCACTACCTTTGATAGCAGTTTTACATTGGTCGACCTTCTTCCCCTTTATTTGCCTGGGGCCTGGGGAGGCGGGGACTAGTTTCCCTGTTGTTGTTGTGAAGCTATTCTGGAAGAGCGACACTGGTTTGCCCAGTGGTATCCTTTTCCACATTTCGGACATTTTTTTGCTGGGGCATTTGGTATTGGAGGCTCCTCCCCCTCTATGAGCGCCTCCTCCAGGGGCGCGGCATTCTTTCTTAAAATGACCAGATTTTTGGCAATTAAAACAATTACCGGTGGGCTTATTCCCAGCACACAGGGCCCCTGCTAAGAGGGCCATGGCGTGTGTTTGAGTCCCAACCTCCATGCAAGCTTGAATAATATCAGCGAGGGTGTATTCCGCCCGATGTATCACTCTTTGGAGGATTTTTTTTGCAATCAGTATTAGCGTTTTCAAAAGCTAAGCGTTTCATGAGCTCCCACTGAGCTTCAGGATTATCTATCTGCTGGTGAATGGCTTCTCTAAGGCGGTCAAGGAACTGCGCATATGTTTCGGTGGGCTGTTGTCTGGTGGATGTGAAAGAGCGGGTGGGCTTCCCTGAGATGGGAACCCATTTAAAAGCCCGCATAACACACATTGTGGTGTTCTGAAAGGATTCTTGAGGCAGCTCAGGTTGTTCGCGGAGACCTGCAAACTGACCAGAGCCATAGATCTGGTCGGGAGTATTTTGGGCATTGCCAATGGTTGCTGCTGTAATTTTGAATTCATTATCCCAAACAACATACTGAGCAGAAGTTAAAATCATTCGGAAAAGATCTTTCCAATCTTGTGGCACTATGGTGTACCCATTCCCAACTCCTTTTAGCAAACCGTGAACAAAGTTAGACCTAACGCCTGACTCTCTAACAGCCTTGCTGATTTCTCTTAAAACAGAATATGGCAGAGGGTTCCAGGTGACATTTCTGTGTCCCATGTCATCAACTTCCTCCATGATAGGGAACAAAAAGGGGAGCTCCCCTGGCCATTCATCTTCCTCCTCAAGGGAGAGATTTCCCTCCTGTTGTGCATGCCGGATGGCAGTACGGACATTACCAATTGGTCCTGATGCTTTGGAGGCCCTTGGTGCCTGTGACCCAAAAGGTGCTGTAGGAACAGCTGGCATCAGTTTTGGGTAGAGTGGTGGTAGACCCTCAATGGCAGGAGGACTCATCAGGGACGCCTCAGTAAATTTCCCAATGGCCTCAGTTATTTTCTGCCATGTGAGAAGATGGTGAATGGCAGCTCGTGGTTCTTCAAACAATTGAGTGCCTATTTTACACCAATCTTCCTTTCTTAGACTTCCTGTCTCTGAATACCATGGACACTGGCATTCGACTTCTTTAAGGAAGTCTTCTATACTGCCTGAAGAGAGGGCAGAGCCTCCATTCTGCTTGATGAGTCTATGCAATTCCTTTGCACGAGCCTTTTGCTCTGCTGCAAGTCCTCCCCCCATACTAATGTTTGGGAGCGTTACACTGAGGTGCACCTAGACTTTTCCAGTCGGTGAATATGCAGGGGTGCTGGATCTGGTATCACGTCTCGGGGGTCACCAGATGAAGGGATCAAGAAGACACGGAGTCAAGCCACTCTTCAAGTGAGGTGTCCAGCTTTCTGGGAGCGTCTCTCTTTTATTAGGTTTTCTTATCAGGGAGCAATCCCTGACAGACAAGCAAGCCTCGTCTGATAAGCTACAGAAGTGTTGTTTTGCTAAGAACATGCTGTTTGTTTACCAAGCTTATATGCAGACTTCACAGCTGTTTCTGCTGCATCATAGCAAGCTGCAAGTTGCTGACCAGACTGATAAGGTGAAAACCCCACCCCCACCCCCAGGCGGAGTGTGGTTTGCCAGCATCTACGCCTAGAAGTGAATCACCCCCACAACTATGCAGACTTTGGTTGGCAGGCTGATGTCTCTACTTTTTATTATGTTCCCTGGGTTTCTCATAGCTTGCATCCCAAGAATTAATCACCTTTTTATTTAATGGCTGCAGTCACCAAAATAAAGCATATGAATAAAACTAACAGAACAGCAGAACGTAATCCTTATTTTAAACATAAACTTCAAACTTACTCCCAACAAACCACTGACGGCAGCTTAACAATAAAAATAACTGCAATGGGGCCAACATAATTCTAGACACAGAATGTTCTGGAAAGCCTCCTTGAATAGCTCAGTTTTTACAAGTGCACGGAAAGCCTGCGATGTGCGTGTCAGGGGCTTTTGGCTTTAACTTTCCCCCTCTCCTTTTCATAGACTTAACAGTTCTAGGAGGGAATGTACACTTTAGAGTAAGTTATCTGTGGTTGGCTGGATTCCCACACATGGGGAGTCTGATGAGGGAAAATTGGAGAAGGATAAAAGAGAGCATGAGGGGAGGTACTTTCCCTTTTGCTGCCTGAACGCTGTGGGAGAGCCTCATGTCGAAGGCATAAGAAAGCCAGTGTTATTACTTTTTACTTTGAAATGACTAGTTTCCAAAGTCTGATTTCCTATCCTATAACCAGTGGTGGGATGTAAAAAAATTTACTACCCCACCGTGATGTCATCACAGTGTGGGTGGAGCTAACATCATGATATCATGACATCATGGGCGGAGCCAACATCATGATGTCATGATGTTGTGGGCAGGGCCAAAGAAAATAAATAAATAATAAAATAAAAATAAGCACAAACACACACACTTTCGGAAAAGGAATAGGCTAGAGATCTGAGAGGGCAGCCTCATGCCTAAAGGATGCAAATTTGGACACATCTGATTGGTAGGCCTTGCGAGACCGAGGTGCCAAGGAGAGGCCAATCGGCCTGGTTACTTCCCTTCGCCAAGCATCCAAATGTCCAGCGGATGTTCCAACGGCATCCTCACCTGCCCCCGGTGCCAGGGCCCTGAAGCACTCCATCTGCAGATGGGATAAAGCATCAGCAATATCGCTAGAAGTGCCCGCAACATGGCGGGCCCTGAAAACAACATTGAGGCGCAAAGTTCCAAGGACAAAAGCCCTGACTAAACGCAAGACCCTGGGAGACCTGGAGGTGAGGGAATTAACAATGTGCACAACCGCCAAATTGTCACAGAAAAAAGTGACCACTGAGTCATGCCACTGTGAACTCCACATCAACAAGCACCCAGTACAGGAAAAAATTCGAGGAATATGAGGTCCCTAGTAAGCAGGGCGGCCAACCGTCCCGCATTCTGCGGGGCAATTCCATTTAGGGAGGGGGTATTTCGACTTACCCTCGGTTCGAAAATCGTCCGGACCTCTCCCATTGCGTCACGGACGCACCTGTTTCCCCTCTGCCCAGCAGGCAGTTAAAGGGAAATGGAGCCGAAAAGGCTCCAATGAACTGCGCCTGTGCAGAGACCCAGTTTGGCACCAGATTGGGTGGCCTCTCCGTTTGGTCAGGACAGCCCCAATCTTATCCGAAATCCGGGCAACCTTGTCAGGGGGCAATCTAGAAGACTGGGCCACAGTATCGAGTTCCATCCCCAAAACAGTCAATAGGGTCGCTGGCCCTTTGGTCTTTTCTGGAGCCAGAGGAATGCCCAGCTCCCCCATAAGGCTGCCAAAAGACCACAAGAGGTGTTGGCAGTCATCTGAGCGGGAGGGACCACAAAATAAAAAAAAATCATCTAAATAATGGACCACCCCCTCTGCAATAACACCCAGTGGAGAAAAGAACTAAAATCTTCAAAAGCTGAACATGACATTGAGCAGCCAAATGGCATTGCCCTATCATTGCCCTATCAAAGAAGTATTGGCCCTCGAATGCAAAACCCAGCAACTCAAAGTCATCCGGGTGAATGGAGAGTAACTGAAAAGCAAATTTAATATTGCATTTAGCCATCACTGCCATGGGCCCACAGGCTTTGACCATCGCCACAGCCTTATCGAAAGATGCATGCCGCACTGTGCAAAGGTCATGGGGTATTGCATCGTTCACAGAGGAACCTTCCAGGCAGGACAGACATTTTCTTGGACACTAGGCCCAATGGCAAAACCCTCAAATTACTGTATGGTGGCAGATTGAAAGGGCCGGCCACATGGCCCAAACAAACCTCCTTAAAAATCTGCTCAAGGGCTACATGCTCCAGTCCCTTAAATGAACAAAGATTGGGAGTCGAAAACAGAGTATGAACCCTGACAACTGTGTGTGCATGTGTTTGTTTATTTGTTTATTGGTTTTTCCTTTCTGTATCACCTGAAAACGTTCACATATTTATTTATTTAATTTATTTATTTATTTATTTATTTAATCAGACTTATAGACCATTCTCACAAATAGAAGATGACATACTAATGCAAGATACAAATGGATTAAATATGGGAATAGGATTATATTCACATAGAACTACTATAGTGAGAATGATAGTTTATTGCACAAGACATGAAAGAGAGAATATTATCTAGAGTTATTGAAAAGAATCTAAAAATCTGTTTGATTGTTGATGAAGCCTCAACAATATCTAGCAAACCTGTTGTAATAGTTTTCTTAAAAGTAGAGGGTTCAGGTGTCTCACCAACCATTTTTGTGGAGCTAGTTGAATTAGAAAAACAAGATGCAGAGACAATATTTTGTTCAGCTATGCAAAGTTTAAAAAATGTTGGGTTTTCTAAGAAGTACCTGGGACAAAATTTAATAGGATTTTGCTCTGATGGTGCCAGCGTTATGTTTGGGAGAAAATCTGATGTGAGCACTAGAATGGCCAAAGAGTTCCTAAACATCATAATATGGCACTGCTCAAACCATCACCTCCAACTTGTTTTAGACGATGCAATAAAAGAAGTAAAGCAATTAAATCATTTTAAATTTTTATTGAGAAGATATACACAATTTTTCACCAATCAAACAAAAACCAAATTGAACTAACAAATATATCAGAGCAGCTTGGGATCGAAATCCTAAAATTGGCAGAGTTCTTGGGCCCAGACGGGGTGCCTTCCACTTGAGATCAATGCTGGCTGTGTGGGGTGCTTATCCAGCCCACCGTCAGTATTTTTCTTCCAATGAAAAATACTCAGGCATGGCTGCCTCTCTGGAGAATTTTTTTAATGATTTGGCATTGATGATTGACATTCTGAAAGAAATATCTCTTCTTTCAGAAGCGATGCAAGCTAGGAACATAGATATCCTAAAAGCGCAATAATATGTTTTAAGATCCGTTAGATCTTTTGCGATGCTGAGAGAGAAGGTGGCATAAAAAAAGTAGATGTATTGATTAGTTTAGAACCTTTCAAAAATATCAAATTTGTAAGAAACCAGCGATTTGTCGGACTTCCTCGCGAAAGGCTTTTAGAAAATATTATAGCCAATTTGAACAACCGACTAATGGACTGCGAGCATTTAAAAACAGGCAGTAAATTGGAAGACAAGAACAATCTAGACCTTCTCAAATATTTGGAGCCACAGCAGTGGGACATTATAGACATATTAGTTCCTTGGAAAGAAGCTGAGGAACAACTGCTTGGATTCAGTGAAATTTTTAATTATGACATTAATGTAAACGATTACAGGGATTTTGTTGAAAATGATAAAAAAAAATTCAACTAATTATTCAATTCCCAAAAGCATTAAAAAAAGCTCATGATATCATCAGAACAATTGCTGTAAGTTCAGCAAAAGCTGAAAGTGGTTTTTCAAAAATGAACTTCATATGTTATGAGAAGAGAAATCGCCTAACTGTTTCAAATATACCAAGCATAATGACAATTAGTATAATTGCCCTACCTGTAAATGCCTGGGACCCTATTCCTACAGTTAAAAGAGGTTGCAAACCCAACTTCAAACAGCTGATGATGCTCGGTCTTTTAAGCAGGATAAAGGAGAACGTCTGGAGAATGCCAATCAAGCAGCACTTTGGGAATACTGTACCTAGAATAAGTTTTATTTTTGGTCAGATTTTCAATTCATCTTTAAGTGAAACACCATTGTAAGTGACCAATCCTGACTTCTGAAGGGGGGATTGCGAACCCTGGTTTTGTTGTTAAGTGAGTTTTTGGTTGAGTTAAGCGAGGAGACCATTCAGAGAAAATTCTCCTCTTTAAGTAAGTTAGTCTCTAAGTGAGGCGCTCTTTATGCAAGGTTTTTACTGTACAGCAGTTCATGTTTCTGATTGTCAAACAGTTCTATAGTTTTTCATTCATATTGTAAAACTCTTGTAGCAAAATCTAGTGTTGTGTACCACTTGTTATTGTTAAAGTATTAAGTATTAAATGCATAAAACTAACTACATTTTTGTATTTTTAATACTTAAAACAACAAGTCACGTGACCAAACTTGGCCCTGCCCACCTGGTCACATGGTCCCACCCATGAAATCAGCTCTGCCCACAAATTAGGCTCTCCCCACAGTATGGTAGTAATTTTTTTTTGCTGACCACCAGTGCTTCCTCCACATGAATAGGAGTGCACGTTTTGAATAATAAGAATTATATGCCACCAGAGGAGGGGCAGACATCAGGGTTTTAGAGATGCTTAGGTGGGGCACGTCCAAAAAAAAAAGGTTGGGAACCACTGCTATAATTTGTTTGAAAGTCTTTTCCTCCAAGTTTTTGCAGTAATTTCTCCACTGGGTCTTGGGATGGGGGAGTATTCCATTGCATTTCTATTGATGGCTTTGTTGTTTGAACTAGCTTCTTTTCTGTTTCTCCCATATTCATCTTCTCCTAAGATTATTTAAAATATAGTAAAACCCCTACTTACGAATTCCCCTACTTATGAATAATTCGACTTACGAATTGGTTCTGCACTGAAATCCATGCCTTGAGTTATGAACATGCCCCAATTTACGAATGATTTCCCCCCCTCTGTGTAGCCTCCAGTTAAGCAAAAAACATCATTCCCTCTATGGATTTATATTTTATACACATGCAGCCTTTCAGAGCCCTGTAGGTAGCAGATGAATGTTTAGAGAGGAGTTCTTTGTCTGGAGTTTCAGCGCCAAAATGGTTGCCAGTTGCTGCTTATTGTTAAGAGTTTTCTGTCCATTTTCAAAGCTTCTTTAAGGCAAGGAACAGCATCTTTGCTTATGTATGCTTTCCACTCAATGCTGCTGTTGTTTTTGGGTGGTTTGATTGATGTTTGGAGGATGGGGGTGGCCCGTTTTTATTGTTGGAGGGTGGGGTGGGGCTTTTGCTTTATCTGAATGAAGATGCCTCGAGTTACAAACAGATTCGATTTACGAACAATGCCCTGGAACTGAATTTATTCGTAACTCGAGGTTTTACTGTATTTCAAAATTCTTTATGATATATAAATATCTTGAATCTTGAAATTAATGGCCAACATAAGGATGGCAAAACCCAAAGGCATATTTTGAGAGAACACCATGGACTTTTCATGTATCTTAGAGTCTTCTAAAAATATTTCCAGGACCTGAAAACCCATAACCAGCCTTATTTTGTTTCATTACTCTTCTAACTAAACAAATATTTATAGAAAGGAAAGCTGGTTACCAAGTCAGGAGAGATGAGAGCTAAACCTTGAAATGATGTGTCATGTTGACTGGATTATTGCTTTCCTCTGTTTTGATCCAATTGCAGTTTTCTAAGCAATACGGAAGCATTTACACTCTATGGATAGCACACCATCCTCTAGTTGTTCTATCTGGATTTCAAGCAGTGAGAGAAGCCCTGATCAACCATTCAGAAAAGTTACAGGATCGTCCATTAACTCCTTTCTTGAAAGATGCACTTAATAGAAAAGGTAAGGTATTGAGAAGTCTAAGGGTCATTTCCTAGTGAACAAGAAAATAATATTTGGACATATCAGACATCTGGAGATTTGTCTTGCATATGAAAGTATCCATTGTCTTGCAGAGATAGCCAAACAATTTTCTTTCATGTCCCCCAGCTAGTCTGGCTGAAGAGGCAAGGAGAAACAGCTGGCGGGTTTTAAAAACTGTCCCGTTGCCTCTGCTGCCGCCGTTGCCGGATGTGTCCCCAGCCAGCCTGGCTGAGGACAATGTTGAGCCCCAGGATCCATCAAGGACATCGGAATCCAGAATCTGTCGAAGATGTCGGAGCCCAGGCTCCATCGCAGACATCTAACCAGGGCTCCATTGCAGATGTCGAGCCCTGGCTCTGTCGCGGACGTAAAGTCCCAGGCTCCATCGCGGACGTTGAGCCCTGGGCTCTGTCGGGGACATTGTGGGTTTGTTTAGGTTTTTGATGTTTTGTATATTTTATTTTACTCTGTTAGCTGCCCTCAGTCGCTTCATGAGTAGGGCTGCATACAAGTGTGATAAAATAAATAAATAAATAAATAAATAAATAAATGTCCTGATCAAACCCTGGACTGCCAAAATGAACCTACTTTCTTGAATTTGTCATTGGCCAAACTATGGATGGGCCTAGTGCTGAGCAGGCTGCAGAGGATTGTAGAAGATAGGGGTGCCTGGGGTGCAGTGGTCCACGGTGTCACATAGGGTCAGACCTGACTGCGCAACTGAACAATAACATTTCCTTGTTGGTGCATGTTCCTGGCAGTAAATTAGCCTGATTCTGTGTCTCTCCACATTCACACAGTTTGTTTTTGTCTTCCAGCAGTCACTACTTGAACATGCTGGTCTTACATTTAGGCACTCTGACTCTCAGGATATTCAGAGTCCTAAAGTGATGTAGGGAAGGTTGAGTTCCTCAGCTATATCCTCCTTTAATATTGTTCTTTGTACAGTGAGCTTCTTCCTCCATCTTCTAATTTGGTTTTGCTCTTGTATACCCTTCAAGAGTGTTTGTTCTTGCCATAAAGCTATTTCTGGATCTGAGCTGGTGGACTTGAGGCTCATATCCATTCAGAGGATGTCAAGGGTCATTCTCTTGCTTAGTTCTTTCAGCACCCACTGCTACTTCTCTCCATCTCTTAGGTGGAGTAATACCAACATGAAGGTATATTTTCTCAACTAAGCATGAACAATAAAAAGTTATATGAACTTGTTTTAATCTGATTAAAGTCTTCATAGAAGACTTATGTGCTGCGGAGGTACTGAATTGAAGAAATCTTAATGGTTTAAATAGAAAGACATATCAAAAAACAAAAACATAAACACTTGTTTTTGCTTTCTGATATGCCTGAAACACAGGCTAACACAGCTACTATTCTAAATAGAAGGAGTGACCCAATCTTGCTGCAAACAATTAAATGCATTCGATTTCTTCCATTCCCTATCTTGAATTTGTGCCAGGATACTGGCTGACATCCTATTGTGCAAATGCCATATCTTTTAGACACAAATTGTAAATTAAGAAATCTTGCTAGGCATTGTCAGTTGCTCAGTTGCATGACTTGGTATGCAATAAAAATGTCTACAAAAATGTCTTAGTTTATGGCACTTGGCAGTTTGGTCAGATTGACAGGCATTGACCCAATCCCACCCCTGTATTTCTAGACCTTCCTAAGGAATTCTGGAAATCCAGAAAAGATGGGAAATTGATATTTCTAAGTTCTAGAACTCAGCACTTGAATTGCCTTTATGCTGATCCAGCATGCCTAGACAGCATCTGGATGTGCTTTGTTTCCATTTACCAGCCTTGGAGCCACAGAGGGTGTAGTCATGGTAGCTTTCAGGAAAGCTTAATTTCATCATGCTTAAGTGGGGGATGCTGTCAGCTTACCAGCCATCCTATTCTACCTTTGGGGTCTCCCCACGTTCGTTTTGTGGGACTCCTATCTTTCAAAGAGCTCCCTCTGAACTTCCCCATGGCCTCCAGTAGGAGAGCTGGGCTGCTTTTCCAGCTAAAAACCTTAGCTGCACCTCTTTTCTGGTCCCATTCAAAACCATGAATGACCAGTGGAGAACTTAAAAAAGAATAGGGAGATATTTGGTAGCGTGTTCTGTGTGTGTTTGTTCTGAATTACCTCTTATCCACAAAAAAGACATTCTTGAAGTAAAACGTAGTTTATTGGTTTCTTAAGCATAGTCCATTAAAAGCGTAAATAAGGTTCAAAAGCATAAGAATCAGTCCAAAAGCAAAACATAGGCCTAGGTAATAATTTTGAAGAAAAACCAATATCCCCAGGCATGTTATTCCTTAGCCATCCCAAAACAGAACTGAGAACTCCTCTCTCCAAAATGGAGTTCGCTGACCAACGTGGTACTCTCTGATCCAATCAGAGTCTCCCCTTCCTCTTCTAGGAGAACTTTCCCACAGCATGAAATTGTTTATGCACCTGCAGAGCCACAGCTCTGGTTAGCCAAAACAAGGCCTCTTCTACTAGCTAAGAGATAGAGAAAGGAATGTTCACTGTACTGGAAAACAACCAGTCTATTTGACACAGAGAGAAGAAACGGTTTTTGGAGGCCTAGTAAAACCAGGACTCCTCCATTTTGGGCACAGGGGTGTTTGTGGAAAGTTCAAACTTAGTAATTGCTGCCTACACATAGATGAATCAGGAAAAGTGATGGCTCAGTTAACTAAAGAGATAAGACAACTAACTTACAACCCAGAACAACACTGGAGCACAGCATTCAATGTTAAGGATTTTTTTGGAACCTTGTTGCCAAAATTTCCAACATTGCAAGCTCTTTTTGCTGTAGGATGCATTGGTTGTCTAATAACATGTGTCATCCCTTGCGTAATAAGCATGATTCGTCAGTTGACTGAAGTAAGTGCTAAACAGGAAGCCTTACTGGCCCTTTGGGCGTACGCTCCTGCTGCCTTGGGAGATTATGAAACAGAGGATTTGTGAATCTTTACCTTTTGAAAAGATTCAAAGGGGGGAGTGATGTAACATGAATCAAATAATATAAATTAATTGTGAATATAATTAATTCTATAATCAAATGTTGCTTTGCTGCTTGAGAAACTAAGGCTACATGTAATTAGAAATGTTGCTTGTAAGATAAAAATAAGTGCTTGAATGCAAAGACAGAGGTAGATGATTAGATGATTAGAGAAAAGGATAAGCAGTGCCTTACTGAATGTACAAATTGCATACTATAAACCAAAGGTTGAAATGATCTCGTTAATAATGCTTTTTTGTATATAGCAGCACAATGTCACTGCGTGGTTACTCTGAAATCTATGAACTTTAGAGGTACAGCAATGTCAATAACTTGATAAATGTTATACAAATAACCTACTAATTAGAAAGGGCAAAACGACCTGATCATAGGTACCAGAAATGTCAAGTTGTTCCTGATTATAGATATAGATATTGGTCCAAGGTTTCTATGAGACCACTGGAATGGGTAAACAATATGCCAAGGTGGAGGTTTAATTTATAACTTTGATTGGTCTGACATAGTCATGTCATAAATGATAGTTAATATGTACTCTGGTGAACTAGGGGTGTGGAAAATCTGTATAAAATGTTCTGTCTTTCTTTGTTCGGGGTTCTCAGCTTTTGAGAGATAATTCTCACTGAGAATCCTTTTGTTCTGAGCTCAGAATAAAACCTGTTTTCTGTTTCTAAAGTCAGTTGAGTGCTGGTTCATTTTGGTCCTATCTTAAATGCTACAACAATGAAAATAGAGTTCTTCCCATGACAGTAACACACTGTATAAATGTGGAGAGATATAGAATCCGGCTCTTTTACTGGTCTGCCGATAGTTGTTGGAATCATGCACCAATGAGGACTTAAATTTGGCCAAGAAAGTGGCTTCATTTTGGTAGTCCAGGGTCTGATCAGGACACACACAAAAAGAAGACTCAACACTGTACTTAGGCTACAAAGGGAATGGCGTGCATCCGACTGCATCAGAAAGGGCTATTGTGCAGGGAGTAATTTCCCTTAAAGCGACCCTCCTATCTCTTGTAGAATTGTTCTGGATTGGCCCCAAATGTAGTAGTCCTCAAGCTTGGCTAAAAAGATCCAGCTTTTTATTTTATTTATTTATTTATTTTTATCATCATACTTCTGTGCCGCCCTCCTCACGAATGACTCAGGGCGGCTGACAACAAATAAAACATACCAATTATACAATCCCACAATATAAACCCACCCATCACAAACTATGGGTGGCACCAGGATCAGGTTTTGTCAGGAGCCTAATGCATTAGATCAGTGATGGCCAACCATAAACTCCAGATATTCTTGGACTTCAATTCTCAGAAGCCCTGACCAACAGGAGTGTTGACTTGGGTTTCTGATAATTGAAGTCCAAGAATACCTGACATGCCAAGGCTCACCATCACGGTCCTATATGATGAAAACTGGGCTCCTCCACATATGTTCCACAATACAGTACAGTATTATTGCCCCATGTGATGTAACACTCAGTTAGAATTTCATTTTAACAGGCTTCTGCTGGCACAAGTGTAACAGTGTTAAATTGTCCCAATGAATAAATCTCAGTCACATGTTAATTAACCTGGCTAGCACAAGACTAGGCACACAAGAGTAACTCATTAATTAGCTGCAATTGACCACCACTATATACAGTGGTGCCTTGCTTAAAGAGCATAATGCGTTCCACGGGATTGCTCTTTAAGCGAGTTTGCTCTTTAAGCGAAACACCATTGTAAGTGACCAATTGTGGGGGGGATTGCGAACCCCGATTTATTTGTTAAGCGAGTTTTTGGTTGGTTTTATTTGTTAAGCAAAGCGAACATTCAGAGAAAATTCTGCTCTTTAAGCGAGTTACTCCTTAAGCGAAACGCTCTTTATGCGAGGTTTGACTGTATACTGCTACACTAAAGATAAAGGTTGCCCTTGCTCAAAAGTCAGTTGCATCTGACTCTAGGGTGACACTAAGAGCCAGCACTATCTGCAGCTACAGATGTTTCTGTGATCACGTGGCAGGTAGGACTAGATGCTGCAGTGCATGGAATGCTGTTTCTTCCCCACTGAAGTGGTTCCTATTTATCTACTTGCAATTTCTTGCTTTCAAAGTGCTAGGTTAGGAGCTGGAACAGATGGTGGTCACTCACTCCATCATGCACACTCGGGTCTTGAACTGCTGACCTGCTGACCTTCTGGTCATCAAGTTCAGCAACTTGACTCTAAGCCACCCCAGTCCCACTACTATACTTCCACTGATATACTGTACATCTAATAGGATTCTGGTCAATAGGTTTTGGGAACAATGATGTGCAGGTAAGTCCTTCCATTTGGCATAATTGCAGAATCCTTATTCATTCATTCATTTACATTTATACCCCAACTGCCCTTTTGGTGCAAGCATAATTTGTCATTGATTTTTGTTGGCCTCAGGTCTTGCATATGCAAATGGTCTCACCTGGAAGCAGCATAGACGGTTTGGTATAGCTACTATGCGGAATCTGGGAATGGGGAAGAGAAGCACGGAGCACAAAGTACAAGAGGTGGCTCTTCATGTTGTGGAACTCTTTTCACAGACTAAAGGTATGTGATATCAGAGGACGAGTTTGGTATGAACCTCCCTCTGAAGAAATCTGTACCCATGATCACCATCCATTGTTGTCTGAACAGGTGGACTTGACCTGTGAAAGCTAACATTAAAATATAGCCATCATTCTTAAAGGTGCCACGATCTTCCTCTCTCTCTCTCTCTCTCTCTTTCTCAGCCAACCAACCAACCAACCATGTTATTTGTGTGATATTTTAGAAAAGAAACACATTCATTTCTACTTTCATTTGTCTTCTAATATATGGTCACCAAATCTGACTACCTCCCTAAATGCCTTGTAAAACTAAATTGAAGTCAAAAGAATAGTAACACTCACTGTGCCTTATTTCATTTGCAGGGCAGCCATTTGAACCACACTATTTCATCAATAATATAATTGCCAATGTGATAACTGTGTCGTTTTTTGGAACCCAACTTTCTCTAGAAGGTGAAAAATTCCCTCAACTGATGGCTGCTAAAGATTATTTTGAAAAATTTTTACTCAGCAGCTTTCATATAGTGAGTTCACTACTTCTTTCCTATTGCACAAGACAGAGCACCTAAATGCAATTAATAGCTATGCAGGATCAGAAATATTTAGTACTTTGATGGGAGCCTATTATGGAATACAGTAATACCCCGTATAACGTGAGTACCGTATAGCGCTAAAACCGCATAACGTTACAAGATTTTCGGAAAAATCTTGTATCGAATAACGTGATTTTTAATGTTATCCGATACAGTTGTTCTTAGCAGCAGGGTGGGTGGAAAGCTGAACGGGGTTCTCCGTTCAGCTTCCCAGCCACCCTGCAGCTACGGAGGCAGGGGTGGGGAGGCTGGAAAGCTGACGGGGAGCACCCCCATCGGCTTCCCCAGCCACCCCACAGCTGCGGAGGCATGGGCGGGTGGCTAGGGAAGCCGACAGGGAGTCCACGTCAGCTTCCCCAGCCACCCTGCAGCTGTAGATCGGGTCCTCTGATCTCTCTGGAGGTGTTTCTGGGCTTCCCCGACGTCCTGAGCCAGTGCAGCAAGCCAGAATGTCAGAGTTTGAATCCCGACATTCTGGCTTGCTGCACTGGCTCAGGACGTCGGGGAAGCCCAGAAACACCTTGGATCGGGTCCCCACACCTCCCTGGACCCAGCGGGGGGGTCAGAAACCCCAAAATTGGTAAAAAAAACCGGACGGTTTTTTTTACCAATTTTGGGGGCTCTGACCCCCCCGCCGGGTCCAGGGAGGTGGGCAGACACGATCCAAGCTTTTTCTGAGCTTCCCCGATGTCCTGAGCCAGTGTAGCAAGCCAGAATGTCGGGATTCAAACTCTGACATTCTGGCTTGCTGCACTGGCTCAGGACGTCGGGGAAGCCCAGAAACACCTTGGATCGGGTCCCCACACCTCTCTGGACCCAGCGGGGGGGGGGGGTCAGAAACCCCAAAATTGGTAAAAAAAATGGACTTTTTTTTTACCAATTTTGGGGGCTCTGACCCCCCCGCTGGGTCCAGGGAGGTGTGGGGACCCGATCCAAGGTGTTTCCAAAGTTCTCCCACCTCCCTGGAGGCTGCAGCAAGGCAAAATGTCAGGATTCGAATCCCGACATTCTGGCTTGCTGCAGCATAAAAGAGGGTGGGGGAAGTTCAAAATTAGCGCGCATCGGGTCTCCCGACCTCCCTAGAGCTGATGCGCGCTAATTTTGAACTTCCCCCACCCTCTTTTATGCTGCAGGAAGCGAGAACGTCGGGATTCGAATCCTGACATTTTGCCTTGCTGCAGCCTCCAGGGAGGTGGGAGAACTTTGGAAACAGCTTGGAGTGGGTCCCCACACCTCCCTGGACCCGGCGTGGGGGTCAGAGCCCCCAAAATTGGTAAAAAAAGTCTGTTTTTTTTACCAATTTTGGGGTGTCTGAACCCCCCGCTGGGTCCAGGGAGGTGTGGGGACCCGATCCAAGGTGTTTCTGGGCTTCCCCGACATCCTGAGCCAGTGCAGCAAGCCAGAATGTCGGGATTCGAACTCTGACATTCTGGCTTGCTGCACTGGCTCAGGACGTCGGGGAAGCCCAGAAACACCTTGGATCAGGTCTGCCCACCTCCCTGGACCCGGCGGGGGGGGGTCAGAAACCCCCAAATTGGTAAAAAAAAAAAACCATCCATTTTTTTTTTACCAATTTTGGGGTGTCTGACCCCCCCCCCCCCGCCGGGTCCAGGGAGGTGGGGAAACCCGCTCCAAGCTGTTTCCAAAGTTCCCCCACCTCCCTGGAGGCAGCAGCAAGCCAAAATGTCAGGATTCGAATCCCGACGTTCTCGCTTCCTGCAGCCTCCAGGGAAACAGGGCTTTTTTTAACATTGTGTGTTCAATGTATCGCACAACGTTAAAAACCGGATAACGACGTGACTTGTGGAACCAAGTCATAACGTTATTCGGGGTACTAGTGTACTGTACTAGGCAGGGATCAACTGGTTGGACGAATGTTGAGAGAAGCAGGGAGGGGACTGGGGAGGGATATTGGGGAGGGCAGAGAGGGGAGGGTTGCAGGCCCTGCCAGCCAGGGAATAGAGGCAGCGCTCTGTCTGGGGATGGCGGGGTGGTTCTTGGGGTCCAAATTAGTGTTGTGATTGGCATGGGGAGGTATGGTGGGAGCCTCCTGTTCTGGTCACTTGGCTACACCTCTGGTTCCTGTGCAACCGGTCCAGAGTTACCCCCCCCCCCAACTAGGCTGCTGCTGCTGAATGCTAGGTCAGTCTGTGATAAGGCCCCCCTGCTTGCCGATACAATCTTGGGGGAGCGGGCTGACCTGGCATGCATCACTGAAATCTGGCTGAGACCGGAGGATAGCTTACCTCTATCTGAATTATGTCCAGCCGGGTTCGGTATTTGGCACCAGCCTAGGGAGAAGGGGAGGGGTGGTGGCATCGCTATTATAGCCAGGGAGTCACTGGGAGTTGCCAGAGCCACAGCTCCGGAAGTCCTGGGTTGTGAGGCTCTACTTCTGCGTTTGGACCCTAAGGGTCAGCAGATTGGAAACCATTTCTAATTGTATGTTAATTTCAGTCAAGACAAAATCACATGGGTGAACAGAGCAAGATCACACAAACAAAGGGAAAAGCTGCCAATTTTTCTTATTGCCATTTACATATGTGCACTGGTCCAACCACGTCCCCCACCATCTATTCAGTGTACTGTGTGTGGACACATGTTCCAAGCCAGGATTGGTTTCTTTAGTCACCAGAGACACAGCCACCAGCTGAGAAAATGACCTTCAGGAAAATGTGTGCTCAGATGTGCGTAGCTGCCACTGCCTGGCCCTTGATTGTACTAGGCACAGGCACATTAACAGGACCATAGCCAGGATTCTAGATGTGCGTGGGTGAATATTTTTTCAGAATGGGCAACAAAGCCTCTTTTCAATGCATTCCTATGGGAAATCGCGCTTTGCCAGGATGGGCAAAGTGCTAACTCAGGGTGGGCCAAGCCCACCCTGGCCACCCCCTGTTTGTAGCTCTGCACATTCCTCACAATCAGTCAGCTACAAGTTGCATGCCCCACCATCTATTTCTCATGATCTCTGCACAAGCATGGTTACAGAAGTGAGAATAAAGCAAATATTAGGGTCAGTAATGTAAATGATGGCTAATATTGACAGATAAACAACTAGATTAGAGTTGATCCCAACAATTACCCCTGACATGATATTTTGTTATACCTATAGCTGTATAACTTGTTCCCGTGGCTCATGAAACACCTGCCAGGGCCACATAACAAGGCATTTTCCTGCGTGAAGAAAGGCATTTCCTTCGTCACTGAAGAAATACAGAAACACAAGGAGAGCCAGAACTTACATGAACCACAGGATTTCATTGATTTCTATTTAATTCAGCTTGAGAAAGTAAGTATAATAAAACTCTGACTTACATATGCTCAGAGTTACATAAAATTCATCTTACATAATGATTTTGTGCTAAAACCATGTCCCAATTTACATGATTTCCTATGGTTTGCTCAGTGATGGGATGTAACAGGTTCTCACCAGTTCTCCAGAACCGGTAGTAACTTTTCCCAGTGTCCTGGAGAACCGGTAGCAGCTTTTTGGGGGAACCACCTTCGGGACTGACCTTTTCACTGGTTCCCCCACTGCGCATGCATGCCAAGCACTTGGTGTGCATGCACGCCTACAGTGCTTGGCGTGTATGCACAGCCTCTTTGCTGTCCTCCCAACTGGGGAGAAGGAAGAGAAGCTGCTAGCCTTAAGCTCCTTATAGCCTGAAGCTCCCCAGGGTAAGTGACTCACTTTTGGATGTGGTGTGTCTGTGTGTATTTTAATATGTATTTAATACCGTTACCTATATTGACGTACTACCACAGCTCCTAAAAAGGCCTGGCAGCCTGGCTTGGGGTTTTTAAGCAACTTCTTGGAGTTACCTCATCAATAAGCTACACATGTGCTGTTCCAATTGCTGTTCCAATTGGAGAACCCTTAAGGAGGTACAGCTGTTTTACATTTACATTAAGGCATATTATTATCCTAGAGAACTGGTTAGGCAAAGAATTAGTACCTAACTTCTTTAACTGTTGAAAAGTGCCAAAATGAAGCCATCTTGTGGTGAGTTCATTCTGTAGTTCCTTCCATCTGACCTAGTGTGAGAAAGATTAGCCAGAATAAGCTTTAAGCTCTGGTTGATTTGTGTTTGGGTGCATGTTTGTATTTCAATGTATTTTATTTATTTAATTAATTTATTTACGGGTTTGTGTTGTGGGTGGGTGGGTGGGTCGGTTGAAGGGTATGTGTGTGTGTGTGCTTATTTTTATTTTATTATTTATTATTTTTTCTTTGGCTCCGCCCATGATGTCATGACATCATGACATTAGCTCTGCCCACACTGTGATGACATCACAGTGGGGTAGTAAAATTTTTGACATCCCACCACTGGGTTTGCTTCAAGTTACATAAAGATTCTTTTTCTTATGGGTTTGCTTTGAGTTACATAAAAATTCATTTCCCTATGGGTTTGCTTTGATTTACATAAAAATTTCATTATTCCATGGGCTTGCTTCAAGTTTCATAAAAATAATTTTTCCTATGGGTTTGCTTTGAGTTACATAAAAATGATTTAAGAAAAAGCCTACAGAATGGGCCATTTATAAACCCACAGGAAATAAATGCAAACTATACTTTACTACAGTACTTGTTATTCAAAACTACTCCCATCTCTCTTTCTGAAACTATTGGTACTAAGGTCCAGAGTTTGAATCACAATCTATTTTTACAACTTTAATGTTTTAAATTTTCTTTTAAGTGTACTTACTGGGTTTTTCCAATTAATTTACTCCCAGTACATTCAGTATATGTTCTAGCCAATATTACTGAGGATTTCACCGCCCCTCCCCCTGTGTCCATACCAACATATTGTAATGTAATGTAATGTAATTTTTGTCAGCCGCCCTGAGTTGCCATGGCAAGTGGGCGGCAATATAAATTTGAACTAATAAATAATAATTTACACAGAATTAATTTCATTACTACTTTTACAGCAACCATTTCAGAATGCATATGTTTTAAGAATTTTAACATGTATATATTCAAATTAAATTTTCATTATGAAGCAGCAATTTCCTTTGAAGCAACCACCTTTTCCAGGTAGTCAGTACCATATATCCGTGTTCAGATACATGTATCTGTGTACAGGTAATTAGTGTATTTTACAGACAGAACTTTTAGACTCATAGTGTTTTTCCCAATTTAACCTACCCAACATTACAGCACATGCATAGCCTCCCACATACGGTACATTCAAACAAGTACATTATTACCTTTTAATTTCTTAATTTTATGGGGACAATCTTCCATTTTCCATCTGCCACAAATTAACAAGTTCCTTCCCCCCCCCCTTTAAATTAATGAGGTACCAATAGTGTTAGCTGTTTAAAATGATTCCATTCAATTTTTGGTAACAGCCCATATTCCTTCAACTACCACATTTTAGACACTAAGCTACACATCAGGAAAAGTCAAATTTCAAGCTTGTATGGCCCTTTAAGGGGGGCACAATTTTGAGATACAATTTTACACCTCTTAGGCAGGTCTCCCCTTGACACCCTCCCACACTTCTGAGTTCCGGAGTCTCCATAGGTGTACCAATTGCCCACTACACCCAGGAAAAAGGACTAGCCAAAATTTCCATTTTTGCTACCTAATGTTCCTGTCTGGGAATAAGGCATGTTTGTGTGACCCGGAATTCCAGATAAATGCTCCGAGGGGCCTTTTATGGGGTCTTGCCTACCTGTGAACCTTCCAATTTAATTACCATATTTTCTAATAGAGCTGGACATTAGACTATTTCTGAGGATTGTTGCCATGTTTGCTAATATTTTGTGCAGGCCAATTCTTCCTGCAGGAAGTTACCCTATTTTCATCCATGAGTGGGATATAAGGCAGGCAGCAATTATATATTTTAAATAGCCTTTCATCATATGAGGCTTCTATCATTATGTTGCCACCCTTGTTGTGGCAGCAGGGTGACATAAATTATTTTGAGGCACAAAGAAAAAGGAAGGATGAATCCCCATTTCTTATTTACCAACTGGGGAGCATTGATTTTTAATTATGGGTGTTCCATGCATATATATCTGAATAATCTATTGTTGCTAATGGCTGGGTGAAACTGCAATCTTGTGCTCGCTTGTCTGTCATCTTGCTTAACCACACCCCTTCTCCCGTCGAGCCCCTGAATTTGGTATATAAAGAACATGCCTGTAAGTTTCGTTCTTTGTCTGATGAAGTGGACTTGATCCACCAAAGCTAACAATAAAAATATAGCAGTTAGTCTTTAAAGTGCTACTCTGTTCTTTATTTTATTTTATTTATTTTGTTTTGTTTTCTGAGATGCCTGAACCACAGACTAACATGGCTACTATTCCAAAAAATCCATGCATATGTATGCATTCTTAGGCAGTACACAGTTCGAATTTCCAGACACTCAAGTTCCTGGAGTTTATTTCCTTGCGAACTTGGATTGCTTTCTATGTGCATTTAATTTGAAACCTCCTGTTGTCCCGGAGGAAAAATCCTGCCCCTGTTTCCTTAAGATGTTAGGCAGGAAAATCAACAGAGGACTCACCAAACCTTTTCTTCTATGCTTAGCGTGAGAGAGAGAGAAAGGGGGAGGGGGGTATTTTCCCCTCCAGGCTATTGTGAACATAATGCTTCCTCTTGAGGTTAGGAAGTAACATTTTTAACCCACTTTCTCTCCTTTTCCCCTTTTCCTTTTTTAAACAGATTAGAAATATTTTACATATGGCAAGGAAAATGTCTTTACTTCTTTCCTATTACGACGTGCTGTTTCCAGAAAAGGCCTGCATTTTTATCTTAGGCTTTGTATACATTTATCATAATATTTGCATTGTGAAAACCAATTCATATACATCTTTAATATATTATCTGGTTGCATATTGATTTTCTATGGAAAAGGGGATATTTCTGATTAATCCATCCCAATTTCCAACTCTTGCAAATCTCAAGAGATCTGCCAGCCTTTATGCCAGTTTATTATTGTTATTTAATTTACTTCTTTCATTGACCTGATCCACATTTTTCCACAGTTTCTAAGTCCAATTCCCTGATCTCCAAATTTTTTATTCCCTGCACTAAATACATTCTGGTTTTTAAACTCTTCCCCAATTTTGCAATTTCCATTTAAGTGATTTGCCTGTACAGTACTTCCTTATATCCAATCACTGCATTTTCAAACCCTGTTTTAAAGGGGCACCAATGTATTTCAAACATTACGCTAACTCAAATTTATGCTATCTCCTTTACTTTTATAACAATTTAGCAAACCCTAATTTAAAGGAGTGCTATCTCTCTATCTCTCTCCAATTAGTACTTCCTGTCTTGGTGTTAAATTAGACAGGAAAAAAACAATATCACTTAACCATCTACACCTTCTCACATTATAATTACAGATTTGCCACATGTTTTTAACAAGAATCCAGACTGGGGTTTTGTGAAAGCATAGTTTTAAAGGTCTGCTTTCTTCCCCTTAATTCCTTTGGCAGTGTTTTAGCACAATGGGCAGTTATTAAAAATTTATAAACATCTAGTCCTCATAACAACACTAAACACAAAAATGCAGGCACACAGTTATTTCATTTCCACACAATCAGGGCCCTCATTCATTATCATTCATTCAACACACACCATACTTTACACTCGTTCGTTTTTAAAATGTGCATTAATGCTCCGTCCTCCTTTTTGCAATGCTCCACGCACTACCTATGAAAAGAAAGGAAAATTCCATGCTCTTCCAGACCTTATTGACTTTATAGGGGTTTACTTCATTAAAAAGGGTAACTTATTATTAAAGGGCCTACTTTTAAGGGGTTAACTTTAACTTTATTAAGGAATGGGTTACATTATTATTATTATTATTATTATTATTATTATTATTATTATTATTATTATTATTATTATTATTATTATTATTATTATTATTATTATTATTATTATTATTATTATCATCATCTTAACTTATATAAAGGATAGGCTACCTTAACCTATTAGGCTACCTTTTCATTTAATAAGGGATGGGTTACCTTCCTTCCCCTTCCTCGGTTGCATGACTTTTCCTTGCATCTCTAACTGTGTTCTCCTCTGGTACCTCTCTCGTGGAGTGATGTCAGAGAATTACAGCAAATTTGCTTCTGCAAGCTAATCTCCTGCATGCGATGAAAGAGTTTACGAGGTTTAAGCCTTTGGGATTTCTGAGGTTAGGAGAACCATCTCCAGCAAGGAGGCTGATACTACCAGTGGGTGTTAGTTTAGGAATTTTGGGGTTTGGGGGCAGAGGGTGCAATGGACTCAAAAGGTCCTCTCTCACCTCTGCTCCTACCTTTTCATTAATGCTTTTGAGGCGTCCATATCTAGGCTACCCCCAATGGGACAGCTTGGCTTTTAACTTCTGTGCCCAAGTTTTCATTCTCTGCTTATTGATTAAGTTTCTAAGGAAGTTATCCAATGGCATTCCACTGGTCCTTTCCTTCAGCTTGGCCTGAACACTCATCGCTTTCCCCACAGCAAATAAGATTTTTATGCTTAGGATCCTAAGACTCTGACGAAATTCGAGTTACCCTCAACCAGTATGAGGAGCAAATCTCATGAATTATAGTTGGTCACCTCACAGTTATCAATCACTGTTGGTGCCGAAATTTGCATTCCCTCACGTAGACCAACCCGCTGTTAGGGACAGTCCAATTAGAAGGCATAACTCATGGTTAATTACTCCAGTCTTGTTACTAATTTGTGTCTCTCTCACGGGAATCACTGCACTGTCGAGAAAGCAGTCCAATGGGGACTTGTGTAGCTCAGGTGATTAGCCAATCTTGCTAACAAGTTTAACTAGGGTTCGCTCACAGGAACAACGCCACTGTTGCTTATTGTTAATACAGTACTTTGATCACTTGTATTAGTGGCCAAGGACTAGAGATCACATTGCCAACATAAGATGGATCATGGAAAAAACAAAGGAATATCAGAAACAAGTCTACTTCTGTTTCATTGATTACACGAAGGCTTTTGATTGTGTCGACCACAACAAGATGTGGCAAGTAATTAAAGAGATGGGAATACCGGAACACCTTATAGGCCTCATGAGAAATCTGTACATGAATCAAGAGGCAACAGTTAGGACAGAAAGTGGAATGACGGAGTGGTTTGGAATAGGAAAAGGAGTAAGACAAGGCTGCATTTTGTCACCATGTTTATTCAATTTATACACAGAACACATAATGCGCAATGCAGGGATGGAGGAATCACAATTTGGGATCAAAATTGCTGGAAGAAATATCAACAATTTGAGATATGCAGATGATACCACCCTAATGGCAGAAAGTGAGGAGGACCTAAAGAAGCTCCTGATTAGGTTGAAAGAAGAAAGTGAAAAAGCTGGCTTGAGACTCAATATCAAAAAAACCAAGATAATGGCAACAGGCCCTATCAGTCCCTGGAAAATAGATGGGGAAGAAGTAGAAGCAGTGACAGACTTTACTTTCTTAGGATCAAAGCTCACTGCAGATGGTGACTGCAGCCATGAAATAAAAAGGCGACTGATTCTTGGGAGGCAAGCGATGAGAAACCTGGGGAACATAGTGAAAAGTAGAGACATCACATTGAAAACAAAAATTCGCATAGTCAAAGCAATGGTATTCCCTGTGGCAATGTATGGTTGTGAGAGCTGGACCATTAGGAAAGCTGAACGCAGAAGAATAGACGCCTTTGAGATGTGGTGTTGGAGGAGAGTTTTGAGAGTCCCCTGGACAGCGAGGAGAACAAATAGGTCGATCTTGGAAGAAATCATCCCTGACTGCTCATTAGAAGGTCAAATAATAAAGATGAAGCTAAAGTACTTTGGACATCAAATGAGAAGAGAGGATTCACTTGAGAAAGCTTTGATGCTTGGAAGGGTCGAGGGCAAAAGAGGAAGGGGAAGGCCCAGGATGAGATGGATAGATGGTGTTGTGGAGACGGTGGGTGCAGAGCTGAGCGAGTTGAGGGGGATGGTGGAGGACAGGAGTGCCTGGCGGACGGTGGTCCATGGGGTCGCAGAGGGTCGGAGTCGACTGTGCGACTGAACAACAAACACAGTGGGTCAGCCCGATCTTGCTACGAGTACCCAGGCTGTCCAACCTGGTGGGGAATTTAAGTTTGTTGTCTAGCTTCAACTTTCCTGAACACAATTCAACAGTACCTGATTATCAGCAATTACTTACCAGTCTTGAAGCTTTTAGATGAAGAGATGGTTCCAATTAGTCTCTTCTGTTGACATGGCCAAATCATCAAATTTCTAGGCTGGACTCACTGGAGATGAGTTCTGGGGTGGCTCCCATTTTAGCTCACTCCCCCTTGTGGGGCACGTTCCACAAAAAAAAACAGGAGCACCAGCAGCATCCCACTTCTGACACCAAAACTTACCTAAAAATCACTATCCCTTTTTAATGTGGAGATGCATTTTAAAATTAAAAAGTTCATCGGCTGGCGGAGCCCCCCCAAGAACCACAGTGATTTTAATTTCAGACAAAAACAAGACTAGCTTATCCACAAAAATAGCATCTAAGCAACAGGGACCCCCCCACACACTGCTGGATAAACAGCCATATCTAACCCACTTTTGTCTGCTAGAAAAATCTGTGTGCTGAGCTTCCCTAAGAAATTTGATGGGAGAGCTGGCTTGCCCTCCAAACGCAGGACCAGTTATACTCTTCTGCTACTCTTTGCTACATTAAAAATTACACAATAGATCAAAAGGCCAGCAGTGGGGGTTTCCCATAAGTAAATAACCAGTGGCGTCGCGCGGTCTTCAGCCGCCTGGGGCGAAGAACAAACTCGCCGCCGCCGCCCCCCCAGCTCGCCGCTGCCGCCCCCCTCCCCCCGACCCAGGTAGAAGCCGGCCCCCTGCTGACTAGCGGCGCGCGCGCAATCGCGCGCGCAGCACACACCTCCGTCCGCTCGCCCACCACACACCTCCGTCCGCTCGCACCTCCGTCCGCTCGCCCACCCGGCTGGCCGTCGGGGGCTCTCCGCCGCCTGTTGCCCCTGGCAGCGGCTTTCAGGGGGCGACAAAATGTCCCCTCCCCACCCTTTTGCTGGCGAGGAGGAGAAAAAGTGTTTTTTTTTAGGCGGACAATTCAAGGAGGGGCCCGCCCGCCGGGCTGGCTGTCGGTCGGGGGCTCTCCTGGCGGGCGGCCCGCGTGCGCGCGCACGCTGCCCACCTCCTCCTGCCCAGCCAGCCCCCAGGGGCTCCCCGCCACGGCGCCACCCACCCCCGACGAGCGCCCCGTCTCACGGCAAGTTGGGTGGGTGGCTGGGCGGGCGGAGGCGAGCAGCGTCCGCGCGCACGCGGGCCGCCCGCCAGGAGAGCCCCCGACGGCCAGCTGGGCGGGCGACCAGGCGTGCCCCTCCTTGAATTGTCCGCCTAAAAAAAACCCCTTTTTCTCCTCCTCGCCAGCAAAAGGGTGGGGAGGGGACATTTTGCCTCCCCCTGAAAGCCGCTGCCAGGGGCAACAGGCGGCGGAGAGCCCCCGACGGCCAGCCAGGCGAGCGAGCGGATGGAGGTGCGAGCGGACGGAGGTGTGTGGCAAGCGGCGAAGCGCACGTGGGGCGCTCACCAGCAAAAGGGTGGGGAGGGGACATTTTGCCGCCCCCTGAAAGGCGCTGCCCGGGGCATCCGCCCCCCCGCCCGCCCCCACGCTACGCCACTGTAAATAACTCAAACAATGGTTTGTTAGCACCTTAGATTCAGGATACAATGAGAAGCTTTTATGCAAATAATGATCGTAGGAAAATATTACAAAGTCCAGGAAATGATAAGAGAAAATGGTGGGGGTACAAGTCAATACATTAATTTATCAATGAATATTGGAGGATCTTTGAAAACTGGTTTTGGCTTTTAACTCTGCACTTCCTTCTCACAGTAATCCATAGATAAACAAAAAGTAATTGTCCTTTCTTTCACGTGTTAATGGCAGAAAGCAAGAGATACAGACAGGATCTTTATGGTAATCAAGGCTACAGCTTATTTCTTTCAGGTGAAAACCTCTGGGCAGTTCCCTTCCAGGTGTGACCATTGTTTGTTTGTTTGTTGTCTTTAGGTGAGAGGTCTGCTTAATTGTTTTCTGGGTGGGAGTGTGATAATCTTTTGCTGAAGGGAAATACCTCTGAGTATTGTCCTACTTTGAAAATATAAAACAGAGCATGTTAGTTATAGGAAGAATACCAAAATATTACACAGCAAGGGAAATACCAAAAAGAATCCTTTTATTAACGTATGTATAAAGGGCAATTTAACAGCCCCCATTCATGATCTGCAGGACATCAGGGATTTCAGTTCCCCCACCCAATTATGTTAATAGCTGACTCCTAAGGCAATTTACACCTTTGCCTCATGGTAAACAGGATTCCAAGACAGTCCACTGTATCGATGGATAGGGCTTCCTGTTTGCCCACTTGGTCTGAGAGGAGATCAGTTTGACATCTTTGTAAATATTAAACATCAACCCTTGCAGTCATCCCACCTGCTAGCAATCATGGCACAGTGTGGTACTTGTGAACATGTAAGACTAAACTTGAAGTGGATGGCAAATTCAAATAATGAGAGAAGCATATTTTATTGAAAATGAAAGTACAGTATATATATAATTATAAAAATGTTAATTTCAAAATTAGGGTTACATGTGGAGATGAAAGAGCTGTGTTTGCACTATCATTCCCACTTAGAGTCATCTGACCCATGGCACTGAAATGTAGAATACACTAGCATTTGCTTCTGGAAGGACACACCTCTGCTTACTGCCATAAATGAATGGATCACCTCTAGTTTTCCCACTTCTTCAAATTAAAATATAAAATGGGGGATCTCTGCAAGGGACCAATTTGGCCACCACACACTCAGAACTAGGTATTTCTCCAGTGGTGGGCAGCAACAGGTTTGCGCACACACACTGGTGGTGGTGGGGTAGCAAAATTGGGTGGTGTTCTGGCAGAGGGATTGAGAAAATGGGTGGCCTTCTGGTGTGTGTGGGGGGGTAGTGAAATTGGGTGCCCATGCCCACCGCCCTGCCCTGCCCAGACTAACACAGCTACCATTTAAAAACTTTTATTCTGTGCAAGCATATCAGAGAGTAAACAAAACAAAAAGACAAAAACGTTTTGGCACCTTAAAGACTAACTGCTGTATTTTAATGTGAGCTTTTATGGATCAAGTCCACTGGCTCTTTGGCTATAAACAGAGATGAGCACTGAACCCTAGAGTTGGTAACGACTGGCTTTTGAGCAAGGGCAATCTTTACCTAATAACAGAAGATCCCTGATTGGTATTCAAATTTGACATCAGGTTTTGCCCCTGCAAATAGTTCAAGGTCTTCCTTGCTCAAATGCCAGTCATATCCGACTCTAGGGTGCAGTGCTCATCTCCATTTGCAGCCAAAGAGCCAGTGCTGCCTGTGTTTGCAGATGTATACATGGCCATATGGCAATCATAACTAGATCACCCATGATGTAGGCTCCGCCTATGATGTAGGCTCCACCAATGACATAGGCCCCACCCACAGTGTGGTAGTGAACTCTATGCCAGTCCTCAATCTCACTTCTGGGAGGAAAATGAAGAATGAACTCACCCAAAGGTGCCTTCATTTTGGCAGCTTTATGTCTGGACTAGTCATGGAAGAAGAAGAAGGAAATCTCACTTCCACATGTGACAATCTCAATCTCTTTTGACCCAAGATTAACCAATAGAGTAGCAAAGTCACTGGTACCAAAATGACTAACTTTGAATTTGCTGTTACATAATTTGGGAAGTAGCTGGCTTACAAGATCATTCTCGCATTGTCATTTTGCGCACAGTTTTGGAGGTCGTTTTTTGGGTTCTCCCTTTAGTGCCGGCTTTCCATTGTCAATGATTCTGCCGCTCCCCTCCCAGAAATTCACTAACCATGGAAGTTTGGTCTTCAATTTGGATTGATTGTAAGAAAACATTTCATTTCTTCTGTTTCCATCAACAGAGTAAAAGTGACCTTACCTCTACTTTTAATGAAGAGAACTTGGCCCATTGCTTTCTTGATCTCCTTTTTGCAGGAACAGAGACTACCTCAACTACTCTACAGTGGGCACTGCTCCTCATGGTAGCTTATCCAGATATCCAAGGTGAGAGATACATGTACAAAAGATGCACAGTCTTCTTTTGAGTTCCATAGAGAAGAAAACCAGTAAAGGTTCCAAGATGACACACTGGAGGGGTGGTAGATTTTGTTGTTCAGTCGCACAGTCGACTCCGACCCTTTGCGATATTCACTCCCAAAAAGCAACTGAAACCAAGACATACAGAAATACCAATAACACCATGCAGACTTAATTATCTTTCCTACCATCTAACTACAATTAAGTTTAATTGAATTCGTTTCAAAGGAAAATAATGTATGATTGTTCTTTTGAAAGACTAAGTGATTGTGATCTGAGATTGGCACCTGATATAAACACATACTTCTCCCAGAATTGTTTATGGAAGCTGTTATCACACTGTGATGATGATGATGATGATGATGATGATGATGATGATGATGATGATGATGATGATGATGATGATGATGATGATGATTGCTGTTGTTGTTGTTGTTGTGAACATTGTGATGAAATTCAAAGCAGGTGTAGATATGGAGTGCTTGCAGTTAAGTAATTGAATGTCATCAAAGTGAATATTTTATCTTCAGTTTTTGTTTTTGTGGATGATGGCTGCACCATTCATACTGAAATCATCACTGAGTATCGAGAGCTCCCTGAACTTAATTCCTTGCCTGTTCATGAATAAAATGAAGTGAGAGTAAATTTGATGCCGCTATTATTCCTGCTTCCATCTTGCTGCCTGCACTGCCTACTAGATCAGTGATGGTGAACCTTGGCACTTCAGATGTTCTTGGACTTCAATTCCCAGAAGCCCCTATGAATCCACATGAATGGGTTTACTGTGATTAATCTGGCCTGGCCTGCCCTCGCCGCTCCCAGAAACGGAAGTAAAATGAGCTAAGTGGAGCTCTCGAAACCTAACCTACCACTCTTCAGCTCAACACCTTATTGTAGCAGGTGTGCTGATCAGGGCTTCTGGTAGCTGAAGTCCAAGAACACCTTGAGAGCCAAGTTTGCAGAGCCCTGGTCTAGGCCTGTGATGACTAACCTTGGCACTTTTGTTGGCAGGGTGATGTCTCTAGTTTTATTATGCTGCCTAGGTTTGCCATAGCTTTTGCTTATATTACACTAGCCTTTTTGTCTCCACTTGGAGACATGAAAGGAGCCTCATTTGTGCATCCCCTAAAAATTCCTTTCAACCCAGAGTAATCTCTGGCATGAAATTATTATTAGCACACCTGCTTCAGGGAACTGAAGTCCAAGAATATCTGGAGAGACGATGTTGTAGAAATTCATGAGTGAAGTCTACATGCATAACACAGGCGGTGGTGAAGGAAGTGCTGTTTTGCTCATGACAACCACAGAAGAATCCCTATTGCTTCCACCCAAAGATAGTAAACCAGTGTGCTCTCAGACTGTCCTTTTGCTTTCAGATGGCAGTTTGTGGGTGTGTGAAAGAAAGAAAGGGTTATATTTACATGCCTTACATTTAAATGTGAGGAACTGCAATAAAACAGCAGGCATGTGTTTTACATAGATTCGCTCCTGTTTCTCCATAATCCACATTAAAAAAAGAACTCAATTAAAAATGTGTACAGTCGTTTATTACAATAAATGTGCTGAGCCTCCATGGAGAATTGATTAAGATGTTTCACAACCTTTGGTTTTTGGACTTCAACTCTCAGAAACCAAAGTCAACTCTCTAAGGACTGACCAGTCAATGTACTGACTGAGGCTTCTGGGAATTGAAGTTCCCCTGTGGGGAACCACTGGTCTAGAACAAGGGAAGTAATAGTACCTCTGTATTTCTGCATGAAATGTCTGATGCTCAAGCTGGGTGAGAGCGTCCTAAGATCACACTGTAAATAGGCAAAGGTAAAGGTCGCCTTTGCTCAAAAGCCAGTCGTATCTGACTTTAGGGTTCAGTGCTCATCTCTGTTTATAGCCAGAGAGCCAGTGCTGACCATGTTTGCAGACATTTCCATGGACATGTGGCAGGCATGCCTAGACACCGGAGTGCGCAGGACGCTGTTTACCTTCCCGCCAAGTGGTACCTGTTTATCTACTTGCAATTCCTTGCTATTGAACTGCTAGTTAGCAGAAGCTGGGACAGAGACAGGAGCTCACTCCATCATGTAGTACTCAGGTCTCAAACTGCTGACCTGCCAACCTTCCAGTCTTCAAGTTCAATGTCTTAATTGCTAAGCCACTGCAGTCTCTCACATTGTAAACATCTGCTGCCAAAAAGGTGCTTTTTTAAAAAAAATCCTTCTTGCTGCAGTTTTAAAAAAATATTCACCTGCTCCAAGCAGTCCAGCTCACCACAATTAATCTCTACAGTACCTCTCTTTCCCATTCACCATTTGTCTACTGGATCCTGTGAAACATTGTAGTTGCTGAAGTCAAATGCCACAAACATGCAGACTCCTGTTGGAAAGCTTGTTGAAGAAGAAAAGTAAATGTGCTGTTCTACTGTGGCCACTGTGGGTTTTGATGCTAAGCCCCTTGTACATTTGGCACTCACCTAATCTACTGTCCAGTACAATTTCTCCCTTTATGCCTCTGGATCTGCTCCTGACCTGATTTCCCTGAGATTAGAAGGACTTGTCAAAATAAAATTTCCTTTCTTACCCTTTTCCTTAGATAAAGTCTACAAAGAGATAGAAGATGTTCTGGGTCCTTCTCACTTAATTTGCTACGAAGACCGGAAGAACCTGCCCTTTACTAATGCTGTGATTCATGAGGTCCAGCGAGCAAAGTTTATTTTACCTATTTCGGTTCCCAGATTTTCTACAGAGGAAATGAACGTGTGTGGCATGCACATCCCAAAGGTATGGAAGAGGGAATTCATTGCAGTGATCTGATTAAGAGCAACAGCATCCCTCGGTGGCAGTTTAGTATATGCATCTACACAAAAACATCCTGTCTAGCACAATACATGAAAGGCAAGAAGCCCCCCCCCCCACTAAAAGAAAGCAAACAATTAAAAACATCTTAAGACCAAAAATCTTAGTGTGATGAGTGGATTTCATGGTTCAGCCGTATAGTGGCCTGGAACAATAGTCACCAAGTTAAGATTTTTTAAACTTTGCACTGATAGATAACTCTAGGACAGTATACAAGGTGAAATCATAGATAGATAGATAGATAGATAGATAGATAGATAGATAGATAGATAGATAGATAGATAGATAGATAGATAGATAGATAGATAGATAGATAGATAGATAGATAGATAGATAGCGCCCATCTCCATCCCAGCTCTTGCCAACATAACAGTTTGAAAGCAAGAAATTGCAAGTAGATAAATAGGGGCCACTTTGGTTGGGAAAAGATATTGGAGACATGAAAGGAGCCTCATTCAGGTGTCCTCTGAGTGGAGTTTCTCCAGGAAAAATCCTTTCAACCCAGAATAATTTCTGACACGAAATAATAATAATAATAGTCATCATCATCATCATCTATCACTTCACCTTCCATAGTGCCCTATAGTCCATTGCAATTTCAAGATGGTTTAATGCAGTCAAATAAATAGTTCCCACAATATGCAATATTAAACAGATACTGTAGATTAGGGGTTCCTAAACTACAGCCCACAGGCTGGATCCGGCTCCCAGTGTCAATTCATCTGCCCCGGCCTGCCCCCAGAAGCAGAAATAAACGTGCTAGTGCATGTGCAGAACACTGTTGTAAATGTGTTCTGCGCATGTGTATGGACGCATTTTACTTCTGCTTCCAGTGGATGGAACCATGTGACTGGCCCAATCAGCTGTCGGGGGGGGGCGTGGTCAGGCCTATGGCCCAAAACGTTCAGGCATCCCGACTGTAGATCAATCCAAAATAACAGTCTAAAATGTCGTTTTCTTACAGTCTGTGAGGGAAGGAGTCTGGAAAATGTATATTGGAAACTCATCCCAAAGAGAAGGCTTGATTCTATGTGCTTACCCTTCTGGCCTCCCTTGGTGTCACAATTCATACTATCATGGATTGAGAAGAGAAGGTGGGATAGGTAGTTGTTTTACAGTAGAAATGTTCTAAACCAATAAGAATTACAGTAAAACACCGAATAACGATTGGATTGGATAACGCTAAAATCGCATAACGTTAGGTAATCTTGGGAGGAAAATTGGATCGAATAACGTTAAAGTCCTATGGGATGGATCGGATAACAACCGCTAAAGCCTGTGCAGTTACAATGTATCTCTATGGAGCTTTAACGTTACCCAATCCATCCCATAGGATTTTAACATGGATCGGATAACATTAAAAATTGGATAACACCAAGACTTGTGGAACCAAGTTTTAGCGTTATCTGGTGTTTTGCTGTATCTTATGAAGAAAGACTGGAGGAACTGGGCATGGTTATCTTTGAAAAAAGAAGAGTGAGTGGGGACTTGAGGATAGCACTCTTCAAATGCCTGAAAGATAATCATAAGGTGGAAGGGAAGGATCTGTACTCCATCATCTCATAGTGCAGGATGCGTAATGACGGGCTGAAACTACAGGAAGCCAGATATAGGATGAATATTAGGGGAAACGTGTTAACAGAGCAGTACGACAGTGGAACCCATGCCCTCGAAAGGTGGTGAGTGCTACAACACTGGACGCATTCAAAAGAGAATTGGACAACCATCTGTCATATCTGCTTTGGATTACTGAATTGAGAAGAGGTTTGGTCTCAATGGCCTAAAAGGCCCCTTCCAACTCAGTGATTCTATGATAGAAATTCAAGTATTATAAGGGAGGAACAGAAGATTCTTCTCCTCTGTTTTCTACTGTGCACAATATCATAGAGCTCTAAAATGTACTGCATTTCACAGTCTTATTTATTTATTTTATCACATTTATACCCTGCCCTCATCCACAGGCTCAGAACGGCTTACAAAATTAAAAACACAGTTAAAACACATTAATTACATTTAAAAATTAAAAGAGTTCAAAAGTTAAAAATATCAGTTAAAAATATCAGGGAGAGAGGTGGGGATTATTCAAAAGAGCCAGCAGGCCAAACTGACTGTCCGCCCCACACCCCACACATGCCCCGCCAGCCAGGTCTTTACCCCCTTTCTGAAGGGCAGCAGCTCTGTCTGGAGGCACAGTTCACTTGACAGGAGGTTCCATAAGGCTGGGGCAGACACAGAAAAAGCTCTCCTTCTAGTGCTAGAGAGGTGAGGCTGTCTAGCTGATGGCACGACCAGAGAGCGTCTCCGGGCCTCTCCCGTGGGACGGACAGATGTCCTCAGGGTGATGAGGTCTCTTAAGTATCCTGGCCCACTACCATGTAGGGCTTTAAAGGTAATAACTAGCACCTTGAATTGCACTCAGAGGCATATTGAAAGCCAGTGCAGTTCTCGAAGCAGTGGTGAAGCATGAGCATAAAGCCCGCACCCCATCACAACATGAGCAGCCGCATTCTGGATGAGCTGCAGCCTCCGAATGGTCACCAAGGGCAGCCCCATGTAGAGCACATTACAGTAATCAAGTCTGGAGGTGAGCAAAGCGTGTATGATCATAAGCATGGAGTCCTGGTCCAGGAGCAGGCATAACTGGCGTGCAACACAAAGTTGTGCAAAGGCTCTCCTAGCCACTACTGCCACCTGCTCTTTGAGCAGGAGTCGTGAGTCCAGAAGGACCCCCAGGTCACCCACCGGGTCTGTTTGGGGCAAAAACACCCCATCTAGAACCAAAGATGGTAGCTCCCAAGATAACTCAGGACCCCTTACCCACAGCCACTCAGGCTTGCCAGGATTCAGTTGTAGCCCGTTGTCCCCCATCCAGACCCTAACAGCCTCCAGGCAGCTGGAAAGGACTTCCAGGTCCCCGCGGGCCGAGATATACAGCTGGGTGTCATCTGCATATTAATGATACCTCACCCCGTGGGAACAGATGATCTCACAGTATTGTACAGTATCATCCTCTAGTGTAGATGCCACAATCTTTATTGTTGTCTTTGTGTGTATTGATGGGTGTTTTATGTAGAACAGATCCATTTTAGTTAGACTGTTTAATACACTTTCTTAACCTTCCTGCCTAATGGTAGGTCTCAGTAAGAAAAAAACAGAAATGCTACTATTGGCAAGACAAAGGAGTATTCTGTTCCAACCACATTCTGAGTTGACTTTTTCCTCTTTTCAGAAAACAGCTATTATTACAGATCTGAAATCTGTTCTCACTGATCCCAAGAGGTGGGAAGCGCCTGGAGAATTCAACCCAAACCACTTTTTGGACAAGGATGGAAATTTTGTAGCTAGAGAGGAATTCTTGCCATTTGGAGCAGGTAAATGCAAAAATAACACATCATCAAATAGATTGGCTTGTTCTAAACAGAAACGAGCGTAGATTGTAGCTGAGGAGAGCATCTGAGGGTGTTACCAATACTGCAGGACCAACATTATTTTCTTCTTCTGCTTCCTCCTCCTCCTCTTTTTCTTCTTCTCCTTCCTCCTCCTCTTCTTTTTCTTTCTCCTCCTCCTCCACCTCCTCCTCTTCTTCTTCTATGTCTAGGCCAGATGTGAAACTGCCAAAATGAAGGACCTTTTGGTGCATTTATTCTGCAGTTTCTTTCTCCTGACCTAGTGTGAGGAAGATTAGCTGGCAACACAAGGTTTTCATTACCAAGGTACATCCAGGTGTGGTTCAAAAGCCCCACAAACTTTAAGGAGGCTCTGTCTCTGTACCCAGGCATTTTCTCTATTATTATTATTATTATTATTATTATTATTATTATTATTATTATTATTATTATTATTATTATTATTATTATTATTATTATTATTATTATTATTATTATTATTATTATTATTATTATTATTTTCCTTAGCAAGCCAGAGAGGATTAACCTCTATATTACACCATCTCCTTATTAAGATCACACACCATTTCCCCAAGGTACTAAGCTGCTGTGGGAAAGCAATCTTACTGTCATGATTCCTGATGACATCTGTTACTCCTGATGACTTAAAATTAGTCTTTTAAATCAGGGTCTGTCAAAGCTAAGGAACACAATTACAAACTGTTGCACAGATGGTATTTTATCATGTTTAAAATAAATCAGTTGCAAAGGTCCTTTTCAACAGTTGGCAAATCTTATGGATTACTCACATCTTCTTACACCATTATAAATTCCAGCCACCTCCATTTTTAGAAAATGAAACCACAACACTTTACTGAGACAAGCAACTCATCACAGGTAAAACAATTGATTTTAACTAACTGGATATTATCCTTTTGGGTAAACAACAAAGAAAAAGACACCTTAGAGTAGGGGTTGGCAATCTTTTTAAGTCGGGGCCGGCTCACGCTCTCTCAGACAGTTGAGGGGGGTGGACTGGTGGTCCTCCCATCATAAACGCATCCATGGCTGCCATAAACACATCCACGGCTGCTTCCGGCAGTGGTTAGAGCAACGGCGGGGGCCTGATGATTTGGCACCGCTGGCCAGATTTGGCCCACAGGCTGTAGGTTGCCTTCCCCTGCCTTAGTCACAACTTACAGAAGTTGGGAAACTGTAAGAAACCCCAAACATACAGAAAGTAAAAAAATGGCTAAGTAGTAAACATTAGGGCAAGAAATTAAAAGAATGTGCAAGCAAGATCAGGTCATCCTTCTCCCTAAACCAATTTCAGCAACTGGAGCTATTCCAAAATCTTTGCATGCCAATGTAAAACGTTGCCAATAGCTGCTAGTTTGTTTTCTAAAACTAAAACACGCATACACATGTACACGGTTGCACAGGTGCTCGTGCGCACGCATGCACACACGCACACACTGTTGTGGTTTTGTAAATAAGCCACCCCGCTTGCAACACATATCATAAAATGGATATCATTATGGATTTCAGATTTCCGATGCCATCTGTTTTTGTTTCTTGTGTGTTTTTATTGGTTTTAATGGTTATCTCCCCACTGCACCAGGAATGCAGCAGAGAACAAGAGCAACCACAATCTAATGGGTGCAATTTAGCATATGCATCTACACCAGGGGTTCTCGAACTTTTAAAGCTGTCGGCGGGACCACACCACACCCCCTCAGACAGCTGAGTGGGGTGGATTGGTGGTTCCCCCCGCCATAAACGCTATCATAAACGCACCTGCTTCTGGTGGCAGCAACGTGGGCCACACTTAATGGTGCCATGAGCTGGCCTGTGGGCCATAGGTTGAGAACCCCTGATATACACAAACCCTTGGCCACAATTGTCCTCTGCCTATTTTGCCCAGGGATCGTGGTGGTTTAGTGGTTAAGCTGCTGAGCTTGATGACCAGAAGGCTGGCAGGTCAGCAGTCAGAGACCTGAGTGATGCATGATGGAGTGAGCGCTCGCCATCTGTCCTAGTTCCTGCCAACCTAGCAGTGGCGGGAAAGGTATCAACATTCCATGTGCTCTGTGTCTAGTCATGCCTGCCGCATGACCACGGAAGTGTCTACAGACACAGACCATGCTGGCTATGTGACTGTAAACAGATGAGCACCGCACCTTAGATTTGGACACGGCTAGCTTTTGAACAAAGGATACTTTTACCTTTACCCTACTCTGACCTGTTGACAAAAAATCTGCATATGGCTTACAATTGAATCGGTCCTTCCTGATGGCTTTCTTTTTCTTCCTTGCCTCTACAGGAGCCCGGATCTGTTTGGGGGAACAGTTGGCAAGGATGGAGCTTTTCCTTTTCTTTACCAACTTGGTGAGGGCTTTCAAATTACAGCTGCCAGAAGGAATAAAAGAACTCAGTCAAGAACCAGTAATGGGTGGATCATTGCATCCTTCCCCTTACAATCTCTGTGCTATTCCACGCAGCCATTTATTATGAATCTAAACATCTGAACTTTACTTCAAGAACATACAACAGTGTATTTATCCTATATGTTTTCTCAGTCCTTCTTCCTCTCTTCGTTTGATATTCTGTATTCTCAGCCCTGGTCCAAATGTTCTATGGCAGGGGTGCCCAAACTATGGCCTGTATGGGCGCATTTTACTTCCGCTTCTGGGAGCAACGAGGCTGGTGCAGGCCAGATGAATTGGTGTCGGGGTCTGAATCTGGTCCCCGGGCCATAGTTTGGGTACCCCTGAACCATATGGCTGGCCCACAGCCCAAAACGTTTGGGTATCCCTGCTCTATGGTCTGTCAGAAGAATTGGGAAATCTGTCCACTAATTTGGCAAAATGCTAATTAGCTTGTGAACTGTCCAGAGAATGGACTAAGTGCTATGAGGTTATATATAAATATAATTGGTATTGATGGAGATTTAAGTTTAGCCAATTACAAAGCCAAGAGAGTGGCTTCATTTTGGCAATTAAAGGTTTGATATGGACACGAAAGATGAAGCTATTGCACTAAGGTATCTATAAAAATTTCTTCTAGTACTCTACGAAGCATAAATGTGCCCCTCTCACTGTAATTTCTCACCCTCTGCTCTTGCAAACTCAAGGCATGGACTTATTTGGAAAGTAAATCGATGTCATATTTGGTTTCCCCCTTGCGTTCAGTTTTTCCCACAATGTGGCCAAATTATATAAAACAGCCATACTTCCATAACTTTTGTCTTTACGGAAACTTCAGATATGGTTTGACTTAGACCTTAATTCAGGGGTTCCCAACCTTTTCAAGCCAGGGCCCGGGTCACACTCTCTCAGTCAGTTGAGGGGGTGGACAGGTGGTCCTCCCATCATAAACGTATCCGTGGTTGCCATAAACACAAGAGCCGGATGGCCGTCTTGCCCTGCCTGCATGATGTGAGTGACCATTTTGTCCCAAAAGCTTCAAAGGAGTGGTCATTTTGTTTCTCAAATGCCCTTGGACGAGTGGGGGTGGGGTAAATGAAATGGCACCAGGGGCTGAATCCGGCTCACAGACCTTGGGTTGGGAACCCCTGCCTTAATTGTTTGTCTAGTTATCAGGCTGTGGATTCACCCAAAACCCATATTCAGTTTAAGTTTTCTGAAAACTGAAGAGTGAAAAGGACTTGAAATAAAGTGCTAGAAAAGAGTTTTATGGATACCCTGGACTGCCAGAAAGATAAACAATTGAGCTCTAGAACAAATCAGGCCTGAACTAATTCTCCAGGCAAAAATGAACAAAAATTTGAATAGCAGGGTAAACACTAAATTAGCAAATTAAGGGTTAAGCCAAGGGTTCCAAATAGAGAGTTCAAAGTAATTAAACAGGGAGCTAGTTTTAAATGTAAGACAAACATGCTCAAGTGGGGGCTGCTGCCAGACAACAACACTCACTGTGCATATGGACATGTCACATGCAGAATCCGGCTCATTTACTAGTCTGCCACTTACTGCCAGAAATATGCACGGATGAGGACTTACAAGTTTGGCCAATGACAAAGCCAAGAAAGTGGACTCATTTTGACAGTCCAAAGTTTGATCTGGCCAAGAATTCATAAAAATTAAAAAGTTGTAAAAGGTTGCCAAGATAATGTCACTACATCTGGCAAGAAGATCATACAGTTAAGTGTTTGTGGTGCCTATGGCTATCTAATACTAAGTGCTCTAGCTAAATGGTTAAAAGCTAGATCTGTGGAATAGATATTATTATTATTATTATTATTATTATTATTATTATTATTATTATTATTATTATTATTATTATTATTATTATTATTATTATTATTATTATTATTATTATTATTATTATTATTATTATTATTATTAGTTCAAATTTATATTGCCGCCCACTCGCCATGGCGACTCAGGGCGGCTTACAGACAATACATTACGTTACATTATAGCATCTCCATGTATGTTTTTAAGAGTGGTTAGTGTTTATATTTTATGAGTAATCCTTTATACTATATGGGAGTCAATAGTGAAGACTTTCATTCAAGTTATTCTATTGAAATATCATCTTTAGCAGTTCAGAACCAAGACACACAGCAGTTAAAAAGAACTTAAATATCCACTTTTGTGCTGCTATTGCTACTCTACATTATATCCATTATTAGTTCCAAAGTATAGGTGAATGGAACCAGAATATATTCTAACTAGTTCTTTGTATTACCTCATTGTTAGCCTGTCTCACATATAGAGATAATTACATATTGTACATTAAACTACATCTTAGTAAAGCATCTGGAACAGTTATACGGTTGTACCTCGCTTAAAGAGCATAATGCGTTCCACAGGATTGCTCTTTAAGCGAGTTTGCTCTTTAAGCGAAACACCATCGTAAGTGACCAATGGGGGGATTGCAACCCCCGTTTTATTTGTTAAGCGAGTTTTTGGTTGGTTTTATTTGTTAAGCGAAGCAAACATTCAGAGAAAATTCTGCTCTTTAAGCGAGGCACTCTTTATGTGAGGTTTGACTGTAATTTGATTATTATGTCATGAGTCATAAGCAAGTTAATTAGGTTATGAACTTGGTCATGAACTTGGGGAAAAGTTCAGTTTTGATAATTGTGGAAGTGATCATGCCATGAAAAGTATTTTATTGAATTATTTGTGTTTTAGAAGTTATAGTTGTAGAATAATGCTATGTCTGGCTTCTGTAATTATGCTTGCTATCTAAATGAGTTAGCTTGATGTCATTGCTATCCAATGGGTTTTGCTTGACGTCATTGCTATTCAATGGGCTTGCTTAATGGTCAAGGCACCCAGCTGTATTCCTGGAAAAAGGATTTAAAAAGCCAAAGCAGAATGTGATCTTTACTCAGTTCTAGAAGGAGGGCCTTCTCTGTGTCTGCTCCAGCCCTGTGGAACCTCCTGCCAACTGAGCTGCGTCTCCAGGCAGAGCTTCTGCCCTTTCGGAAAGGTGTAAAAAGCTGGCTGGCAGGTCAGGTCTGGGGTACTGGAGGCACAACGACCTCAGCCTGCTGATTGGTTTGACCTCCCCCCTTCTGTCCCATTAAGTTTTAAATTATACAAAGATTTAGTTCTAATTTTTAATTGGTTTTAATTGTAGATTTTTAAGAACTTTTATAATTTTAATCTGTATTGTTCTGATGTTTTAATGATGTTTTAAACTGCCCTGGGTCGCCTTTGGCAAGGAGGGTGGAATAGAAGTGTAAATAAATAAATAAATAATTCTTTGCACCTCCCTCTACAGCTTCTGTTGCCTCTCCACTGGACCCGGGGATTGTGGTTTCTCCAAGTTCCAGGGACTGCATGCACACACAGAGACTAAGAAATGAAAGCAGTAAATAATCAATTTAGCGATCATGACATTTACCACCTTTGGTTTTGGGACTTCAGTTCCCAGAAGCCTAAGTCAGTACATTCGCTGATCAGCGCTTTTGGGAATTGACGTCCAAGGACCAAAGGTTGGGGAACACAGGTTTAGATCAGGGTTTGGCAACCTATGGCCTGCTGGCCTGATATGGCCCATAATGCCAAATCATCTGCCCCCACCCCACCCTCACTCCTGCTGCCGCCACCACCACCACCAGAAGTGGCAGAAACAGCCATAAATGCAGGCACAGGTACAGCTGTTGTAAACATGTTTATGACAGTCACGGGCGTGTTTTACACCAGCGTTACACCAGTCCAGCCCCCTCAACTGTTTGAGGGAGTGTGACCCAGACCCCAACTTGAAAATGTTGCTGATCCCTGGCTTAGATGATAATACTCTGAATAAATGGTAATGCCTGGTAGTATCACTTACACCTACCCCTTGTGTCCTGCACTATGTCCCTTTGAGGAGCTCATGACAGTGCAACAGAATGCAATTAATGTTGCCCATGTTGGGGGCAAGAACTGTCTGATTCAGACTGTTCAATGATGTAAATGCTATTTTTTAAATTTAGATCTTATGTCTTAGTGTTTGTTTTAATTGTCATGCCTCTGAGACAAATAAAGAAGATGGAGAGGACTTTGAGGAGACTTTTGCCCCTGTCGATAAAGCACAGTGCAATAAGGCTGTTGTTTACCATAGCCAGTCAAAAGAAGAGGCAAATTAAACATCTTGATGTGAAGACTGTTAATTATTTACAGGCATATCAGAAAACAAAACAAAACAAAATAAAATAAAATAGAAAACACTGTACCACTTTAAAGACCTACTGCTATATTTTTATTGTTAGCTTTCGTGGATCAAGTCCACTTCATCAGACAAAGAGTGAAACTTACAGGCATGTTCTTTATATACCAAATTGAGGGGCTCAACGGGAGAAGGGGTGTGAGCAAGATGACAGAAGGGATGTGGGCAAAATGACAGACAAGCAAGCACAAGACTGCAGCTTCGCACAGCCATTAGCAACAATAGATTAGTCAGATAAACTCTAAATGACTCCTTTTCAATCTCAAGGTTGCTGAGAAAGCCCATTATGGTCTCTGATCAACTTGTGACCTGCATGTGTGTGTGTGTGTGGGGGGGGGAGACTAACACCTGTACCTAGTTTCTTTCTGTTTTACTAAAGAGAATTGGCAGGAAAGTTATAAGTTCAAGAACACCTGGAGTGCCAAGGTTCACCATCACTGATATAGGTCTTTGAATGTCAGAAACAACATCTTGTACCTGAAATGGAAGGGCATGAGCTAAACTTGTATCACCTGAGATAAGCATACACATAGGGCCCAGAAAAACCTGGGAATAACAACTGGATTTGAGTTGGTCTGTACGTAAGCCTGTGTTTCCTTCTGCATGGGTGTCGAAGTTGAGGATATAGGTCAGTGTTTCCCAAATGCTGGTGTTTGGACTTCAATTCGCAGAAGCTTAAATCAATTCCCCAAAGCACTGATCAGTCAATATACTGGCTTAGGCTTCTGGGAACTGAAGTCCAAACACCAGCGTTTGGGAAACACTGATTTATAGGTGGCTGGCTAGTAGCACAGGCACCAGAGTCCAGGGCAACCAAGCTAAAGGACAAACAGCAAACCCTAACCAAGCCCAAGGTCAAAGTGAGAAGCAGACAGGGCAACAAGACTAGTCAAGTACAGGGGAGGTAGGCCAAGTGCGCCACTAGTCAAACAAACAAGGAAACAAGCAAAGCAGGATACCTATGTGGCTGGAGCAAGAGCAGGAGGTTCAAGCATGCCAGGAATCAGACAGTCAAGGAAGCAACTGAAGCAGGATACCTTCAGGACTGAAACAAGGTATCCACATAAGACACCACAGCAAGTCAAAAAAGTATTTGTTGCTGAGGTAGCTTCTAGGGCAGAGGTCAGCAAATTTGTCACTCCAGCTATTCTTGGACTTCAGTTCCCAGAAGCCCTAGCCTAGCCTAGTCCCTATGAATCCACACAAATGGGTTTAATATACATACAATTCAAATGGGTTCACTGTTCTGGGGGGGGGGGGACCAAATTCTTGTATAGCTCCCCCCCCCCTCACCCCAGGGGTCTCATCAGGTCCTCAGCAGCTGCAGCAGGCTGTGGCCCTGATCAGAACTGCCTTCCTAACAGGTAGAGCCATGAAGCAGCTTCAGAGCTCACCCTAACAACAGAATGGGCGTTTATGGAAGTGGGGATGTACAAATTCAAGGTAGCCTGATTCGTGCTCTTCCAAAAACAAATACCTATTCAAGCAGCTTATCTTTCACATCTAAATTTTGGTGCCCTGGGTCGAAGAACTAGTTAATCCACCCTTCACAACTACTGTACTTCTGTGCCTTATCATCTCACCTTGCAATTCCTTACCTACCCATCAGATTTATCTTAAAATCATTCAGTTGTTGAGACTCATCTTGTAGCAACCTAATCCTACAACCCTTTGCCAGACTGCTACAACTTCTCTGGCTCTAGCTGGTTAAGGCATAGGGTCACAGCCTAATAGAGCTTTGGAATCCAAGGTTTGACATTCTTGACCTCACTATGGGTTTCTAGCTTTCCTAAGAGATGGTACAATGGGGACCTGCCAACTGATCTCCCCATATTCAATATTCTCATAGTTGATTCTGATCAATAATGTTGTTAACTATGGAAGCGGATGGGAGTGGGATTTTTTACAAAGATTCGTCCAAAGTGCTCTCCTTCCCCAATATTTTCCAAACACCCCTCAATAATTATTTCCCTTTTTCTTTTCATAAAGGTTATGGATGTCTATGTGACTCTTGGCTCAAAACACCACTTAGATCAGAGATGGGAGATACATTTCTTATGCCTATTGCTTGACCTCCCAATAGTGAAAATGGATGTGTGAATTCTGCTGACCCCTTCAATTTCTAAACCAGAGATAGCCATTTTGCTGTCTTAATCTGTCCTTTCTGTTTTTCTGTGTTGCTGGAATTAAGTGATGTGACAGCAACTGAATGTTGGGTGGAAATGCATTTTTGCACTAACACTTTCAATTTTTAAACTATATAACAACAACAAAATAACTCAGAAATAGTAATATAATATGATTAGCTTCAGGCCCATGAATTTCTCTCTGGGCATGATCTCATTCATTCAGAACTCTGCCTTGGTTTAATTAATCTCTTCTAAATTTCAAGTGAAGGAATGTAACTTGTCAGTTACTTTGGATGTCATGTTCTTATTTATTAACAATGCACAAACCTCAGAATTATAGATTATAGGACTGGTAAAATGATCTGTAGGCAGCCAATAGATGCACAAACAATTCAGATGCTTATTGTGCTGAAGGTGTCAGCAGGGGCACCAGCCTGTTAACTTGGAGAAAGATCATGGGTCTTTGTCTGGTGTCTTAGCTATGACTATTTTATCTTGGGTGATCCTGGTAGGAGTCAAGGCTTGCAACAGAGTCTGTTATGAACAGTGACGGGCAGCCAAAAAAATTACTACAACAATGTGGGCGGAGCCGATGTGGGCGGAACCAACGTCATAACATCATGGGCAGAGGCTATGCGGCCCAGTGCTAGGCCAGGTGCCTTTTAAACACATTTTCTTGTCTAAAAACACCATAAGTGGAAAGATAAAGCTTTCCCAGGCTGAGTCCTAAACATAGGGAGAGAAGCATTTCATCCATTCAGTAAAAGCTTATCAAAAAAATGCAGTTCCAAAATCTTGCCCTACTGTTGGTGTTGCTGAAGGGTTTCAAGGGTTCCTGATGGTAGAGTGGCACGGGGGAATACACCTCACAGTCATAGCATGTGACTAATCTATGAACTGCATATAATTTGTAGTCAGGGGAAAAGCTACGGTCATTTTCCTTCGCCCATCAAATTTTCTCCCCTTCTTGTGAATTTCTACTTAAAGAAAACTCAGTTACCATGGGAAGGTCGCTGTATTGTGTGTGAAGGTTTAATTTGATATGAAAAAACCCAAAAATGCACAAAAAGGAAGATGGTCATTAATATCACACGTATTAGTGAATACTTACTCTACTGATAAATTGTTCTGTCAAGGCTGAGTTCTGTGCGGGATTGAAAAGCTTGAAACTTAAAAGCTCAACAAAGCCCTGATAGCAATTGCTTGAGCAAACATGATTTAGGAGATCCGGGATGCAATTCTGTTCATGCTTACATTGTAAGTAAGTACCACTGAACTCAGTGAAACTTACTTCTGAGTAAACACTGAGTAAGGTTCCAAAAGCATGATTCTGTCTTTCCAGAGAATAAAATAAGATACATGTGATATTTGTTTGCAAAAGGCAATTTACAGCCTCCGTTCACCATGCCGAGAGGAGGCCGTGGCAGGTGCCTGGCCTAGCACCAGGCCACGCACCCCCTTGCCTCTTGGCACAGGGCCACACGGCCCAGTGCTAGGCCAGACGCCCGCCGCAGCCTCTGCTTGGCATGGTGAGCGGAGGCCACAGGCATGTTCCTGGCCTAGCGGCAGGCTGCAACTTCTCCCCAAAACATGAGCACTGACTCCAAGCACAAAATGGCTGCTTGGCTCGGTGCACATGCATGTTAAGATATCAATTGATGCATGCCTGTCAATTGATATCTTAATATACATGCACACCGAGCCAAGCAGCCATTTTGTGTTTGGAGTGCGCATGCATCGTGCGGCTGGAGAGGCGACCAAACCAGTCACCTCAAAAAAAAAGGGGGGGGAAAGGTAAGCACCCCGGGTGGTTTCCCAGGAGGGTTACTACCTCTCCCCTCCCCCAGATACCACCCGGGATTCTTACCACCAGTTCTACAGAACCGGGGTGAACCGGCCCATGCCCACCACTAGTTATGAAATGTAATGTGATAGTGCATGAGGTTCTTAACGACTTATACTGTCTAAGTCCTGTTTGATCCCTGGATCTGTCAAAGCTGTTGCCAGCTGCAACATAATTCTTCCTGGTGCTGGATGCAATGATAAAGCTGTTCCACCAGCCATTCCTCTGAGTCTGCTCTGCCTGATGAAGACAAACTGCTTGTACCTGGACATCTGTTGGCAGAGCAATGCCTCAACAATGCCACTGTTCAGCCTTGGAACTTGGTGAGGCAGGAACAAAATACAGTATTGCAGACACCCGCAGATGTACATCTAAACCAGTCTCATGACTAATGCAGATTTTAGATTATTCACTACATGTACAACCACCATGCTATTGGAGCAGAAATAAACTGAGGAGCTTTATAACTTCTATTATGGGAAATATTTCCAGAAATGTTAACTCCCATGTGATGCCTGCTGTGAAGAACCTGAAAAATTAGGGAAGATGAGTTATGGGCACTTTTTGAAAAATAATTGCTGTTTTGTCAGTCCCTTGGAACAGATGGCTAAGAGAAAGGGAAGCCAGTCTCTGCCAGTAACAAAATGGGAGTAACACTTGCAGTTTAACATCTGAGTGGATCTTCAAGACTTCTCCAGTACTGTGTTAACTGGAAAATGACTTCATCTGTGTAAATGGAAGAGAGAGCAAAAGTGTTGTTGTCTTTGAGATTATTAAAGGGATGTCAAACCCTGATTGACAGATCATCTTTAAGGGGTCAGCAATGTGAAGTTTAAGGTATATAAAGGGGTTCAGAAATTACTTTAGTTCAGTGTTTCCCAACCATTGCTTCTTGGAATTCAACTTTTGGTCTTTGGACTTCAATTCCCAAAAGCACTGATCAGGCAATGTACTGACCTAGGCTTCTGGGAATTAAAGTCCAAGAACTAAAGGTTTACTTTAATTACTTTAGAATGACTAACCAACAGAAGTATTTAAGCATCTATAGGATGGTGGAGGATAGGGGTTGCAACGGAAGGAACCTTCCTCTTGGGTAGGCCCCATCGTTCTTCTGTGTTGAGGCTCCCTGGCTGGCAACCCAGGTCTCAGATATGTGTAGATAAGGTAGCGTTAGGCCAAATAACCACTCCAAGTTTCTTTAAGAAATATATTGAAAGCGTTGTAAAATACAGAATACAGTCCATCAAAAGATCAGCAAGCATTTCAAAGGAGAAATAAACCATTAAAGGTTCCAGGGAAAGCCCTCGCGCGCGCGCCCCTCCTTCCACAAGTCTCACATTTTGCAGAATGGCTGCACAGCCTTTCCGTGAGGAAAAGCTGTGTGTCTGCATCACTGGGTTACACCTCTGGCCTGCCCCCTTAGGGATTCCAGCCAATGAACTTACAGCAAGGCATGCCAAACACATATTCAGTTTCATTTCTGCAATTCCATGAGGTTCAATTATTTTGAATTCTTCTTTCTCCCTCAGGTCTAGAACCGCCATTTTAAAAGTACTAAAACACGTTTAAGTGGGTACAAAGCAGGCGGTGGCATCGCCATTGTAGCCTGGGAGTCGCCAGAGCCTCAGCTTCCCAAGTTCCGGACTGTGAGGCCCTGCTCCTGGCCCTGCTCCTGAGTGTGGGCCCTAAGGGTCAGTTGGGAATCCTGCTCCTGTACCTGCCTCCCTGCAGTGTAGCAGATTCCCTGCCCGAGCTCCTTGAGGCCATTGCCATGTTGGCATTGGAGTTCCCCAGACATATGGTTCTGAGGGACTTCAACTTGCCTTCATTGGGGGCTGGCTCCAGAGTGGCTCGGGAGTTCATGGCTTCCTTGGCAGCTGTGGGCCTGACTCAAGTAATTTGGGACCCAACTAGGAGCAGTGGCCACACCCTGGATTTATTTTTCTTGTCAGAGCGGTGGCAGAGTGATTTGAATTTACAGAAATTAGATATCACTCCTGTGCCATGGTCGGATCACTATCTGGTGACTCTGGACTTTCTGGGGATCAGGCTTCACCGTAGGGAAGTAGGGCCTATTTCATTGCCGCCGCCCCCCGGCGACTGATGGATCCGGATGGATTCCAGAGGGAACTGGGGTTTCTTCCTCTGCATCAGCAAAACAATTTGCCTGAGACGCTTGTTGACTTTTGGTATAAGAAAGCAACGGCGCCCTTGGACATAATCACACCACTACGGCCTCTCCATGTTTGTAGGCAGCGCTCTTCTCCATGGTTCACAGAGGAGTTGAGGATGCTTAAACGGGCAAAGAGACACCCAGAGCGCTGCTGGGTGAAGACTCAGAGTGAGTCCAACCGAACACTTGCTAGAGCTGCTATTAAGCCCTATCAGGTGGTGATGGGGGTCGTGAAACATCAGTATTTCACTGCCCTCCTTGCCTCTGCAGATAACTGCCCAGCGACTCTGTTCTGGCTGACCAGGTCCCTCCTCGGAACAGGGGGGTCTGGCCCCAGTTGACAAGGGTTGGCTGAGGCTTTTGCTGATTATCCAGTGAAGAAAATCACTCCAATTCGGCCAAAGTTGAACCCCGGCTGTGGAAATATTAGATCTGTGGTTGTCCGAAGTGCAGTCTGATCATGTTATCTGGGATCGGTTTGATCCAGTTGTCCCTGAGGAAGTGGACAGGCTCCTGGGATCTGTGCATGCTACTGCATGTGCATTAGATCCATGCCCCACCTGGCTGGTGAAATCTGCCAGGGCGGTGACAGGTGGTCACATAGGTATGGTACGGAAACTGCATTGGTCATGCTTGTGGATGATCTCTGGAAGAGCAGGATGGTGGACATCCATCTGTCCTGGCTCTTCTTGACATCTCAGCAGCTTTCGATACCTAGTCTTCTAGGTGGCTCATCAAGCTTCACATCTTGCTCTATTTCTCTCCACAGGATGAGAATAAAGTATTGTTCCCATTCATGATGAAGTAAACGGAAGAAAAATGAGTCCAGGCAACATTAGTTTGTCTAATTTAGAGCTTTATTGCTCCATATGCTTCCATGCATTAATTCTTAAAGATACTGTACTTTAAAGTTGTAGGTACATATCTATAAAATAGATGAAGACTGAACTTAAGTTGTAGCCAGATTCTCAAGTCAGAGTAATATATTCCAACTATAGGAGTATAGCTGTCCCCTGTAACACGGCTGGCTCTTAGCTCAGAATGGCTTCATTGTGGCTCAGCTCACTTAGCTGACTCTGTTGCTGCTGGTATTTGACTGCTGCCATTTTGCTTATATTGTTGTTCAGTCGCACAGTCGAGTCCGAGCCTTTGTGACCCCATGGACCACCACACACCAGGCTCCTCTGTCATCTGCCATCCACCGGAGTCTGCCCGGATCTATGCCCACTGCATTGACAATGCCATCTAACGATCTCATCCTCTGCTGTCCCCTTCTCCTTTTGCCCTCGATCTTTCCTAGCATCAGGGCCTTCTCCAGTGAGTCACCTCTTCTCATTTGGTGGCCAAATGACTTGAGTTTCAGCTTCAGTATTTGTCCTTCCAAGGAGCAGCCTGGGTTGATTTACTTTAGGATTGACTGATTGGATCTCCTTGCAGTCCAGGGAATTATCAAGAGTCTTTTCCAGCACCACAGCTGAAAGGCATCTAATCTTCCGCTATCAGCCTTCTTTGTAGTCCAGCTCTCACAGCTGTACATTACTGCTGGGAAGACCATTGTTTTGACTATGTGGACTTTTGTTGGCAGGGTGATGTCTCTACTTTTTATTATGCTGCCTAGGTTTGCCATAGCTTTTGCTTATACGTACAGTACTACACTAGCCTTTTTGTAGGCAAAGGGCATTTGCATATCCTAATACAGTATTTGTTTACATTACTCCACTCAGCTGGTAGATTTCTAGCCTAGCAGAGTCAGTAGGAAATTGCATAGACTCTACTTTGGTAGCAGACTTTCTCTTGATAAGAGGAAACAAAAACAATCTCTTACTTACATTTTCTCCCAGGCTAAAGGAGCTAATGAAAAATTCTAGAGATTCTGCCTTGGGGGTCAAAAATCATTCAGTTATTGTAGCTCTTCACTAGAGAAGCAGCCACCTTCCAGTTACAGTGAGTCTCTGCTAAATTACATGAAAGTGAATGGGTAGTTTGCAACTACAGTAAAACCTCATATAACATTAAAACCCGGTTCCACAAGTCTTGGTGTTATATGATTTTTAGTGTTATCTGATCCTCTATGGGATCCATAGAGATACATTGTAACCACACAGGCTTTAGCGGTTGTTATCTGAAGCATCCCATAGGATCTTAATGTTATCTGATGCAATTCTTCCCCCCACATTCCTTAATGTTATGCGATTTTAGTGTTATTCGATACTAATGTTATATGAGGTATTACTGTACTGTACTTTGTAATGTCCTCTAATGAGCATTCAATATATATTACAACAGATACTTCCCTTTTTCATTTTCAAGCTTACATCTCTTTGTCCTCAAGAAACTACCACCAAGCAGTTCGTTATTGTCCAAACCCTCATGTTATAATTACATTTCCCATTTCCAGGGTTCTAATTTACAAACTCTTAACCATTTAATACTTCATTTATCTCACAAAGGGTCAGACGTGACTGTGCGACTGGACAACAATAATCGGATCATATGGATATCATTGGCTCTCAAATTTGGCAAATGTAGATCATTCAACACCTCCCTGAGAGGTTTAAAAATGCAGGAGAAAAAAATGAAACTGAGAAATCCATCTATCTCTTTGTGTATTTGAGTCTTTTTTCTTTTAAAACATTTTTTTAAGACAGGAAAGAAAAAGAAGTGTGTAGGGAGGAGGAATTAAAGAAAGTATCAGCTATCTTGGGAAGCTTTCTCCCTAAGACATTAAAACTCTGTTGCATCTTGAAAAACCATCAAATTGCTCTTTCTGGAGACTGATCACATTCAGATGAGGCTGAGAAATTGGAAGAGGAATTTCTAATGTGGTGGAGGTGGTAACAATTCCTCGAACATCCAGTCACATGATAGATCTGCCAAATATTTTGACAGATTGGTGAAGTTCTAGAGCAGGATGAATTTGAGCAAAGAACAATCCACCGTGAGTTTTATTGTTTTACTTGTTTCTACAATGCATTAATTTTATTTTATTTTATTTATACCCCAGCCATCTAGTAACAAGACCACTTTGGGCAGTTTACAACAGTTATAATCAACAAGGTAAAACATCAGCATTAAATAAACAATTAACGATAGTGCAACAACAATAGAAACCACTTCAACTCATTTGCTTCTTCCAATCAAGAGACTCGAGGTATTTGATTTCATGAATTGTTACGAGGAATGGCACATATTTTATAAGGATGAGGATGCAATACAAATCCTAATACAGGTTCTTTCCTGAGGTTCTCTACACCATCTGGTGCCTTGAACTCGAATGCCCTCAGCAAATGGGTGAAGAAAAGGAAGATCTCCATTTTTGCTATATTCTCCCCCAGACATATTCGAGACCCTGCGGAAGGCAAGAGAGAGTGACATATGAACAAAAGCTTGTTCTTTGGTTATGGAGCAGAAAAGTAAACCAGTTATTCACGTTGATCATCAAGACCAACTTCCAGAGTGCCAAAACAGTATGAAAATATTAGTAAGATGTAAAAAAGCAAATGGACAGAATGCGTGGTCAATCTTCTGTCTGGCTAGGTTATTGTGCTATGTTAATAGAGTAGACCAATGATGGCGAACCTTGGTATTCCAGGTGTTCTTGAACTTCATTTCCCAGAAGCCCAAGTCTCTGTAAATCCACATGAATGGGTTTACTGCATTTACTGCTTCTGGAAATTGAAGAAACATGGAGTGCCAAGGCTTGCCATCATGGGAGTAGACCATACAATCAGCAACTCGATGCCTAGTGTCAGGCGATTAACTAACCCTACCCCCCTGAGGACTAATGGCCTTGGATGCCGAAGTCCACAGGGAAGGGTGATGATCTCCAAGTGGATTAAATCCCACTTGAATCCATCTTGATGAAGGGAAGCAACTTCATCATTACTGATGAGGACTTTGTGTGCCAAAAGGGCTCGGGACCAGAAAGTGACTCCTGGAACTGGATCAGTGGTATGGGTGTCACGCTGCAACGCGGAAGGCAGATGAAAGGTAACTGCATTTTATTCTCAGGACAGTCTTTATGGCTGATTGCCATGATGATCGCCAATATTTGTTTTCAGCTATGGCAGAAGAAGAATGGTGGTCAATCACTAGAACATAAGGTTTAATTGATTTTGCTCACCATATTCCCTGGGGAAATAGTGAAAAAAACTGAAACACAGATTAGGTAAAGGTAAAAGTTGCCCTTGTTCAAAAGTCATCTACTTGCAGTTTATTGCTTTCAAATTGCTGGTTGGCAGGAGATGGGACAGAGACAGGAGCTCACTCCCTTACACAGCACTCAGGTCTCAAACTGCTGACCTGCTGACCTAACCACTAAGCTACTGCAGTACCTAAACACAGATTAGGATACTGTGACTGGACATATTTCACAGTGGCATCACCACTGCAGTCTAGAAAATTCTGAAGTATAAATCTCAAAACCATAAACATAATTAAAGTAGACAAAATCTGATTCAGTTTTGATGTGTACAAGAAGAATAAATGCAATATAGACAATAAATATATGCTAAGAATTTGTAAGAAAAGAGATGCATTTTTAAAAGAAACATTTGGATATGTAAGGGCACCTACAGAAGTTTTTCTTCCTCTTGCACCTGGCAAGAGATTACATCTCGATTTCACAGCACATACATAAAAGCACATTGAAGAAGAACCCATTGGAAGGGGGAATGCACGCATGACTGCCTTTTAGCAGTTTCGTAAACCAGCTTCTTCTTCTTCTGTCATATCCGAATCCAACTATAGGCAATCATCATGGCGATCAGCCATGAAGACTACCCTGAGAAAGTAAGCCAGCAGGATTCAATAAATCAATACAATTGAAAAAGCAAGTCTCATGCCCAAGAGATATTACAAGTTTGGAAGAATAAAACTTATTGCTTGGAACAATAAAGTTTGTTTTCTATTCCATTTTCTTGATCTGTGAATTAGCAGCATATCTGCTACCTAAGCAGGTTTTAATGGGGCCTTAGCAAATATGGGTATCATTGGTGGTCTTTTGCCAGCATCAATGTCTTGCAATGTGTACTGTTGCACTGACAGTTCTTTGCAACTGCAGAGAGAAACAGTCAACTTCACAGCAATTTAACCTATGGCTTTTAAAATATGCTGTCATGGTAGCATAGTACGATGGGATCACAACTTATTCATTATGGAGTTTCTTCAGTTTAGAAACTGCTGTGTTAGTTAGAATTGTCAAGGCCTCAAGGCCTGTGTGTTGTCTTACCCACCAGGAATGGAATCTCTGACTATGTCAACGTTCTGCCCATGGGAACAAAGACTTTGTTTTGGGAACGGGGAAATGTTTTTATATACCACTTGCTTTGATTGGTACTATGCTAATTAGGAGTCCCAGGAGCCATGTTCTATGTTATGGACACATGGGACCGGGAGTTAGTTCAAGAGAGACACTAGAGCAGGGGTCTGATTTATTTATTAATTGACCCATGATATTTCTAACTTAAAGAAAGAGAAAGACCTTCCATCCTTTCGAAGAAAACCTCTTAGGTCCACTGCACACATACCTGCTCCGAATGGCAAGAATTCTTCTCTTGCCACAAATTTTCCATCCTTGTCCAGAAAATGGTTTGGGTTGAACGTGTGAGGTGTTTCCCATTGGTTGGGGTCAGTAAGAACAGACTGTAGATCTGTAATAATCATGGTCCCCTGGGAAGAAGAAATGATTAGCTTGGAATAGTTCTGTAGCTGCACCCTGCACAGGTTTACTGTACTACCTATTTGTGTGTGTGTCAAAATGTGTGTGCATGTGAGTTGGTTACTAGAGGGAATATGTGTCACAGACAGATGAATGGGATTCAATAAAGTGGATTGAGTTTATTTGAACAGTTCTGGGAAGGTAGAATTATAGGAACTGTAGAACTGCAACAACTCCAGGTATGTAACTGAAAGTCACAGCTAAATCATTTATTTATTACATTTCTACCCTCCCCATCTAGGAGATTTTCCTATTCTGGGAGGCTAACAACACAAAACTCACACATTAAAAACAGTCACACTTTAAACAACAACAACACACACACACATATGCCAGAAACAAAAAACCCTATTGGTGACGGAGAGAAATAAAATAAAATACCTAACGCTCAGTCATTGGCAATATATTGTTAAAAGCCTCTTTTAAAAAGAATGATTTTAACTATTTTTAAATATAGGCAGGGATACCTGACTCCCTAAAGAAGCCAATGGCTATTGGTGGATGGGCGGATGAGGCCCTTTAGATGGGGCAATGGTCCCCCTCAGTGGAGGAAATGCCACTGGAAACCATCACATTGGGCCCAACGGCAAAATGAGCGGAGGAGGAATTCTGATTCCCAAAGGTCATGGAGGCAGAAGAAGCCATGCCAGATGGACTGGCTGTGAAGGCACACCTTGTCAGTATCCTCAAGGCTGTGGCAGTCCATTGCAGTCCTGGTGTCAGATCCTATATGTCTCATTTCATATGTGCTGCAGGAGATGGCTCTGAGATCATAGTGTGGGGTCACTTCATGGCAAGCTGGGATCAGTGGCGTCGCGCAGTCTTCAGCCGCCTGGGGCGAAGAACAAACTCGCCGCCGCCGCCGGCCCCCCCCAGCTCGCCGCTGCCCCCTCCCCCCGACCCAGGTAGAAGCCCTGCTTACTTAGCGGCGCGCGCGCACGCGCGCCACACACCTCCGTCCGCTCGCCCACCACACACCTCCGTCCGCTCGCACCTCCGTCCGCTCGCCCGCCCGGCTGGCCGTCGGGGGCTCTCCGCCGCCTGTTGCCCCTGGCAGCGGCTTTCAGGGGGCGGCAAAATGTCCCCTCCCCACCCTTTTGCTGGCGAGGAGGAGAAAAAGTGTTTTTTTTTTAGGCGGACAATTCAAGGAGGGGCCCGCCCGCTGGGCTGGCTGTCGGTCGGGGGCTCTCCTGGCGGGCGGCCTGCGTGCGCGCGCACGCTGCCCACCTCCTCCTGCCCAGCCAGCCACCAGGGGCTCCCCACCACGGCGCCACCCACCCCCGACGAGCGCCCCGTCTCACGGCAAGTTGGGTGGGTGGCTGGGCGGGCGGAGGCGAGCAGCGTCCGCGCGCACGCGGGCCGCCCGCCAGGAGAGCCCCTGACGGCCAGCTGGGCGGGCGACCGGGCGTGCCCCTCCTTGAATTGTCCGCCTTTTTCTCCTCCTCGCCAGCAAAAGGGTGGGGAGGGGACATTTTGCCTCCCCCTGAAAGCCGCTGCCAGGGGCAACAGGCAGCGGAGAGCCCCCGACGGCCAGCCGGGCGAGCGAGCGGATGGAGGTGCGAGCGGACGGAGGTGTGTGGCAAGCGGCGAAGCGCACATGGGGCGCTCGCCAGCAAAAGGGTGGGGAGGGGACATTTTGCCGCCCCCTGAAAGGCGCTGCCCGGGGCATCCGCCCGCCCCCCGCCCGCCCCCCCCCCCCACGCTACGCCACTGGCTGGGATCCACCTTAAACAAATTCATACCAATGGCATTTTCCCTGAAAACATTCCCAGGAAAAAATGTACACGAGTTGCAGCCAATGATAGTGGCCACCTACCTTTTGTTTCACAGCTGCCAATGGAAAAGCATCCCAAACCCTCTGAGGCCATCCTTCCTGGCCTCAAGCAGGAGTTGCTCTTAAAATGTTCTTCCTAATGTTCAGGCAAAACCTCCTGCTTTCATAATTTGAATCTATCACTTAGGATCCTACCCTCCATTGCTACAGAAAACAAGATTCCACAGGTGATGGGCACTCATTCCATCACACAGCAACGTTTTTAGGCCTGGTGAAAGCTATAGGGCTAAAACCTTAAGTCTAACCCATCATACAGAAGACAGATTTGAAGCACATAAAATAACTAGAGCAACCTTACAGCGATATGGGATACTCTCCAACATCAATTGTTGCTCAAAAAGCTCCCCCTCTTTACTAAAGATCATGGATTAACAAAAAATAGTACAGTACAGTATCTCTTAATGAACTATGCAGAATTATTACTGGCTGCCTGTATTTCCTCCAGAAATACACTGAGAGGTGCAAGGATCATCTCAAACAACATGGGTCTCCCTTGCTTGAAAGCCAATCACGTCTGATTCTAGGATGTGGTGTTCATATCCATTCTATGTCTGGTTCACCTAAGAGCCAATGTTGTCTGTGTTTGCAGATGTTTCTGTGGTCATATGGCAGGCATAAGTAGATGCCAGTGCTCACGGAATTTTGTTACCTTTTCCACCAAAGTGGTACCTATTTATCTACTTGTAATTTCTTGCTTTCGAATTGCTAGGTTGGCAGGAGCTGGAACAGATGACAGCCACTCACTCTGTGATGCAGCACTCGGGTCTCGTACTGCTGACCTGCTGAACCTCCAGTTGTGAAGCTTAGCATCTTAACCGCTAAGTTACCATGGCCCTCCCAAATGACATACCGGACCTTAGAGTGACCCTGTTGAGGATGGTCAAGACTGGAACAATCTGGCCCTCTAATGACACCCTGCTTTAGCCATATACTACTTTTTGTGATGAGGGCTTATTGTTACAGCTGCAGTGAAATATTGCAAGACAGAAACTCTTCCTTCTCTACCAGAATTCTCTGAAAGGTATATCTTTAAATTCAGCTCAATCTTTTCCCAACATCCCTGTGGAAATGCCACCCTTTCCTTGAACGCTGTATGATACAGGAATGCAACCATTATTTCTTACCTTTGGAATGTGAAAGCCATGGAAGTCCACGTCCTTTGAGCATTCCCTGGGAATGCCACACAGTAAGATGTATCGTATGCGCATAATCTCGTGAACCACAGCATTGGTGTAGGGCAGATTCTTATGATCTTCATACCATATCAAGGAAGAGGAACCAAAAACATCTTCCATCTCCTTGTAGATTTTCTCTGAGAGAAACATTTAGAAAGGAAGTTTTGTTTTGAAAAGGACGGTTGCCCAAAGACAGTTTAAAAAAATACTTATGGTTTTTACCAGACTTCCTTCTTCTGCATCCATTTAAAACCTACTGTTTGTTTATAAAGGTCAAGGTCAAAGTAAAGATCTTCCTTGCTTGAAAGCTAGTCTTACATGACTCTCCGGTGTGGTGCACATCTCCGTTTATAGCCACAGAGCCAGCACTGTCTGTGTCTGCAGACATTTCTGTGGTCGTGTGGAACGTATGACTAGACCAGAGTGCACAGAACACTGTTTACCTTTCCCACTGAAGCAGTACCTATTTATCTAATTGCAATTTCTTGCTTTTGAACTGCTAAGTGGGCAGGACTTGGGACAGGTGACAGAAGCTCACTCCATTATGCAGGACTCGGGTCTCAAACAGCTGATCTGCTGACCTTCTGGTCATCAAGTTCAGTGTCTTAACCACTAAGCCATCACAATCCCTGTGTCTTTAAAACAAATCCTTAAATTTATGTGTTGGGTGAGATGGCATGTCTTTCAGTTCTGTCATGGGATGAGGCTATGAGTGTCATAAGCAAGACCATACTATATGTCACCTCACAAAGAGGGTGCTGGGGGGAGGGGAGGCCTCGACAATAGCTGACTCCAGGGGCCCTCCCATGGCCAGGGAGGAGAGAAAAGCAGACGGGTTTCCCGGGCCCCAAAGACTGCTGCCATAGCTGACTCTGGGCCCCTCTCATGACCAGGGGAGGACAGGGAGCCGCTGCCAGCCGCTGTGCTCTAGCAGGACATTGAGCTCCGGTCTCTATTGAGGACGTTTCATGCTCCATTGGGGTCATTGAGCTTCCAGCTCCAATCTCTGGGCCCCCACCAATGCTCGGCCTCAGGGCTGGCAAGGGACAATATGTATCCAGTAGTGTAGGGCGGGATTCAGTCGCCCGGAGCCACAGGCCAAACTCTCAGCTGCCCCCCCCCCCCGCTCGATCCCCAGGTGGGAAATTCCTACCTTCAGGGTTTGTCGGGTTAGGAGGCGGGGTGGCCGCAGGCCTGGGAATCTGACAGCATGGGCGAGGGTCTGGGGTGGTGTGGCGCGGGCCCAGCAGGGAGCCCACTGTTAGGGTCCCAACCCGCCTCTGAGCCTGGCAGTGGCAGCTTGTCCGCCTTCGGTGGCAGCGGCACCCAGGAAGGCAGGAAGCGAGGCCAGCGGTCGCCACGGAGCAGCACCTGTGGCCGGAGCAGCACCGGCCAGACCTTGCTGGGGGGAGGTCCTTGGCCTGGCAAGCACTGCTCTGGCCATGAGTGCTGGGCTGCAACAACCACCGGCCTCACCCCTCTGGATGCTGCTGCCACCGAAGGTGGATGAGCTGCCGCCACCAGGCTAGGAGGTGGGATGGCCGCACACCTGGGATGCTCATGGTGGGCTCACTGCTGTGTCTGCACCGCCCCTCCCCAGACACTAGACTGTGCCATTGGATTCCCAGGCAGCGGCAGCGATACCTAGGAAGGCAGGAAGCTAGGCCGGCGGTCGTTGCGGCCCAGCAACCAGAGCAGCACCGGCCAGGCATTGCAGGGGTAGTGGTCCTCTGCCTGGCCTCACTTCCCGCCTTCCTGGGCACCGCTGCCAGGCTAGGAGGTGGGGCAGCTGCGTGCCTGGGAACCCGATGGTGGGCTCTCCACTGGGGCCGTGCCGTGCCACCCCAGCCTAGCAGGGGGTAAGGAGGGGCACCTGGGGAGGAGGTAGAGTGGCACCCTCTGGCCTCCACCACGACATCGGGCCCATGCTCTCCAGGGCGGCGCCCAGGGTGCCGGTGGTGGCAGATTGTCCTGGCACCTGCCCCGGCCACCAGGAAGTCTGGGGCAGCGGTGTCACACACCCCCACACCCCCACAAAGTGGTGCCCGGGGCGGGACGCCCCCTCGACCCCCCCTTGCTACGCCTCTGTATGTATCCATTCCCCCCCTCCCTAATGTCTTATGTATAGTCACTGTATTGTATTCTATTATGTATATTGACTGTATTATATTCTGATGACTTGATATTTTGTAACTGTGATTGGGGATGTTTAAAAAAAAATTATTTTTTTTGCGATGTGATATCTTGTAATTGTGATATATTGTTTTTGTTACTGTATATTTTGTATCTTTATTAGCAGCCCAGAGTTGCTTGGTGAGTGGAGCGGAATACAAGTCGAAAAATGAAATGTTCTTCATGGCTTCCTTCCCACCTACGGTAACTTGTGTTTCCCAGAATGGTGATAAATTTGCTCCCAAGCTCACTCGTATTGGCAACATAAATTTTAAATCAATTATTTTGTAGAAACATGCTATGCACGACCAATATACTGGATAGCTATGAGTGCTCCTATGGTATAAAACCTGGGGAAATTGCAATCCATTACCAAAAGAAAAACAAAAAGCCCTCCTCCATATGAGTTTCATGCTACACGAATCAGAGACACTTTGTCCCTTCTTTCTTACCTTGGACATCTGGATAACACACCATGAAGAGAAAGGCCCATTGCAGACTAGTGGACGTGGTCTCTGTTCCAGCGACTAAGAAATCCAACATACAATTAACCAAGTTATCTTCATGAAATATTACCACAGGGTCTTGCTTCCTCTGTTGTTGTGAAAAAGGAAATGAATTACAGGCTACGCTTCAGACCTCTTTGTGAGACCTACCTATTATTAAAGCCTTTGTGTGATAGATAAATATGCAGTTTTCCCTGTGCGCAGTTGTGTGTTGGGGTAATAAAGCGAAACTTGTTTTTTTAATTATTATTTAAAGGATTTGGATGAAAAGGTAACCTGAAAATAGAAGTACTGTAATTGCTGTGGAAATGTCATTCTTGCCTTGAATGCTGTTTGTATCATTCTAGCCACATTGATGAAGATCAACAACATGAACTTCCAATTTCTTTGTTCTGTGAGGCATGAAACAGCATAAGGTAGCCTTAACTCTGTTCTTAAACCAGTAGGATTTTCAATTGTCAAATAAACTGAAATGGAGGGGTTTTAATTAACTAAAAATTCACAATCAGGATAGTAATTGTTTCCACTGCTGTTTTTCTGCTAAGAGGCGACTCACTTTTAAATGAGGCAGGGCTCCAGTAATTGACAGATTGTCAAGAAACATGTTTTTTTTAACAATTAGGTACTACTTGTGTTTGTTTTATTGTTATTTTTGTTGTTGTTCAGTCGTACAGTCGATTCTAACCCTTTGCAACCCCATGAACCATTGCCCGCCAGGCACCTCTGTCCTTCACCATCCTCCTCAACCCACCCAGATCTGTGCCCATTGCGTCTACAATACCATCTAGCCATCTCATTTTTGCCTGCCCCCTTCTTCTTTTGCCCTCCACCTTTCCCAGCATCAAGGCTTTCTCAAGTGAATCCTCTTTTGCTTTTAATTCAATTTTGTTTTAATATTAGAATTTGCAGAGTGTATAACATTGCTATTTGTTCTTCTCATTGTCTGTGTTGACCTTAATAATGTCATATGTCTGATTGCACAAGGAATGTGTTGTGTTATATATTACTAATGCATTGAACAATCATTATTAAGGCTAGAAAAATAAAGCAAAATTACACTATGGTTCCATCTGCTGGCCAGCTCTGATGTGGCACCATAGATACTTTTAGAAAAAACAAAACCAAAAAATACAGTACAATAAAACCTCACATAAAGATCGCCTCACTTAGAGAGTAACTTGCTTAAAGAGCAGAATTTTCTGTGAATGGTTGCCTTGCTTAACAACTAAAACCAACCAAAAACTTGCTTAACAACTAAATCAGGGTTCACAATCCCCCACGCCAGAAGTCACAATTGGTCACTTACAATGGTGTTTCACTTAAAGAGCAAACTCGCTTAAAGAGCAATCCCATGGAATGCATTATGTTCTTTAAGCAAGGTACAACTGTACTTCCTTTGTCACTGCGGAATGACTACTATGAATAAATAATAAAAGAATTGTGTGAAACTGGAACATACATTTAAAAAGGTTCCTTAAAATGCTATTTAAAAGTGTTAGTGGCTGTGCCTGGGCATGGCACTGGTTGCAACATGGACAAATGGTAGACTATACCTTTAAGGACTGTTCTGGAACAGAAGCCAGCTGCACTGGATCAGCTGCTAACAAGGAAGCCTTCTTTTGTATAAGAGGCAAAATCCACAGCCAACTTGCTTCTATGCCTGGCTGCTTCTTATGTCATTTTGCCTCCTGTTGTTCTTGCTGCTTATCTTGCTGGACTAGTCATGCTGGAGTGTTTGTCACTCATTGTGGAGCTGACCTTACGGGTCTGTGAGTTTTGGGACCCTCGCCACATCGTGGAAGTAAGGACTGCTTGTTTCAGTAACCTAGTCTGTTGATGTTTTCATCTGGAGTTATTGCTTCTGCCAAAAAACTTTGCCTAACAGCTGTTCCAAAGGTTTTGAAGCATCTGCCAGAAAACCAACAAGGATTTTGTGCTCCGCTTACTAGGTGAGCAGAAGAGAGTGAGTTGGGAACTCTTTTGTCTGGCCCGGAGAGACTGCGCACAGGTGTTGCTCGGGGCGGGAGGCTTTAAGACCTGCCTCCGCCCTCAACGGACTCCCGGCTCTCGTCCGGTCCGGCCCAGAGAGACCGCGCACAGGTGTTGCTCGGGGCGGGAGGCTTTAAGACCTGCCTCCGCCCCCAACAGACACCCAGCTCTCGTCCGGTCCGGCCTGGAGAGACCGCGCACAGGTGTTGCTCGGGGTGGGAGGCTTTAAGACCTGCCTCCGCCCCCAACGGACTCCCGGCTCTCGTCCGGTCCGGCCCAGAGAGACCGCGCACAGGTGTTGCTCGGGGCGGGAGGCTTTAAGACCTGCCTCCGCCCCCAACAGACACCCAGCTCTCGTCCGGTCCGGCCCGGAGAGACCGTGCACAGGTGTTGCTCGGGGCGGGAGGCTTTAAGACCTGCCTCCGCCCCCAACGGACTCCCGGCTCTCGTCCGGTCCGGCCCGGAGAGACCGCGCACAGGTGTTGCTCGGGGCGGGAGGCTTTAAGACCTGCCTCCGCCCCCAACGGACTCCCGGCTCTCGTCCGGTCCGGCCCGGAGAGACCGCGCACAGGTGTTGCTTGGGGCGGGAGGCTTTAAGACCTGCCTCCGCCCCCAATGGACTCCTAGGGCTGAGAGGGTGGGTTTCGAGATTTTCAATGTATTGTCTTGTAATAGTCTTGATATGCTATTTACGATGTCCTGATATTGTTTAGTTTTCTTCTTTTGTAATCTTTGTGTAAACAGGACTGATATTTTGAATTTTTGGTTGTTGCTTTTTTATTGTTGCTTATTGAATTTTGATTCTGTAATTATTTATATTATAGTATTTTTGCTTTATTCCTTAGGATGTCTTGATGTTTTGTAATTGCAATTGCTATTGTAGATATATGTGATATTTGTAACTTATCTGTAATTATTTTTATGCTATGGAATATGGTATGTAATTGTAACTGTTTCTTCTGTAAGCCGCCCAGAGTCGCTCTGCGAGTGGGGCGGCATATAAGTCGAAAATACAAATACAAAATACAAAACTGTGAACTTTGTGTAAATATTCCCTCGCTGTTATGATGAAGAAAAGCCTGTTATGTTTTGTCACCATTGTAAATAGTTTTTCTGCTTGCACCTCACCTCGTGAGTAAAAGTTCTTTTCAGTTTGCCTCACAAAAACTGTATGCCTGTGTTTTCTTGGGCACGCAAGTTGCTGGTCATATACAAAGTGTGCAAGGGCGTGGCAGGAGCACACTCCGCTGCTTAATCACTCTGTTAAAAAGGAAATTAAGAAACTGTAATTTCCTTACCTAGTCTACCCAGGTTATCCTGCTATGGTAATGGAGTAAACCATACTACCAGTGACTCAACACCAAGTGTCAGGCGGCAGTTAACTAACCTGACAACCCTGACAACTAACAACCTTGGATGCTGAAGTCCACAAGGAAGGGTGATGGTTCCCAAGAGGATTAAATCCTACTTGAATTCATCTTGATGGAGAGCATCAGCTTCATCAATCCTGACCTACGGCTGATGAAGACTTTGCATGCCAAAAGGGCTCAGAACCAGAAAGTGACTCACTGAACTGGATCAGTGGTACCCGTGTCATGCTGCAATACAGAAGGTAAATGAAAGGCCACTGCATTATATTCCCAGGACAGTCTTCATGGCTGATCGCCATGAGAATTGCCAATATTCAGACTCGCTGCCCTCATCGCTCCCGGAAGCGGAAGTAAAACGCGCCTGTACGAGGGCAGTGTGGGCCGGATGAATAGCAGTAAATCCATTCATGTGGATTCACAGAGGGCTTGGGCTTCTGGAAATTGAAGTCCAAGAACATCTGGAGTTCCAAGGTTCACCATCACGGGTCTAGGATATTATACCCTACTGTAAAACTGCTGTGCCACTTTAAGAGCTCTACAATTGTAACAGCATAGGAGCAGTGGTGGGCATCAGCAGATGCATACCATTTCACCAGAAATTCCAGCTGGCCCCTCTGCCCATCCAAGTTTTGAAATAAAGTAGTCCTAATTCAGGTGCAACGCAGGGCTTTCCCCCTGGCCACGCCCACCACACCATGCCCACAGTGTGGTAGTAAAACTTTTTTGAGCCCACCACTGCATAGGTGTAGCTCATTGATTATGTAACTCCAAGACTTTGTATAAAGCAAGGTCTCAGTTCGCACTTCTTTAGCCTATGTGCTCAATAGAACCTATGTGCTCAAGACTTCTGCTGGTCGTCATGCTCTGAAGGAGAAAGGTTTCAAACTGGAACAAATCTTACAAAGAAACTGGTGACTCACTGATGGTCATCTTGCTAGAGGAGAAAGTAAGACTTGATATTCTACAAGCACCTTTGTGCTGACTACTTTATAAACTGAAAAGACCTTTGCATTGCTTTGTGTATGTATGCTGACTCATTCTTTGTTATCATACCGAAGAGAGTTTGCAACTTGTACTATGAGTAGAACTATTTGCTCAGCCAGAAAGGACTGGTACTTTTGCTGAGCTACAAGACTTGTAAGTAAAGGACTGTGTTACGTCTGTTTGCTACACAAACTTACAAGACAATCCACCACAGTGAACTGAACTGTGTGAGACCAAGGAGAAGTTATCCAATTTGTGTTACAGTTATCTATGTTGATGTAAATATTTGGACCTTCTGTTTTTGCCTCAAATAATGAACCTTTTTGCACAAACAATCAGCTTCGGTCCCTTTGTTGATCTCAGTACCCTCAACCTTTGCTGCGCACTCTCCGGTCACTCTGCTATAACTACAACTTTTTGTGTTTTTCCATATGGCTATTTTTTAATTTTATAAGCCTCCTTTCCTTCCAGTTTTGAAACAAAGGCAGTATGTATAAATAAACATATACGTTCAATAACTAAGGATAACCAAATGTGGAACAGATACCAGTTCTCATCCATTTTTAATGCAGAAAAGGCAGTTCTGCAGATACAATCCAAGAACACAGTTTGGCTGCACATGATATTATTTTGATGCCTTCTGTACTCACGACCTATCAGAGTTTGAGTACTTGCAGAGGTGAAAGTCTCCTAATCCAAGCAGCACGGTCTAATGTTACTGGAAAGTTTGATTTGCCTACAAGGCACGTACTTACTTTCTCCATCTGTAATAGATAGAAGTCAATTATGTCCTGTGGCTCTTCATGGATCCGGTTGTCCTTGTGCTTCTGTATCTCCGTCTCCATAAACATTGCCAGTGACTTGGTATAATGAAGAGCTTTCTTGTGATAACCAGGGAGATAATTCATCAGCCATGGAATTATTTCATAGACCTACATGGTGAATGACAGCAAAACTTGAAAGCCAGTCGTATCTGACTCTATGTTTGGTGCTCATCTCTGTTTATAGCCAAAAGAGCCAGTGCTGTCCACATCTGCAAATGTTCCCATGGTCATGTGGCAGGCATGACTAGACACCGAAGCGCACAGAATGCTGTTTACCCTCCCACCAAAGTGGTCCCTATTCATCTACTTGCAATTTCTTGCTTTCGAACTGCAAGGTTGGCAGGAGCTGGGACAAAGATAGAAGCTCATTCTGTCCTGCAGTATTCGGGTATCGAACTGCTGACCTGCCACCTTCCAATCAGCATCTTAGCCACTTGAGCCACTGCAGTCCCTACATGTATGTATGTATGTATGTATGTATGTATGTATGTATGTATGTATGTATGTATGTATGTATGTATGTCTTCAATTTCTATATCATCCATCTAATCAAAGGCCACTCTGCTCAGTTAATAACAATACCAATGTAAAACAAAACAAGTCCATGTAAGAAATTATTTATTTATACCTTAGAACAGGGGTTGCCAACCTTTTAAAGTCAGGGGCCGGTCATGCTCCCTCAGACAGTTGAGGGGGCCAGGCTGGTGGACCCCCACCATTTACAGCTGTCGTAAACATGTCTCACTCCATACACAATGGCAGCGGTAGATGGAGCGAGACCGTAGGCTGGATGATTTGGTGCTATGGGCCAGATCTGGCCCATGGGCCATAGGTTGCCTACCCCTCCCTTAGAGCTACGATTCCCAACATTGGGCACACACCCCACAGGGGGGCAACTTGAGAATGAGTTATTAACAGTGAATCGTCTTTTAGGCTTTCTCTGCATGAATAGGAGTTCACTTTTTGGAAAAAAAGAATTATATGACACCAAAATAAGGTTGGGAACCACTGCCTTAGAGAGATCTCTATGATTCAGAAGGAAAGTAGGGAGTGCAATCAACTTACAAAAGCAGTCATGGTCATTCCATATTGTCCAATAAAATGTAGGTATTTCATCTTTTTTTGGAAGTTTTCATCTGCAACAGGAAACCGGTAACCGATTGACACAGCACAGATCACATTGCAGACAGCATAGCTGATAGGTATGTAAGGATTGAACGGTTGCCCTGCAAGAGAAAATATTTGCATTATTGCCAATATTATTCTGCCATGCATGTGAGTAAGATTTGCTTGATCAAGCTCATAGAAAAATTGGGATTAAAATAAAACAATACAAAATGTTAGGGTAAAGTACCTGGAAATCCATTGATTGTGTTTAAAGATTGCTTCAAAGTGGGACTCTAAGAAGCCTTAACATCAGGGGTGCCCAAACTATGGCCCATGGGCCAGATCCAGCCCTCAACGCCAATTCATCCAGCCTGTGCTGCCCTCGTCACCCCAGAAACGGAGTGAAGAGAAGTGGTTTAAGCAGAGAAAATAGCACCCTAAAATCTATCTCATCCTATCGCAAAACAGATTGCAACAGGTGCGTTTTATTTCTGCTTCCAGTGGGAGGAACTACATGACCAGCCTGCTAAACCATGTGACTGGTCAATGGCCCGAAAAGTTTGGGTACCCCTGCTTAACATCTAGTGTTGAGGTTTATAACGGTGGGACATGGTTGTTGGGGTTAAGTGAGGTGTTATGCCTCAACAAAATAGGAATTCTTGGGGGGGCATCATCATCATCATCATCATCATCATCATCATCATCATCATCATCATCATTATTATTATTATTATTATTATTATTATTATTATTATTATTATTATTATTATTATTATTATTATTATTATTATTATTATTATTATTATTATTATTATTATTACTGCTACTGCTACTGCTACTTCTGTTACAATACTTTTTAATGGAATTTCATTACAGAGCTAGGAAGACCCCTGGATATGTGGCTATACTGGCAATTACCCAAACAATTCACCTTTGCTGCAGCTTGAAATGCTTATTCTATGCTCATGACCAGATTAAATGACTGAGTCGATGGATTGTTTCTATCACACTGCCCAAGCTGCTCCTTCAGTCCTATGTGGTTTCATCCATGCCACAGCCCACAGTCTTTGGAGAAGAGCAGCAAGGATAATCAGGGGACTGGAAACCAAGCGAGAAAAGGAGATGGAGAAAAGAACTGATAGCACTGTCATACAGAGGAGAGACCACAGGATCTGTTTTCAATTGTCCCAGAGTGCATCATATAATAATGGGCTCTGGTTACAGGAAGCCAGTCATTTGAATACAGTATCAGAAAAAAATACTGTGGCTATTTGGGATTTACCTTTCTGGAGTCCCATTCCTGTTCCAGAATTGTATCATTTCTTGTTTTGGGCTTTGTCCCGTCCCCTTTACCAACACAAAATTGATAAACATTCCCTAGTAAAGTTAAAGGTCACCCTTGCTTGAAAGCCAGATGCATCCGACTCTCGGGTAAAGTGCTCATATCTGCTTACAGCCGAAGAGTCTATGTCTGTAGGTGCTTCCCTGGTCATATGGCAGGCAGGACTAGACACGGAATGCTGTTTGCCTTCCCACCAGAGCATTACCTATTTATCTACAGTGAAATCTCGAGATTTGAATGGTTCTACTTACGAAAAACTTACTATATGAATGGAAATTGCAGGGGAAACATTTTTGAGATATGAATTTTTAATAATATTACGGCAACCTTTAGTGGCCACTTCTGGTAAGCCAATGTGTTTTCATTGTGTTTTGAGATACGAATTTTTCAAGACATGAACAACTTTGAAGGACAAATTAAATTTGTGTCTCGAGGTTTGACTGTACAGTACTGTACAGTTGTACCTCGCTTAAAGAGCATAATATGTTCCACAGGATTGCTCTTTAAGCGAGTTTGCTTTATAGGCGAAACACCATTGTAAGTGACCAATTGTGATTTCGGAGGGGGGGGGATTGCAACCCCTGATTTATTTGTTAAGCGAGTTTTTGGTCGGTTTTATTTGTTAAGCGAAGTGAACATTCAGAAAAAATTCTGCTCTTTAAGCGAGTTACACTTTAAGCGAGGCGCTCTTTATGCGAGGTTTGACTGTACAGTACCTGCAATTTCTTGCTTTCGAACTGCTAGGTTGGCAAGAGCTAAGACAGAGATAGGAGCTCACTCTGTCATGCACCACTTGGATCTCGATGATGACCCGCTGACCTTCCAGTCGTCAAGTTCAGCGGCTTAACCACTAAGCCACCATAGGCTGTATTTCAGCTCTACCAGTCACTGCCTTTTAACTTTTAAATTGATGTAAATTCTCATTAACTGCTAATATCCCAAGCTTCCCTGTACCAATCACTTAATAAAATATTATGAGCTGTTTTCAGGAACCTAGTGATAATGTAGCTCAGGGGTGCCCAAACTTTTTGAGCTGCAGGCCAGTCACATGGTTCAGGGAGCTGGTCACTATGGTCTGGGTGCCAGATCTGCCCCCCAACACCAATTCATCTGGACCACGAAGCCCTCATCGCTTCCAGCCCCTGGGCTGTAGTTTGGGCACCCCTGATGTAGCTGCTGTTTTAAAAATTGCCCAGTTACCTGCTTCCTCTTCAAATATTAATAAAAGCACTATTATAGGATACAGTTAAGTTTAAATTGCTTATTTCATTTATCCCCATTAACACTGTTTGCCAAAATTTCAGTGTATACATGCATTCTCACCACATATGAAAATAAGTACCTATTTCATCCTTGCAAGGTTGATTTAGCACTAAAACTACTAGCTTGATTATTTTGGACAGTGGAAACATTCACTCTACAATCTTTCTCCTATGTCGCTCTAAAGTTTATTTGCATTTGCACACACACATTAGAGCTGTGGTTCCCAACCTTTTTTTGGCCATGCTCCACTTAGGTAAAGATTTCCCTTGCTCGAAAGCCAGTCGTATCCGACTCTAGGGGTCAGTGCTCATCTCTGTTTCTAAGCCGAAGAGCCAGCGCTGTCTGCTTCTGCAGACGTTTCCATGGTCATGTGGCAGGCATGACTAGACACCGGAGCTCACAGAATGCTGTTACCTTCCCACTGAAGTGGTCCCTATTCATCTACTTGCAATTTCTTGCTTTCGAACTGCTAGGTTGGCAGGAGCTGGGACAGAGACGGGAGCTCATTCCATCCTGCAGTACTCGGGAATCGAACTGCTGACCTTCCGCCTCCCAGTCAGCGTCTTAGTGACTTGAGCCACTACAGTCCCATGCTCCACTTAAGCATCTGTAAAATCCTGATCCCTCCCCCCCAATTACATATACAGTAATTCAAAAAGGGAACTCCTATTCACATGGAGAAAAGGCCATTAAACTTGGTCAACTCATTTTCAAATTTCTCCCCTTAAAAATCAAATTGTCCCCCTGTGGGACGTGTGCCCCATGTTGGGAACCATAGCTTTAGAACAACTGGGAGAAAGACTGAGGCATGAGTGTTCTTCCTGTCCCAAATAACAGACCTAGCTTAGTTCAACATCAGTATTCAACCCATAGTCTCTCACACACATATCCATCATTTTGGAGAATGAAACAACTGATCAACACTACTTGAATTGAATAGAATTGAATTGAAAAAGTAGAAACCCTTGGCTGCAGGGGAAAATAATTTGTACCTGATTTACATTTGCATTTGCATTGTGTGATCAGTTTTTAAAAGTTGAATTCAGCCATCCTACTTCCACATGCTTAGTGCACTCACTGGGTGGTTCACAAATTAATTAGCATTTTGCCCCCAACATGCTAGCTACTCATTTTACCAACCTTGGAGGAATGGAAGGCTAAGTCAACCTTGAGTATTGGTTAGGATCAAACTCACAACAGTTTGGCTGCAGTACAGCAGTTTAATCATGTTGCCACCAGGGCTCCTGTTTAAAATCTTGTTTGAGAAATTAATGGAATTATCTTACGCCCGCTCCTAGATTGGGACTCCTTGCTCATGATCACACATGCTTTGGTCACCTCCAGACTTGATTACTGTAATGCGCTCTACATGGGGCTGCCCTTGGTGACCATTTGGAGGCTGCAGCTGGTCCAGAATGCAGCTGCTCGGGTAGTGATGGGGTGCGGGCGTTATGCTCGTGCCTCACCACTACTTCAGGAGCTGCACTGGTTGCCAGTATGTCTCCAGGTGCAATTCAAGGTGCTGGTCATTACCTTTAAAGCCCTACATGGTAGTGGGCCAGGATACTTAAGAGACCGCCTCACCCCAAGAACATCTGTCCATTCCACCAGGGCGGATCGGAGAGGCTCTCTTATCATTCCATCGGCTAGAGAGGCGCATCTCTCTAGCACCAGAAGGAGGGCCTTTTCCATGTCCGCCCCAGTCCTTTGGAACCTCCTGCCAATTGAGCTACAACAACAGACAGAGCTCCTGCCCTTCCGGAAGGGCCTAAAAACCTGGCTGGCAGAGCAGGTGTGGGGCTCAGGAAATATATGGGGTCCCACGTTGGGTGGCTGGTCTGATGGGACAGCCACCCCTCTCTTGCTCTTTTAAACTTTTTTAACCTTTTTAGTCTTTTTAACCTTTTAAACTTTTAAATCTTTGAGGGGTTTTTTTTGTAAATTTATAGTTTAATTATTATTTTTTTGAAGTTGATTTGGTTTCTGGGTTTGTGGGGTGGTGGTGGGATTGTTTGGTTTGCACTTATTTGTGTAACTTTTTTTCTTTTTGTGAGCTGCCTAGGGTCGGGTTCGCCTGATTGGGGCGGGATAATAAAAATAAATAAATAAATAAATCTTTGCACTCAAACTCACAAACACACAAAGCAATTTGCGAAATGGAAAACCTAATGCTTTTTGCTAATACAGTACTGCTGTTGGTAGGTGGCGGGGGGGGGGTACGACCCACTCTTGTATTCTCATTCTTCTGCAAGGGCAAGAAATCTTAAAGCCATATTTTCAACAGGACATCTCAACCTGCTAAGAGGTCCTTCTGCAAAAAAATGTGTGACCATTCATTATACGCATCTACAGAATACATGCAAAACTATTCAAGGCTCCATTAAAAACGAACAGGCATTGAATGTAAACATTTCTGTAAGACAGAACCTATGCCAACATTATTTTCTAAGATACTAGTACCCTCTGTCTGTTGAAAAGTCTCCACAAGCAGCTGGATCTCCTGTCTTATAGAGGACTCCATGCTTTTCTTCCCAATTCCAATCTTCCTCATGGCATTAAGACCAAACCGCCTATGTTCTTTCCAAGAGTAGCCATTTGCAAATATGATACCTCCAGCTGCCAAGAATAAAGAATGAATTAATACTCACAAATAATTATGAATACTGTTAACTTCTTATTCAACTTACTATAAGTATTTAGTTCAGCTCATATCTATGTTTTCATACCAATTTACTTAAAACTGAACAACCACAAAGCTAGTGGAAATCTAGTCTCTGTTCATTATGATAATAGCCACCTGATACTCACCTGAATAAAATATTATCTTCTGTTATTGAGCAATCAAGCCTTTAGTTTGGGGTTACCCAATGCCTTTTTTGTTGCAATAAGTAATCACTGTCATTTCCATTTATGTTTTGAATGGAAGTCAAGAATCACATTGTTCCAGAAATTTCTTTATTTGTGGTTTAATTTATTTCATTTCTCTGTGGCTTTTCTCCCAGGATAAGAGACCCAAGGTAGTTTGCCAATTATTATTAAAAAAAAAAAATCAGATCAAGTGAAAAATGCAATCAAACATTAAACTCACAAGTTATAAAATTAAATCCACAAATTCTTTAAACTATACCTTCCAGAATTCTCCAGCCAGAACAGCCACCAACTATCAAAGAGTTAACCTTAAAATCCTTCAAGTAATATCTGTTTATAATGCAAGGCCAGCTACTACAGCCGACAGATTCTTCTCTATTGTTGTGGCTCAAATCTCACAAATTGGAGGGATTTAATGTGCTTATGCATGGGAAAGCAGGTGTGAATCTAACTGCTGCTTGTTCTACCCATGAAGTAGGGGCAGGGTTCAATTTTTCTTCTCTTCCCTCCATCAGGTAAGGAGGAAACCTGACAGAAATCTTGCTAACATGCAGGAAATCCACAAAACATTTCTGAAAGTGTGCAGAGACTGACAAAATGCTTTCCCTTGCTAAGCCTCTACAGTTGTAGGTGCAAAATGAGAAATCAAATCCATTTGCACACTTTTTTTAGCCATTTGGCTATCCTGTTACCTGCTGGCTAGGTGGACAACGACATGTACCCTCCACTTTCACCTGTCCCAAAAGATCCAATGGAGGATGCTTTGGTGAGTTTTAGTCCCATCCAAAGATCACTGCTAAAAGACATAGTAACAGAATGCCTGATGAAAAAAAATAAGGTGGGATGGCCACATTGCATGCACAAGTGACAGTAGATGGAGCGCCAGAATAATGAATTGATATCCAAGAGATCGCAAAAGACCTAGAGGGGAAAACCCACCTCTCAGATGGGAAGATTTTTCTCAAGAAAAATGTTGGACCAACATGGAGAAAAACTGCCAGGGACAGATTGCTATGGACAGAAGTTGTGCAGAATGTCATCGCGGAGACCTCTACTCACGCAAGGACTCCTCAGTGAATAATGACTCCAAGGTATCCAAGGTAAGAGATTGAAAATGTCTAACTTCTGGCAGAAGTAGGACATCTTGTGGGGGAACTGCCAAATCCTGTACAGGAATAGATAAATACATAATAGGCTTTGACAATTCCTCCTCCATAGTTGAACTGGAGGAATTAAAAAAAGGAAATGAACAAAATCCTTTTTGCAAAGATGTTAGAAAATCCCATATGATTACTGGAAATCTTGTCAGGATTTCTATGCAAACTTGAGAAAAAGAAAGAGGCATAAAGAGAGTTTGTTACAGTCCTCTTGTAAAGTTTCAGTACTTGATAAAACTTGGCAGTCAATATTTTAATTTTGTAATCTAGGCATGATATCTACATATTGCCTGACTCTTTTTATACGATATGGACAGTGATGGGCTGTCAAAATTTTTACTACCCCACCATGGGAGGAGCCGATGTTGTGGGTGGAGCCAACATCATGATGTCATGGGTGGAGCCAATGTCATGACATCATGGCATCATGATGTTGTGGGCGGAGCCAAAGGGAAAAAATAAAATAAAAATAAAATAAAAATAATCAATCAACCCACCCACCCACCCCAAACACAAATCAATGCACCCACCCACCCCAAACACAAACCCATCACTAACCTGGCCTGGGGTCTGGGAGCAGGCACTAGGCAGGCAGGCAGGCAGGAACCACAGCGGTGCGCTGGCCTGGCAGCATGGCGTGGCCCAGCAAGGAAAGGCTGCTGCCGCCACTTCTCCAGGCACTGCCCACGCCCTTTCCGGGCAGTCAAAATGGTTGCCCAGAACTGTGCATGCGTCAAACCTCCATTTGATGCATGCACACTTCTATTTTTTAGTATGCATGCGTCAAATCAAAGTTTGACGCATGCACAGTTCCGTGCAGCCATTTTGGCTGCCTGGAAATACACATCCGGAGGGCGGCCAGAGAGGCAACCAAACCGGTCATCTGGGGATTACCACAGTGATCCTAGGAGGATTTTCAAAACAAGTGAGATATTATGAAGTGGTTTGGGAACTGTCTGGGGTTTGCTGAAAGATGTTTTTAATTAAGCTATATTTTATGTTGATTGTAAGCTGCCCTGAGTTGCTGTGGCGAGCGGGCATTGATATAAATCTAATAAATAAATTTCACAAGCCTTGTGAGTTTCTGTGGTCAGATGAGGATTTAAACCAGGGGTTCCCAAACTTTTCATGTCACATGCCCGTTATGTGGTTGAGCGGGCCTGTCATGTGGTTCCTGCCACAGTAAAATGTGTCCTCGGCTGTCATAAATGCATTTACAACAGCTGCAGACCGGATGATTTGGCACCGTGGGCCAGGTCCAGCCCACAGGCCGTAGTTTGGCCACCCCTGATTTAAACCCAGGCCATTCTGAGTCGTAGTCTCTCACTCTATCCACTACGCTACTCTAGATTAATCAGCAACAACTTTGCCACCTTGTTTCCCAACAGGATTCAATAGAATGAGGTGTTCTTAAAAATACACATTTCTGCCTCATCTTTCAAGACAGACCCTAACACATCTTATTCTTTTGCAAACATTAACTCATTCATGTTATGAAACATCAAAAGAAAGAATAGGGACACTATCTTAAGAGAGAAGGAAGAATGGTCATTTCCTTTAAAAATTATTCAAGTTTGAGCACCGAGAAGTTGAAATAAATAAATCAAGCACTAGTCTGAGCTGTACAAAGTAATGCACAGCAAAGATTTGGTATCCTTAAGGTACCTCACATGAGGTAAACTGAGACATAGAAAAAGAGTACCGAAAGAAAAGGTGATTAAAAAATTGTTCTTACAATCAAATAGCTCTCTTTAGGAGAACTCAATAAATAATTTGACTGAAACCATATAGCGTAAAGATAACTGAATTAGAAGTACGGTAGATGGAATTGATCTCTTCATTTGTAGGAAGCAAAACATATCCCTTAGTAAAGAAGATAAAACGATAAAAGTGTTGAAAATATAGTTGTTTTTCTTACAATCTCCTGTTTATTTTTTTAATGCCATTCTATTTGATGGGAATAAAGGGTAAAAGAAACAGAGTCACTTGGAAGCACATTTCATTTACATAGACAGAAGCTATTTATATAGCTTCCATATCCAAATGAGAAATGACAAATCAGATAAGAAGGTAGGTGTAACATGAGACAATAAGGGATGTTCAGAAAGTTTCCAAGCTAACAGACTTATGCAAGCTCATTCAGGCCAAATGAGTCATCAAAAGAAAATAGGAGAACTAGGTTGATATTATCTTAGGAAGAAATGGAGCAGGGATGTTTGGCTGTTCTTGACTCATATAATTTGAAGAGGGGTGAATTGGTGGAATCCAGTGAAGATACTGTATCAGCCTATGTACAGGTCACATAGTCTTTGATAACTACATGAGCTACTGTATGTAACTATGATTTGGGTGGAAGAGGTCAACACTTCAGAGCAGGTTAGAGGAAGAGCTGCAGGTATGCTGAAATGTACTAGGTTTATTTCAGTTGTGAGCATTTGGGGATGAAAATCCATTTCTTCAGATACAAGGGAGTTCAAATACAATGTACCCTGTTTTTTCCCTCATCGTAGTGCAGATCATGTCCTAGTGCAGGGGTTCCCAACCTAAGGCCCATGGGCCGGATCTGGCCTATGCTGCCATTTCATGTGTTCCCCCCTCCAAGGGCATTCAAGAAACAAAATGGACACCCCCTTTGAATCTGTTGGGACGAAATGCCCACCCCATCATGCAGGCAGGGCAAAATGGCCATCCGGCCCTCGAAACTGACTGAGAGAGCATGACCCAGCCTCTGGCTTGAAAAGGTTGGGAACCACTATCCTAGTGAATATACAGACAACAGGCAAAGGGACAATCATTCTTTAATAAAGCTATTAATTAGTGGATCCTAGTTAGTGCCAGCCATATGCCAGGCAGACTTCACTATCACAATTCTAAACAAGGTTTGTGGGAGAGAGGCCAAAATCAAGGGAGATATTTATTTTATACCAACATGAAATCACAGAAAGATGGATTATAAATATATATGATGGGCTACACAGAAAGAGCCTCCTTAGAGATGGTGATATTTTTGAACCATAATTGGGCGTACCCTAGTAACAGCACCCTTGTGTTGCCAACTAATTTTTTTCACACTAGGTCAGGCGAAAAGAACTGCACAACAAACTCAGTCACCAAAGGTGCCTTCATTTTGGAAATTTCATGTCTGGCCTAAACACGGAAGAAGAAGAATATATGTGATGGACTAAGAAGTCTTCATTCAGATACAGTAATACCTCGGATAACATTTACCTCGGATAACGCTAAAATCGCATAGCGTTAAGTAATCTGGGGAGGAGAATAGGATCGAATAACTTTAAGGTCCTATGGGATGGATCGGATAACAACCGCTAAAGCCTGTGTGGTTACAATGTATCTCTATGGAGCTTTAACGTTATCCGATCCATCCCATAGGATTTTAACATGCATTGGATAACACTGAAAATCGGCTAACACCAAGACTTGTGGAACCAAGTCTTAGCATTATCCGAGGTATTACTGTAGTTACAAATGCACGGGATTGAGTTTATTTAGCCAATTCTGCTATCTCACTCTCTAGTCCTATTCAACTGGCCCATGCCACCCTCATTGCTCCTGAAAGCATACGGGCATGTTTTACTCCCACTTCCAGGAGCGATGAGGGCTGGATGAATTGGGACTAGGGGCTGGATCCAGCCCATGGGACATAGTTTGGATTGCAAGGCACGTTTTACATCCGCTTTTGGAGGGAGGAACTACGTGACCGGCCTACTGAACCACGTGACTGACCCATGACCCAAAACGTTTGGGACCCCTGCTCTAGTCTTTTATGTGATTCATTCTTTTCTACATTGTCCACCTTGAGATCCATAACAGATGGTCTTGGAAGGCTGAGGGGTTCTGAATCTGGTTTCTTTGTGTTGTCCTTTTTTTATGTTAGACTTATACTCATTCATTCTTTTCTCTAGAGCAGGGGTGCCCAAACTACAACCCACAGGCCCAATTAGGCCCACACATCTCATTAATCAGGCCCATGGTGAGAACCTGAGCACTCTTTGAACCGCCCCCGCCCCTGATGTCCCAATACATCACCTACTGCGGTGGCAGCAGCGATTGTGGTTCACCTCTGCTGGTCTGAGCAGCCTCCGCTCATTCCTAGCACTGCAGAAGCCTTTATTTATTTATTTATTTTTATTTATTTATTTAGATTTATTATCCCGCCCCAATCAGGCGAACCTGACTCTAGGCGGCTTACAGAAAATTCATAAATTAAAACCTTGAGGTTCGAAATTACTTTAAAAAATCAATTAAAAAAGAATTAAACCATGAATTTACAAAGATCTAAAAAATTTAAAAAGGTTAAAAAGTTTAAAAAGATTTAAAAAGTTTAAAAGAGTGAGGGAGGGGTGGCTGTCCCATCAGATCAGCCACCCAACATGGGACCCCATATTCCTGGAGCCCCACACCTGCCCTGCCAGCCAGGTTTTTAGGCCCTTCCGAAAGGGCAGGAGCTCTGTCTGTAGACGTAACTCAGTTGGCAGGAGGTTCCAAAGGGCCGGGGCGGCCACGGAGAAGGCCCTCCTTCTGGTGCTAGAGAGATGCACCTCTCTAGCCGATGGAATGATAAGAGAGCCTCTCCGATCCGCCCTGGTGGGACGGACAGATGTCCTTGGGACGATGCGGTCTCTTAAGTAACCTGGCCCACTACCATGTAGGGCTTTAAAGGTAATAACCAGCACCTTGAATTGCACCCGGAGACATACTGGCAACCAGTGCAGCTCCTGAAGCAGTGGTGAGGCACGAGCATAACACCCGCACCCCATCACTACCCGAGCAGCCGCATTCTGGACCAGCTGCAGCCTCCGAATGGTCACCAAGGGCAGCCCCATGTAGAGCGCATTACAGTAATCAAGTCTGGAGGTGACCAAAGCATGTGTGAACATGAGCAAGGAATCCTGGACTAGGAGTGGGCGTAGCTGACGTATTACACGAAGTTGTGCAAAAGCCCTCCTGGCCACGGCTGCCACCTGCTCCTCGAGCAGTAGTCGTGAGTCCAAGAGGACCCCCAGATTACGCACCAGGTCTGTTTGGGGCAAAACTGCCCCATCCAGAACCAAAGATGGTAACTCCCGAGATAGTGCAGGACCCCTTACCCATAGCCACTCAGTCTTGCCGGGATTCAGTTGTAGCCCGTTGTCCCCCATCCAGACCCTGACAGCCTCCAGGCACCTGGATAGGACTTCCACTGCATCAATTGGATCTCCACAGGCTGAGATATACAGCTGGGTGTCAGCTGCATATTGGTGATACCTCACCCCGTGGGAACGGATGATCTCACCCAGTGGCTTCATGTAGATGTTAAATAGGAGAGGCGAGAGTACCGAGCCCTGAGGCACCCCATATTGCAGGGGCCTAGGGCTGGACCTCTCGCCTTCCAGCCACACCGACTGGGTCCGGCCCCTCAGAAATGAAGAGAACCAGGCCGACACAGTGCCCTGGATCCCCAATCCTTGGAGCCTTCCCAGAAGGATACCGTGGTCGACAGTATCGAAAGCCGCTGAGAGGTCAAGAAGAGCCAGGATGGATGGATGACCTCCATCCCGTTCTCGCCAGAGATCATCCACCAATGCGACCAATGCAGTTTCAGTACCATATCCGGGCCTGAATCCTGACTGGAAAGGGTCCAGATAATCCGCTTCATCCAGGACTTCCTGTAGCTGCCATGCCACTGCCTTCTCCAAGACCTTACCCAAAAAGGGTAGGTTGGATACTGGTCGGTAGTTGGTAAGTACCGTAGGGTCTAGGGATGGCTTTTTCAGGAGGGGACGCACCAAAGCATGTTTTAAGGGTGCTGGAAAAAGCCCCTCCTGCTGAGATGAATTTATAATTGCCTCGACCCAACCGCCTGCCACAGCCTTAGATGCCTTGACTAGCCAGGCAGGGCATGGATCCAATTCACAGGCAGTGGCGCAAACAGATCCAAGAAGCCTGTCCACTTCCTCAGGGCCAACTGGATCGAACTGATCCCAGATAACATGGCCAGACTGTACTCTGGTAAACCCCAGCTCTGTCTCTTCCACGCCGGGATTAAACTTCAAGCGAATCTGAGCGATTTTCTCCGCCAGATAATCAGCAAAAGTCTCAGCCGATCCCTGCCAACCAGGGCCAGACCCCCCTCTTCCAAGGAGGGACCTGGTCACCCGGAACAAGGTCGCTGGGCGATTATCAGCGGAGGCAATAAGGGCGGTGAAATATTGTCGTTTCACCGCCCCCATCGCCACTAGGTAGGCTTTAATGGTCGCTCTAACAAGTGTTCGATCAGACTCACTCCGGGTTTTCACCCAGCGGCGCTCTCAGCGTCTCTTTGCCCGTTTGAGCTCCCTCAGCTCTTCTGTGAACCAAGGGGATGATCGATGCCCGTGGGCAAGGAGAGGCCGTAGTGGAGCGATCACATCCAAGGCTGCCGTTACTCTCTCGTTCCATGAGTTGACAAGAGCCTCAGACGAATCGCATTGCAGGTCAAGAGGAAAACACCCCAGTTCCCTCTGGAATCCTTCCGGATCCATTAGTCGCCGGGGGCGGGCCCATTTAACTGGCCCTACCTCCCTGCGGTGAAGCCTCGCCCCCAGGAAGTCTAGAGTCACCAGATAGTGATCTGACCATGGCACAGGGGTAATGTCTAATTTCTGTAGTTTCAGATCACTCTGCCACAGCTCCGATAAGAAAATTAAATCTGGGGTGTGACCACTGCTCCTGGTAGGGCCCTGAATTACCTGGGTCAGGCCCACAGCTGCCATGGAAGCCATGAACTCCCGAGCCGCCTCCGAGCCAGCCCCTAATGATGGCAAGTTGAAGTCCCCCAGAACCATAAGTCTGGGGAGCTCCAACGCCAACATCGAGACCGCCTCAAGGAGCTCAGGCAGGGAATCTGCTACCCTACAGGGAAGCAGGTATAGGAGTAGGATTCCCAACTGCCCTTTAGGGCCCAAACGCAGGAGCAGGGTCTCACAGCCCGGAATATGTGGAGCCGTGGCCCTGACGACTCCCAACGACTCCCTGGCTACTATGGCGACCCCACCGCCCCTCCCCTTCTCCCTAGGCTGGTGCCAAATACCGAACCCAGCTGGACACAGTTCGGATAGAGGAACCCCGTCCTCAGGTGCCAGCCAGGTTTCGGTGATGCATGCCAGGTCAGCCCGCACCCCCAATATAGAATCTGAAAGCAGGGGGGCCTTGTTACAGACTGACCTGGCATTCACCAGCAGCAGCCTAAGGGAAGGGTCACTCTTGACCAGCAGCTCAGGAACCAGAGGTGTAGCCGGGGGGCCAGAACAGGGGACAGCAACTAAACATCTGTCCCGTGTTCCCCGAGTGCGGCCCACCCCTCGGTACCCGCCATACCGCCCCATGCCCGTCACAACACCAATTCGGGCCCCAGGAAACCCCCCGCCCATACCAGACAGAGCCCAATCCCTATTCCCTAGCTGGCAGGCCTTTCTCTCCCTCCCCCCATCCACATTCCCCCAACCCCCATCCAATGTGCTCCTAGGAGGGTGGGGCCGGCTGCTCCACCACTGCCCATTCCTCAGAGGTGCTCCTGGGACCAGCCAAGATCCCGGCCTTTCTCCTCTCCCAGGAGGGTAGTGGGGCTGGCTGCCCCATAGCTGAAAGTTCAGCAGAGGTAGTAGAGGTGTTCCTTTTGGAGGTGTTCCTTTCAACTCTCTCCTGCCAGGCAACATGTATCGCTGCGAATGAAGAAATTTTCCGAGCCTTCTCTGTTTCAAAATCCACGGCACTGGGAGAGTCCCTTGGTGTGCCAAGGTTGACGTCAGCAGGGCACGCCCAAGTTTACCCTTTCCAGTGCCGCGGATTTTGAAACAGAGAAGGCTCGGAAAATTTCTTCATTCGCAGCGATACATGTTGCTAAAGGCTTCTGCAGTGCTGGGAATGAGCGGAGGCTGATCGGACCAGCAGGGGCGAAGCACGATCGCCACCACCACCGCTAATGTCAAAATGGTCAGCAGAAGGAGCGGCCCGCCTCCGGCCCATGCAGCTGTGTGCTGGGGGCAGGACTGGCCCACCGGGGGCACCACTGCACTTGAGATTGTCCTCCTGGCAAAAATCTTGTTGCCTTGTACAGCAAATTGCATTCAAGAAGACCGACTGAATCAATAGGGATCTGCTGAGTCAACTCCTTTGCAAGTCCCATTGATTGAAATGGACCTATTCTAATTGCAACCTACTATGCCAAAGTCAGTTGCAACTAAAACAGGCCCCTGTGGTACAATAATAGGTAACAGTAAACGTCACCCTTGCTTGAAAGCCAGCTGTATCAGACTCTAGGCTTTAGTGCTTATCTCTGTTTGTAGCCAAAGACATTTCCATGGACATGTGGCAGGCATGCCTAGACACCGGAGTGCATGGAACACTGTTTACCTTCCCACTGAAGTTGTACCTATTTATCTACTTGCAATTTCTTGCTTTCAAACTGCTAGGTAGGTTGACAGGAGCCGGGACAGAGATGGAAGCTCGCTCCGTTGCACAGTACTCAGGTATTAAACTCCAACCTTCCAGTCATCAATTTCAGTGTCTTAACCATTTCAGCCACCACAGTCCCATGGTACAATAATACCTAAGGACAAGTGACTCATTAAATCTTGATTCAATGATCCCATTATAGTGCAACTTACTACCGTATATTAAGCAACAGGATTTTGACAATTAATGCGTTATTGTTATTTGCCACTTTTCTTATCAAATGACAGAAAAGGCACCAATATGCTAATTCATTTCCCACAGTTTAAAATGATTAATTATGCTATATTTTTGTAGTTCATATTCCTCCATTACCCAAAAGAAAGCACCAATACACTTCCCTATGATAATTAGCTCTTTCCAATCAATCCACAGTTTTGGCAATTGAGATCTTTCTTGACAACTAGCAGTAAAAGCTCCAGGCAGCAAAACCTATGGGTGTGAGCTCGGGCCCTGTGTACCCTGCAGAAGGGCAAATTTGGGAGAGGGAAGCCATCCGGAGTGGTGCTTGCAGCAAAAGGGCAGGGCAGAAATGTGAACAAATAGAGCAAGGAACTCATGTCTATAATTTTCTGAGCTCACATTTCTGAGCCCTTTGTTGTCGTCTTCTATCTTCTTCTTCCATGTTTAGGCCTGATGTGAAACTGTAAAAAGGAAGCCACTTTTTAGAGAATTCATTTCATAGTTCCTTTCGCCTGACCTACTATGAGAAAGAGTAGCTGGCAACACAAGGGTGCTGTTGCCTGGGGTAGGCCTGATTGTAGTTCAGAAATCCCCCAATCTTTCAGGAGGCTCTTTCTGTGTACCCTAGCCTTTTGCCTGATACTTCCCAGGAGTTTCTTCAGCTTTATGTTCCTCTTGGATTTCTCTGGAAGCAAAACAAACAGGAAAATCACTTACACATCCTGACAACTTACCTATTCGTTTGAAGAGAAGATCAACAAAACCAACCCTGGGGCGATTATTAAAGCTTTCCGAGGTGCCTATCATCCCTTCTTTCACTGTTTGGTATCCAGACAAGACAACGATAGGGTGATGCCCCAACCAGATAGTGTAAATGTTACCATATTGCTTAGCCAACTGTCATTGGGAAGGAGGGTAGGGAGAGAAAGCAGGACCAAATGTTACATTCAAACCAAGTGGATTATATCAAGTAAATACACCTTCACAGTTTCTGGCTTCATTCAGCTCTCTTTTTCCCTCTATCTTCCCTCCCATATCCCTCTTCCTCTTTTATTTCCTTTTTTTGGAGCATTCCTCATTACCAGCTTCCTTTTAGACCAGAGCACCTGTACCTTTTTGAAATCGCAGTTTGTCTCTACATCAGTGGTTCACAACGTGGGGCCCATGCCCCACAGGGGGGACTTCAATTCCCAGAAGCCTAAGTCAATACATTGGCTGATCAGTGCTTTGGGGAATTGACTCAGGCTTCTGAGAATTGAAGTCCTTCTGTGGGGCCTATGCCCCATGTTGGGAACCAATGCTCTACATAAAATAGGAACCCTTGTTTGTCTTCGACCTCCTTACCACTACCATTGCAAGCGTGAATTCCAAGACAGGTAACATGCACTCCATTTGTTCTGAGAATGGGTGGTTCAGACAGCAAAGGGTTAATGAGGCCAGAATACCTGAAAACATTCTTTGCATGGCAAAGTCACCAGGCATATCCTTTGTAAAATGAAGTTAAAAGTCATGGCCCAAGGAGGGAAAGAGGTATTAATGGTGAAGAATAAGAATAATCTGTAATGTTCCAAGGTGATACATACTAAAGGAACAAAGAAAGATGACTCCAGATTCTGATGCCAATAGCAGATGAGGAATTTACAGGTCACTCCTCCATATCCGTGGGTTCCATTTCTGCAGTTTCAGTTATCCACAGGTCTAAAAATATTAAATTAAAATTCCTGAAATACAGTAAAACCCCGGGTTACAATGGAGGTCTGTTCCAACAGCCTCCATCGTAACCTGAAATGGTTGTGACCTGAAGCACAATTTCCCATAGGAATTCATTGAAATAAAAAAAAAAAGTTGCTGACCCGACCCAAAATAATACTTAAAAAATACAAAAGCACACACACACAAATGCCAGATAGAATTGTCCCCCCACCCTTACAAAAGCAAGGGAGCAATCTCCTTACCTTTCCCATGGCATTTGGGGACCTTATCCGATGACATGATCGCATCTCCGGAGCAGTAAACAGTTCAGGTGGGATGGCGCCCCAGACATTTTATGCTCCAAAATGCTGGCATCGGCCATGTTGTTATTCAGGACTACATCTCCCAGAAATCAGGGCAGTTCAAAATGTCAGACACCAGCATTTGGGGGCATAAAATGGCTGCCACCCCCACGTCACCCAACTATTTACTTCTCCAAAGAAGTGATCGTGTCATTGGATAAGGTCCCAAAATATTGTGGGAAAGGTAAGGAGATTGCTCCCTTGCTCTTCTGGGGGTGGGGTAATGCTCGTAACCCGGAAATCAGTCGTAAACCGAGACATTATTTTAATTAAATTCATAGTCATAACCCAGTGCAATCGTATCCTGGGGTTTTACTGTATATATGTCTGTGACGCATTACCAGAGCTGGCCACTAGAAGCCATTGTTTCCAATGTAATATTTACAAGGAAGGGGGTATGGATATTTTGGCAGCTCTCATGGAGAATGATGGAGACATTTGAAACACCTCCTTATTAAATCCTTATTAAACATAGGGATCACTGTGTTAAATATCAGTTTTACTATTATCTGCAGTTTCAGATATCCATGGAAGATTTTGAAACATATCTCTCACAGATATAGAGGGTGACCTTTAAATCGTTACTGTCAATGAATTAATTTCCTCATCTTCAAACAACAACACAAATCAAGAATTTTTTTTTAAATCCAACATCCCAAAATCTGAGTCTGCTTCTGCCATTTGTAGGGTGGAAAGATGCAGAAGAGAACACGAAGTCTTCACCTTTAATAGCTGTGCAGCAGAAGAAACCTCCATGGATATACTTTCTCATACAGTTTTCGCTGAATAGAAAGCAGTCTGGTCATGGAAGTTCTTTATGCCTGTCCTACTGCTCAAGAAAGTAACAATCTCTGCAAATTTAATCTATAGTACTTGAAAGGTCCTTAGCAGAAAATCTCTCGAGCTTCTTTGCTGTTTTTCATCAATCTATGTATGAGACTTTAAAAAACAACTCATACACCCAGTGTGACTTTTGATTGTTGTCCCATTATTGACCAAGAGAGCAACTTAAAACATATACTGTATGTATTGTGGAGGAGATCATCAGAAAAAGTTTGGGATAGGTTGTTTATGAAAGTGCGGTATAAAGATACAGCTGTAGGGGAAACAAAGATCAGTGCCCAAAGTGTTATAAACAACCACAGGTTAATTAATAATTATGTGCCATCATTCAATTCTGACTTATCAAAATCCTTTCCAGGATTTTGCAGTAGAGAGTACTCAGAAATGGAACCATACAGTTTATCAAAAGCCTGAATTTTCTCCCTGATGACACAGTAGGGAATTGATCTCCCAACCTTTAGCTCTGCAGCCAGATAACTCACTCACTGGGCTATTTAGCCAGGTCACTTGATTAAATACATGTTACAGGCCGATTTTAAGGTAAAGGTCTCCCTCGCTCGAAAGCCACTTGCATCCAACTCTAGGGGTTGGTGCTCATCTCCATTTAAAGCCAGTTGGGGGCAGAATGTTGATTAACGTGCGAACCACCCAGAGAGTGCACTAAGCACTATAGGGCAGTATATATGTGTAATTGCTATTGCTATTAGATTCATCATGCCCACAGCCAGACTATGTTTGCAACAGCAAGAGGCCATGGCTAAGTGAAGCTGAGCCCAAGTAATTCTGGATTAGTCCACACCCCTCTTCTAACTGGAATAACAAAAGAATTCAAGACACAGAAGCACAATTCTATCCATGGCTTTAGATAGCAGGCATCATCATTTCAAGTCACTGCTGTTTGAATCGGCAGGGCAGACACTAATAACAAGAGCAGGGCCAAGAACAGTGGTGGCAAACTCATGACACACGTGCCAGACATAGCACTCCCAGCCCTCTCTGTTGGCAATATGCTGTCACCCCAGCACAAAGTTCACCCCAACCTTCTGCCCAGCAGCTCAATGGGAGCACTTCCTCCCTCCCCTCAGCACAGAATTCACCCACTCCTCTGCCCAGCAGGAGTGCTTCCTCCCTCCCCACAGCACAGAGTTCACCTTGTCCCTGTATGGGCACTTGGTCTCTAAAAGATTCACCATCACTGGCCTAGAGGAAGCCCATAAGGAGATAGAGTATAGGAATGGAAAAGTGGTGGGTCTCAATGATATCCAGACCAAGCAAATTAAACATTTGCAGCAAAACGTAAAGTAATGGCTCTTTTGACTTTTTAATATATGCTGGATTAGCAAATGATTTCCAGAAATATGACAGAAGAAGAGAGCAACTGTATACTGAAACTAGGCAAAGAACCATCCGATCCCAAAAGCAACAAGCCAATTTCCCTAGTATACCGTTTATACAAAATGTTTGTATGAATGATTTCAGCTATCAATTATAGCTGAAAAAATTCCATGTCCTGACTAAAGATCATGGACTAACAGAAGTGGTCTCTGATGTATTTCAAAACTGAAGATTCTTTGCTGACTTTAGTAATTCTTGTGCCAATCTGCTAGTTCCTGGTGACTTCCATCTTGTAGTGTTTTGCCTGTTCCTGCCTGCTTGTGGACTGAGAGGCAAAAGACATAACTGAGTAGAGGGAGAGAAAACTTCTCCTAGTGTTTTGCTTTTTGGGTGGCTTTGACAGAGGGTTGTGGGGTTGGTTTGTTTTTTGCTTTTATTTGTTTGCTTCCTTTTCTTGGTTTTGGAGGCAGGGGGTTGCATTTTTGTTTTGTTGTAATATTTATTTATTTATTTATTTAAATTTCTATACCACCCTCCTCACCGAAGATGACCCATGGTGGTTTAACACATCATAAAAACATTGGAACAATATAGATTAAAATTATAAACGTTCTTAAAATCTACAATTAAAACCAATTAAATGTTAGAACTAAATCTTTGTATAATTTAAAACTTAAGGGAACAGAAGGGGGGAGGTCAAACCAGCCAGCAGGCTGAGGTCGTTGTGCCAGCCAGGTTTTTACACCCTTCCGAAAGGGCAGCAGCTCTGCCTTGAGGCGCAGCTCAGTTTGCAGGAGCTTCCACAGGGCCGGAGCAGACACAGAGAAGGCCCTCCTTCTAGTGCTAGAGTCCAGCCTCTCTAGCTGATGGCACAACCAGCTAGATGGCACAATCACCTTCGTGTTTGTTGGGCAAGTGCTTGGATTGATTTTTAAAAGTTATTTGGTTAATTTGCCATGTATTCAGGTTGTTATGTATGTTTCAGTGAAGTTTAGGGGGGAAATCTTTCTTGTGTATTGCCTCATTTTGAATTAGATTGATTCCCTGTTGCCTGACCTTTCTGGTTCCTTAGGGCTTTTGAAATGATTACATATCCTTGTTTCTCTGCTTGTTTTGGAATAGTTTGTCAGGGTTCTTTACGGACTTTGAGTTTATTTTATATTGCCTGTTTTGCTCCAGCTGTTTTTAAGGGTTATTTAGGGTTTTTAGGTCAGTTCCAAGGTGAAAACAAAAGGAGCGAAAAAATGAAACAAATCAATGGGAAAGAGATACAGTAATCTCTATTCTGTTTAGCAAAAAAAGGTACAAAAAACAGGAAAATTAAAGAGACATTCACCCCAAATAAAAGCCTCAAAAGGAAGAAAAAAGGATATTTTTGATGTGCATATACTTAGAAGAAACATGTAATTTAAGATAAACAAATGACATCATCCTACTGACAAAAAAGTAGCAATTCCTTGTTTCTCTATTTGTATCAGATTGTTACACAATTTAAAATTATAGGCATACGGTATATGAAATACAAGTAAAATTCAAAACAAATAACTTAAAAATATGAAACTTGAACAAAATTCTGAACGCAAAAATGCTTTATATAAAAAATCTCACAAAGGTACAGTACTGTACTTCCAAAGTACTGCAGACAAGTGACAGGTACAAATGTGCTGTTTAAAAGTGCTTTAAAAAGTAAAGCTGAATAGGTAAAGATATAGGTCTCTCTTGCTCAAAAGCCAGTCATATCTGACACTAGGGTTCAGTGATCATTTCTGTTTATACCCAAAGAGCCAGTGCAGTCCTTTCTGTTGACATGTGGCAGGCATGCCTGGACACCAGAGTGCACCGAAGTGGTATCTATTTATCTATTTGCAATTTCTTGCTTTCAGACTTCTAGGTTGGCAGGAGCTAGGACAGAGACAGAAACTCATTCCATCATGCAATACTCTGGTCTTGGACTGCTGACCTGCTGACTGTCAAGTCGTCAAGTTCAGCGTCTTAACCACTAAGCCACCGCAGTCTCTTAAGGCTAAATAAAGGTCACCCTAGCTCAAAAGCCAATCATATCCAACTCTATAGCCAAAGAGTCAGCTGCCTGCGTCTGCAGCGATTTCCATGGACATATGGCAGTCATGCCTAGACACTGGAGTGCACAGAATGTTGTTTACCTTCCCACCAAAGTGGTACCTATTTATCTACTTGCAAGTTCTTGCTTTTGAACTGCTAGGTTGGCAGGAGCTGGGACAGAGGTGGAAGCTCACTCTGTCATGCAGTACTTGGGTATCGAACTCTGAAGTTCCAGTCTTCAAGTTCAGTGTCTTAACCACTTGAGCCATCGCAGTCCCCTCCATTCTGAAAAGGCATTGCTTAAATTAAAACATGAACATTCTTAAAAGGTTAAAATAAAAAGCATTTCTTAGCCTTTAAGAATGTCAAGATGACACACAGAGCAATTACCTTAAAATCCCACCCAGCCATGCCAGGATGGAGCTATGGAGAAAACTCCTTCTCCTTCATCTTCCTACCCTTTTTTGCTTATCTGGGGTGTCATATCCATGAGTTTCCTAACAGATGGCAATCTCTTATCAAATGATCACATACCAGGTGTGAAATGCTTTCCTCACACTGACATACACTCAGCAGCACATGTTTCTATGGTCAAAATTTTGTCATGCAGAACTTCTTTTGCTTTGCAGTTGATGTGAATTTTCTGAGGAAAGGCTTCTTCTTCACCTACTCATGTCACCTGTTCAATTTTGCAAACATAAACAAATTTGGTTTCTACAGTTCAAGGACTTTTACATAATTTCCCCCCTGACTTACAATTACCTGACATTTCTCCCCTGTATGCAACCACCGGATATTTCATGTGACACATTTTTCTCATTACAAATATTGATTATTTTACTTTTACTTTAGTGTAGGATTTAATCTTCTTCATCAAGTGTCCTATCCGATTCCGAATATTGGATATTCTCATGGTGATCAGCCATGAAGATTGTTCTGGGGACCATATAATGCACCCGTACCACTTATCCAGTTCCGTGAGTCACTTTCTGGCCCTGAGCCCTTTTGGCACCCAAACTCCTTATCAGCCCCAGGCCAGTATCGATGAAGCTGCCGCCCTCCATCAAGATGGATTTCAGTGGGATTTAATCCATTTGGGGACCATCCCCCTTCCCTGTGGACTTCACCACCTAAGGTCATTAGTCCTCAGTGTTGTCATGTTAATTAACCATCACCTGACGTTGAGTTGTTGATAGCAGGGTCTACTCTATTACCATTGCAGGATAACCTGGCTAGACTGCAGGATTTAATCAGGTACAGTGACAGTGGTACCCCGCTTAAAGAGCATAATGTGTTCCATGGGATTGTTCTTTAAGTGACTTTGCTCTTTAAGCGAAACACCATTGGAAGTGACCAATTGTGACTTCTGGCAGGGTGGGTGGGTTGCAAACCCCGATTTAGTTGTTAAGTGAGTTTTTGGTTGGTTTTAGTTGTTAAGTGAGGCAACCATTCAGAGAAAATTCTGCTCTTTAAGTGAGTTAGTCTTTATGTGAGGTTTTACTGTATCTCTATAGCATTGGTCCTCACATTACTTTCCCCCCTCAAATTCTTGAAGTGATGCATATCTCTTCTTACAAGAAATCTGAGAAAGTATGAGAACTATCCTTTCAGTGGGACAGTAATTCACTGAAATTCTGTACCCATCCTGAAGTAATATTGAGACAGACTATGGGAACCTCCTGCTATTGTTGGCTATTGATTCTCACCCTAGAATTAACTATAATTGATCTCTATAACTTCCTTTTCCACACCCTCTACCAACCTAAATCTTTCTGTCCTATCCTTTCTCTCTGCCCACACCTGGCCATTGATCAGAAACAGTTGCCTTTCCTGTCACGGGAAATTCTTCTACCAGACATTAAACTCCCAAAATGAAGTCACCTTTTGGTGAATTCATTCCACAATTCCTTTCACCTGACCTAGTGTGAGAAAGATTAGCAGGCACAACAAGGTGGCCATTGCCCAGGGTATGCCCTATTGTGGTTCAAAAATATGACAATCTTTGAGGAGGCTCTTTATGGGTAGTTTATCGTCTTTCTCTGCTACAATTAGCCCACAGCACAGAAAGGCAAAGAATGGAAACTCTTGTTGGAGAAAGTCCTCTCCTTCTGTGGTAGTTCACAGTCTTTCCACCTGATGTGTAAATAAGTGGGTGTGAGAGGTGTGGCTATAGCATGTGTGCAAGTATGCAAATGAATGAGGTGAACTCCTAATGTATGATTTGGACAAACAAGGAGCATGTATGTCATAAGTAGCGTCTTTGGGTTGCAGTTCCACCTGGAGCTAGTATATCCTAACCCCCTTGGTATCTTCTTCTTTGCTTCCTCTTTTACCCCATTGGGTGTTCTGGTACTTCTAGTGGCCTCCACTAGCATTATCTGGGTTTTTTTGTAATGTTTCTGTAACGTTCTCTTGCCACCTTCCTTTGGGTTTGCCTTGTGATCTTTGTCCTTCTCCAATTTCCACCTATGTCAGTGATGGCAGTCCTTGGGACTACAGGTGTTCTGGAACTTCAGTTCCCAGAAGCCCTGATCCGCAGGAGTGCTGACTTGGGCTTCTGGTAATTGAAGTCCAAGAAGACCTGGAGTGCCAAGGTTTTCCATCACTGAGCTATGCCAGGATATTCTCTCCAAATGAGCAAAGCACTTTATTTGTTGTCTGTGTATGTAGTTTAAGATTGGTTATATTCAAATTCTTTCCCATATAATCTCATTCCTGATCTTATCCCGTCTAGTCATTCCAGCAACCTTCCTCAGACATCTCATTTCTGTGATAACTAACTTTTGTTTATGTTTTATTGTAAGTATCTATGTTTGGCACCGGTAGCATAAGGTGGGAATGAATATGCTTTGTATGAGGTGTTTATTTGTGCTGGTTGGTATTGCCTAATGTTTTAAAATGTCCCTTGGTGTGTTTGCCTGAAATCTAGCTAACATTTAGATCAGAGGTGGCCAAACTATGGGCTGTGGGCCGGATCTGGCCTACGGCACCATTCCACACACCCTGTCCTTATACCCTCTTGGCAATTGAAAGTAAAGTGTGCCCATGCATGAGCAAAATGCTGCCTTAAATGCATCTGCAGCTGTCATAAACACGTTTCTGACAGTCATGGGTGCATTTACAGCAGCACTTGATCCATGCACGGGCACATTTTACTTCCGCTACCAGTGGGATGAACCACATGACTGGCCTGCTCAACCACATGACTGGCCATTGGCCTGAAAAGTTTGGGAACCCCTGATTTATATGATCATTTATATGCCCAAGACACAGCTTTAACCTCTCCTAGTTAACTCTATATAGGATCATCCTGTTTTAATCAGAAACATTTTGTGGGACTAGCCTCAAGCCCCAATAGTTCAAAAAATATCTCTACCAGTCTGGAGGTGTCTCCGTCCAAGCATAGGATGCAGATCTATCCAGATACATTGGTCCTGCTGCCTGTGGAACTTAACTTACATTCATCATATGAGAGGAGCCTCATGTTGGTGTCTCCTGAGCGAAGTTTCTCCAACAAAAATCCTTTCAACCCAGAATAATTTCTGACATGAAGTTATTATTACTATCACACTGTTTAGTAGTCAAATGAACAATAAAACACCTATAAGCAGATAGTATTGTAGATTAAATTAAAATTGCTGGGAGAAACATCAACAATTTGAGATTCGCAGATGACACCACCCTAATAGCAGAAAGTGAAGAAGACCTAAAGAAGCTGCTGCTTAGGTTGAAAGAAGAGAGTGCAAAAGCTGGCTGGAGACTCAACATCAAGAAAACCAAGATAATGGCAACAGGCCCTATCAGTCCCTGGAAAATAGATGGGGAAGAAGTAGAAGCAGTGACAGATTTTATTTTCTTAGGATCCAAGATCACTGTAGATGGGGGCTGCAGCCATGAAATAAAAAGGTGGCTAATTCTTGGGAAGCAAGCTAGGAGAAATTTGGGAAACATAGTGAAAAGTAGAGACACCACACTGATATTTCTGGTAGTGATGTATGGTTGTGAGAGCTAGACCATAAGGAAAGTTGACTGCAGAAAAATAGACGCCTTTGGGATGTGGTGCTGGAGGAGAATTTTGAGAGTACCCTGGACAGCGAGGATAACAAATAGGCCGATCTTAAAAGAAATCAACCCCAACTGCTCCTTGGAAGGTCAAATATTGAAGATGAAGTTAAAGTACTGTACTTTGGACATCAAATGAGAAGAGAGGATTCATTTGTGAAATCCGTGATGGTGGGGAAAGTCGAGGGCAAAAGAAGAAGGAGATGACAGAGAATGAGATGGCTAGATGGCATTGTTGATGCAATGGGCACAAAGATGGACAGGCTGAGGAGGATGGTGGAGGATAGGGGTGCCTGGCATGCGATGGTCCATGGAGTCGCAAAGGGTCGGAATCAAACTGTGCAACTGAACAACAACAATTATGGATTAATATTCCTAGAGGAAATATCCTCTTAAAATGTAAAAATTTACATTTCTCTTCTTATTCCACAAATAACCTGTATTTGAAGACTCATCCTATGTAACACAGATTCCTAACTTTAGGGGATATCTCGAAACATCATATTTCATCTGAGTCAACATATCTAGGACTGTGTTATGACTACCTCTCTTTCCCAGAGAAGTCTCAAGGCTGGGATGTTTTGCTGAGTTTTGTTTACAAACATACCAGTTGTGTATGGATGGAGCCACACGAGTGGGCCCTTGTCGCTCCCAGATGCGGAAGTAAAATGCGCCCGGACAGAGGAAGTGTTAACCCGGAAGAGTCTTAACTATCCAGGCGTGTTTTACTTCCACTTCCAGGAGCGACAAGGGCAGCACAGGGTGGATGAATCGCAGTAAACCCATTCATGTGGATTCACAGGGTGCTTGGGCTTCTGGGAATTGAAGTCCAAGAACATCTAGAGTGCCAAGGTTCACCATCACAGGTCTAAGAGAACCCCTGTGGCGCTACAGCTGGGAACGTGCACCCCTCTGGAAATTTCTGGTTACATGCCAGGTGGCCAGACATGCATTCCCGGTTGTAGTGTCACAGGGAGACCTCGGATGAAGACTGGAATGGAGCAGATATGGTCCCCACTTTCTGCCTCTGCCAGTAGAAGTGGAAGACACTGTGGGAACAGTGCCAAAAATGCTGCTGCTGCTGCCATCACATGGGCTCCCCCGTGCCCGGACAAATTGCTCAGGAAGCAGCAGCAGCACGCAAAAGGTAGGGAGATTGCTTCTTTCTTTACTGTACAGTATGTGTCCTTTTTTCTGGTTGATCTCCCCTGTTGGGGGTCGGGGGGGGGATGGCACACCCACTTTTCTCCACCCCGGCCCCTCACCAGCTGGTGGGGTCAATCAAGGGGCGGGGGATGATCATGTCTGGCATCTGTTTTTGGATTTTATGGGGGGAGGTTGTATTTTTTTTAATTATTATTATTATTGGTCCGGTCAGGATCATTTTTTAATTTTTTCAGTGTATTCCTATGGGGAAATTATTATTATTATTATTATTATTATTATTATTATTATTATTATTATTATTATTATTATTATTATTATTATTATTATTATTATTATTATTATTTGATTTGTATACCGCCCTACTCGGTAAAAACCGACTCAGGGCGGTTCACAGAAATCATACATGTAACACAATCAAAAGTAATATAACATAATGAAAAATAATACAATATTATTATTATTATTATTATTATTATTATTATTATTATTATTATTATTATTATTATTATTATTATTATTATTATTATTATTAAGTTCAAATTTATATATAATACAGCAGTGCAATAAACCAAACCACACTGCAAAACAAATTTACAAAATTACAAAAAATGTGCTTCAATTTACAATTGATCCGGTTTCCGACAAAAGCAGTCGAAATGAACCAAAGTCGTAAACTGGGGTTTTACTGTAATTAGAGAATAGACAGATTACTTTATGTTTGGGAGAAGGGATTCCCTGCCTTGTCTCTGATAACTTTGATTAGTTTTTATGATGGCCTATTTTTGATCGTGGAGCTGTAACCCATCTGAAGATCTATACTTTTATCTATCCTTTTTATTCTAAATAAACCAAGAACCTGTTTCAACAACTGAAGTGATTTATTTCCAGGCAAAGGAAGAGAGTGTGGCCATAAGAACTTGCACCTGTGCTACTGCTGCTAAGACAATAATTGTTATTCCTTCATCTGAGGTTGCTTCTCAGCTGGTTTTTGCCTCATGGGACTGAGAGGGTTTTATTCAGTCTGGTTTAAGTCTAAGCAGAGTTCTTGGAGTGTGGGTGGTTCCAGTCAACTGTAACCTGGTAACTTGGCAGGCTTGATACAGTGGGGAACATAGGGAGCCAAGGCAAGGGTCCTGGTTAGCTGCATCTTTACCAGATATTGGTAATTGGTATCTGAAGGCAGTGGTGGGCAGAAAAAAATTTCGCTACCACACCATGGCGGAGCCTACATCATGGGTGGAGCCTGCATCATGGACGGAGCCTATGTCATGGGAGATCTAGTCATGCCTGCCATATGGCCATGTATAAATCTGCAAACACAGGCAGCACTGGTTCTTTGGCTGCAAATGGAGATGAGCACTGCACCCAGGTCAGATATGAATGGCTTTTGAGCAAGGGAGACCTTGAACCACTTGCAGGGAATAAACCTGATGGGGCAGGGCAGGGAGGTGGGCGTGGTCCTCCAATTTTGCTACACCGCCCTGCCCAAAGGACACCAAATTTTGCTACCCGCCCCTCCAGGCGGGTGCAAACCTGTTGCTGCCCACCACTATCTGAAGGGATCGCTTACAAGCTGCATTGATGTTTTGGCTGTCAAGCTCCTTCTCCTAGGGACCTTTCTTTGATGCTGCTGTAACACCTTTGTAGAATCTGTTGGGCAGGGCAATCGGGGCTATTTTATTCCATCTAGCTGTTGGCTTTTTTAAAAAAGCTCATCTTGCAACTTTCCTCAGAAGATTGTGCTCATCCTGAAAAAATTTCCCTTCCTCAAAAGCCAGTCATGTCCAACTCCATGGTAACATGGCAGGCACGACTATACACTGGAGCTGCACAGAATGCTGTTACCTTTCCTGATGAAGCGGTACCTATTTATCAATTTGCAATTTCTTGTTTTTGAAATGCTAGGTTAGCAAGAGCTGGGGCAGACGATGGGAGGTCCTTCTGTTGCACAGCTTTAGGGTCATGAACTACTCACTTGCTGACCTTCCGGTCATCAAGCTCAGAGTCTTAACCACTAAGCCACTGCTGCTTCCCCAATAGAATGCTCAACCATTCGTAGTTTGTTCTTTTTGAGATAGCCATTCAATCAACTAGCCATCAATTACACTCTCAACCATTCTAAATGTCTGGTCTCTGGATTAGACACAAGTGAAAACACAACAAAACAAAATAAATAAAATAAAAAACACTGTAGCACTTTAAAGACTAACTGCTATATTTTGATTGTTAGTTTTCATGGATCAAGTCCACTTCATCAGATCAAAAAATTCCCAAAAATTCAAGTGAAAACACCTTTCTTTGGTAGCTGGGGAAGCCCAAATCTTTCTGCTGGCTAGCTTGCATTGTGCCAACTCTTCCTCCCCATTCTGCCGCTCAGAAGCGTAGCTTACCTTGCCGGGGCCCCGTATAAAAATTGTTTGGGGGCCCTTTAGATGTGGGGCGGAGCTAACATCATGACATCATGACGTCATGGGGGAGCCAACGTCATGACGTCATGACGTCGTGGGCGGGGCCAAAAATAAAAATAAAATAAATAAAAATAAAATAAATAAAATAGAATTAAAATGTAAAAAAAAAACACCACACACACCTCAACCCACCCACCCACCCACCCGAAACACAAAAACCTCACTTACCTTAATCCTGGGGCCTCTTCTTCCTCCGCCTCTGCTGTCACCGCCGCTGCGCCGCCGCTGCTGCCGATCGCTCCCTCGCTGCGCACGGCGAAGGCAAGGGGCAGTTGTGGAAGGCGAGCGGGCGAAGCGAGGCAGCCCCGAGGCCCTCCCCCCGGTTGCCGCGGGGGCTCCCTGGCAGGCTGCGCCAGCCCGGGCGGGGCTCTCCACCTCGACGCTGGGGTGGGAGTCCACCAGCTGCAGGACCAGCTCGCGCGCCCCATCCCGCACGCAGGCGGCAGGTGAGCTCCAGGCGCGCGCGGCAGGTGAGTTCCAGGCGCGCGCGGTAGGTCAGCTCCAGGCGCGCTCCAGGTGGCTGCGCCTGGCTGGAGCTGACCTGCCGCCTGCCGCGGGACGGGGCGCGCCCGCGAGCTGGTCCTGCAACTGGTGGACTCCCACCCCAGCGGCGACCGTGGAGAGCGCCGCCCGGGCTGGCGCAGGCAGGGAGCCCCCGCGGCGACCGGGGGGAGGGCCTCGGAGTCGGGGCTGCCTCGCTGCTTAAAAGCTGCAGCTCCGACTCCGACTCTCCGACTCCGGCTTTTTTTAAAAAATTGGAGCCAAAAATGGCTCCAATAAAGTGCGCATGCGCAGAAACTCAATCTGACACATGCGCAATGCATCAGATTGAGTTTCTGCGCATGCGCAGTAAATTTTTGGTCTTTTTTATTTTTAATTTTATTTTTTGCCGTTGGGGGCCCCCGTAGCCCGGGGGCCCCGTATAATTGATACGGCTGATACGGCGGTAGCTACGCCTCTGCTGCCGCTACTACTCCTACTTCCTCTTGCCTCCTAAGACCCAGATTCTAGTTTCCCTCACTTTTGCTCCTGTTCTTCTTTGACCCAGACACCTCTTATTTTTAGTCTGCTTCTCCCTCCCTCATCAAGTCCTTCCTAACTGCTGGGGGACTCCCAGAGCTATGTTTTCTAGTCGTGATGGTGAACCTTGATATCCAGCTGTTTTTGAACTTCAATTCCGAGAAGCCCAAGTCTCTGTAAATGGGTTTACTGCGTACATACAGCAAACCCATTTGTGTGGATTCACAGGGGCTTGGGCTTCTGGGAACTGAAGTCCAAGAATGCCTGGAGTGCCAAGGTTGACCACCACAGTTTTATAGACTCTACACAGCATCTTCATTGCAATTTCCCTATACAGCTTGTGGTCCACACCTGGCTCTGAGGAGTCCTCAGCACCTGAAACTTACAGAGCACCTTGTTCTGGTGACCTATGCAAAGCAGTTTCCCAGAGCAATGAATTGTATGGGGTTGAAGAGGCAGCCAATTTCCTCCTCATTGTGGTTTATGGCTTTATTTAACTAATGCAACCTGTTTCTTTGTTTAGAAGTACTGTACTGTATTCTAACTCGCTCAGTGATTTAGATGTTTGGCTGTGAAGTCAGAGGTTGGGAGTTCAATTTCTAAATGTGATTTCTTGGAGAAGAGTCAGCCTGTGTACACAAGGGAAGCTGCATCGTCACAAGATGCCCCCAAGAGAAGGCTATGGTAAACCCTTCTGAGTACCCAGGAAGCCCTGTAAGGGGGCACCATACCTCAAGCCAAAGTTTTGATCCCTCCAAAAAACAATGACATCAGCCTGATTTATTAGAACAGATGTTGAGCACAAGTGAACAGTGTAGAATTCACAATCAAAAAACAACAGTCATTTCTGCCTCGCAAACAATTTCTTCTACATTCTATACATCCTTCTTGCATGTCACATTCATACCAAAAAGCACTTTGCAAAACATTTCTAGAAAGTAAAGGAGCTGCTGCAGAAAGAAAATAGTGTGGCATTCCACTCACTGAAGTATCTTACTCATCAACTGGCCAATTATCAGAAATAAGTACCTGAAGAAGAATATCTGTAGGAGTATTATACCCGATCCGCCAGAGCCCTCCAATGATAGGAAGTTGAAATGGTCCAGGAGGGAATTTTCTGCTTAACCAGAGCTGTCTTAGATAATGCAGAAGTAGAAAAACTACCAGAAGAGAACTCAAGTATTGCCAGATCCCAACCATTCTCCAGTCTTGTCTTTCCCAGTTTTTTGTTTCTTCCTACGATATGTGGGTAGCCAAGATGTTCTCAGGTGCCTTTTCTCTTTCTTGTTGATGTCACTATTGCACTGTGCCTACTTATCCCACACAAGCAGCTGTTTATAACTTGAACAACTTGCATCATATCCATTAATCAGGACAGTATTCCACCTAGCATCAGATAGACGCACGTTAAATTCTGATTCAACTCTCCCCATCATTATGGTTTGGAGCAAGACTGGCATTATCTACTGACAGAAGAAGCTGATAGATCAACAGGACTTAGTATCTGATAATAAGCTTGAAGTCTACAAAATATCAAATAACCTGCAAGGTGGGGAGAAAGATCTAAGAGGGTAAACCCTAGAAGCCCATAGATTCAAAATAATTGGCATAGGAAATTAAGGTAGAAAAGAGAGAGAGAAGGACCTTTGACAAAAAAGTGAAGGGAAAATAAAATATCATGTTCATCTCACAAATGTGACAAGCAATGTTCCATGAGCATCATATTTACCAAGAGTTTGCTTCATTTGGAAGGAGCTCAGTAAAGGCTTGGATATTATCGTGAAACATTTGAATTGCTATGCCAACCAGCTTTAAATGGGCTAAAATAGCCCTTCTAACACATATTCTAATAATGGTGACTTCCAACAACCTTATGCAGTTGTTGAAAGTTGGACAGACTGTCTTCAGCACAAATAAAGCCCGCTGTTGTGGTTAAGGATACAACAAAACACTGTGCATGTGAACATTTATATGAGGAACAATTAGCAACTGCTGTGACAATTTTAGTCCCACACAAGAACAAAGAGTCCAACAAAAGTTTTTATTAGTGTAACTTCAAAGAAACACCTCATACAAACCATATTAATTCCCACTTTATGTTACCAGGACCAAACATGAACACTTACAACAAAACATAAACAAAAGTTGGTCACCATGGAAATGAGATGTCTGAGGAAGGCTGCTGGAGTTGCTAGAAGGGATAAAATGAAGAATGAGATTGTATGGGAAAGAATTGGAATAGAACCCATCTTAAACTACATACATAGACAAAAAATAAAGTGGTTTGTCCATTTGAAGAGAATGTCTTGGAAGTCCATGCCTTACAAGGCATCATGTGTGGAAAGAGGAGAAGGACAAAGACCATGAGGCGGACCCAGAGGAAGGTGGAGAGATAGCATCAATGAAATATTACAAAAACATGAAATAATGCCAGTGAAGGCCATTAGAAATGTCAGAAGAAGAACCTTGCTTAAAAATATTTTCTGGCAAAGTGCAAAGCTTTTTTCATAAGATGAAAAGCCTGAGCTTCCTGTCCCAAAAGACACCCCTTTTCCATGATTTTATCTCCTTGAAAAGTGCCAAGATACAAAACCAACTATCCAATTAATCAACTATGTTGCCTAATAGGGAGATAACTGCTGAGGTTTTTCCTTCTTAATTGTCAGGACAAAATTCTCCTGCCTTTTCCTTCCCTGCCCTCTGCCCCAGGATAGGTGGTTTGTGTGAATGTTATTTACGTCTTCTGTGACATTTGCCTTCCTGAGAGATATTGTTCTACCGTCTTCAGATGCCCTCACATTTCCTCTGCTTAATTGAAAAGGTAATCATTCAAGGAACTAACGGAAGTCTGCTATTGCTCCTTTCCAGATTGTTTCTGTGCCCACTGATCGGACTAGCACAAGGTTACATTAGAACAGGGGTTTTTTAAAAAAAAAATTAGCTGTAGGCCACACCACGCCCCCTCAGACATATGAGTGGGCCGGGCTGGTGGTTCCCCCTGCTGCAAACGCTGGCCTAAAATAAATCCGTGGCTGTTGTAAATGCATTTACATGGCCATAAATGAGTCCCCAGCGGATTCTGGCAGTGGGGGCTGGGACAGCTGGAGTGAGGTTGGGGGCAGATTATTTGACACCACAGGCCATATCTGGCCCACAGACCATAGGTTGCAAACCCCTGCATTAGAAGACATTTCACAATTCTCATGGGGAAATTCAAAGTATTTTTAGAAGGTCAATAGAAGGTCAATGTGAACCAGACTGGTTTTTTCCCCTTCCAGTCCAGACTTTCCCCCTTCCTGCTGGAGGCTTCTACTTTCTTTTAACCAGTGATTTGAAATTGTTTTGCCTAGGCAGTTGTTTCTTTCTACAAAAGTTCAAAAAGGAAGTGACTTTGGCAACGTGGCAAGTTGGGGCATGATGTTTTGGGACACCTGGAGCACCTGCCCTCATGATATTTTTCCCTTGTTGCCCTGAAGATTTTTTTAACATCCCCCCCCCAAAAAAAAAAAACAAAAAAACAACCCCAAGTGATTGCATCTAGCACTAACTCACCTTATCACAGCCTGGCTACATTAGTCTTGTCAGAAGTTCTAAGGCAGGGATCTGCAAACTTGGCTCTCCAGGTGTTCTTGGACTTCAATTACCAGAAGCCCAAGTCAGTATGCCTGCTGATCAGGACTTCTGGGAATTGAAGTCCAAGAACATCTGGCGAGCCAAGTTTGCTGATCCCTGTTCTAAGGGATCATCGTTGTCAGCTGCTACTCCTGTCTGAATATACATTTTTCCTGGAAAATATTTTCACAACAAACAGGAAAATGCCACTCTCATGAATTTATTTGAGGTGGATCCCAGCTTGTCATGAAGTGACCCACACACTGTGATCACGGAGCCATCTCCTGTGGCACGCATGAATGAGACATGCAGGATTTAACACCACGACTGCATTGGACTGCCACAGCCTTGAGGATATTATCCAGGTGCACCTTCATAGCCAGTCCATCTGGCATGGCGTCTTCTACCTCCATGACCATTGGGAATCAGAGTTCCTCCTCCGCTCATTTTGCCATTGGGCCCAATATGATGGTTTCCAGTGGCATTTCTTCCACTGGGGGGACCATCACCCCCACCTAAAAGGGCTCATCCGCCCATAGCTGTTGGCACCTTTAGGGAGTCTGGTTATTTACTGCCACCCAATACTCAGCATTGAGTTGTTGGCTGTACGGTCTACTCCATTACCATAGCAGGATGTCCAGCCAGACACTATCACAGCATTGCTGCATTAGTTTTGTCAGAAGTCCTAAGAGGGATAGTTTACACATTACTCACAGGGAGACCTGACTGTGCCAGACTGCCTAGCACAGACCACCACCATTAATAATTGTTATAACTGCAGTTTTCCTCAAAGAGATGTTATCAGTGGTGGGATGTCATAAATTTTACTACCCCACCGTGACATCATCACAGTGTGGGCGGAGCTAACATCATGACATCATGATGTTGTGGGCAGGGTCAAAGAAAAATAATAAAATAATAATAAAATAAAATAAAAATAAGCACGCATGCACGCACACACCCTCAACCCACCCACAACACAAAACCCATAAATAAATAAAAACTACATTAAAATACAACCACCCACCCACCCCAAACACAAACCCGTCACTTACCTGTTAGTATAAGTGCCTGGGCAGCACTATGTTGCAAGATGGATATGGTCATTGTACCGGTTCTCTAGGATAATATGCCTTAATGTAAATGTAAAACAGCTGTACCTCTTTAAGGGTTCTCCAATTGGAACAGCAATTGGAACAGCACAGGTGTAGCTTATTGATGAGGTAACTCCAAGACTTTGCTTAAAAACCACAAGCCAGGTCTGCCGGCTGCAAGGCCTTTTTAGGAACTGTGGTAGTATGTCAATATAGGTAAAGGTATTAAATATAGTACACTTTAAAATACACACAGACACACCACATCCAAAGGTGAGTCACTTACCCTGGGGAGCAGGCTATAGGGAGCTTCAGGCTAGCAGCTTCTCTTCCTCCTCTTCACAGGAGGACAGCAAGGAGGCCATGCATATGTGCCAAGCACTGTAGGCGTGCATGCGCACCAAGTGCTTGGTGCGCATGCGCAGTGGGGGAACCAGTGAAAAGGTAAGCCCCAAAGGTGGTTTCCCCCAAAAGCTGCTATCGGTTCCCTGGGACACTGGGAAAAGTTAATACCGGTTCACACGAACTGGTGAGAACCTGTTACATCCCATCACTGGATGTTATGTGTCCCTTTATAAACTGAGGACGTTCCTTTACAAAATTTAAAAAATGTCCCCATCCTGGTTATGATAAACTGAATGTCCAGAAGATATTTCTCTTTCTCTTTGATATTTATTTAGCAAGCAAAACATAGTACTTTGTGAGATTACATGATATGAGTGCATATATGGGGTTTTTTTTTAAATCTAAAACTCTGCAACAAAGCATCATGTGCTCACAGGCAAATATTGATAAAACAGAATAGTCTTCAAAACCTATTAAAGTACAAATGGTACATAATATAATTTCTTATGTAATATGAAGAAAGCTTAATCTTTAAAATAATCTCAAAACAATGTTTCCGGACAGTCAGGTTTGGCAGAAGGGTCAAATTCAAAGAAGGAGGGCTGTGGGTGCAAGGCTGAACTAAATGTTGTCCCCCCTGTCTGCAGATTTGGTATCCATAGTTTCAGTTATCTGTGGATCTAAAAATATTCAATTAAAAACATGAAATATGTATATCAGAAAACAAAACAAAATAAAATAGACAAAACAAAACAAAAAACATTGTAGCATTTTAAATATGTATATACTGTATGTGTTTCTATGGTGCATTACCATGGCTAGCCACTAGAGGCCACTGTTTAGGGGTCACTGATATCTGTGGTTTCAGATATTTGTGGTAGGTTTTGGAACGTTTCCCCCATGGATATGGAGGGCAAGCTATATATTTTATAATTTTTAATGTACTGTTGCTGTTTTGACTGTAAGCCGCCCTGAGTCGCCTCAGCGAGTGAGCGGCAATATAAATCTAAATAAATAAATAAATATCAGATTGGGGGCCAGTGTGGTCACTAGGTGCTTACCTAAACTAAAATGCAGTCACAGAAGAGAATCTAGCTAAATCAATTGATAAATTGATGCCCTGAGGTTTCACCCTTGTGTCTCACAAAGTGGACTTGATCAACGAAAGCTAACATTATAATACAGCATTCGTCTTTAAAGTGCCACAACATTTTTGTCTTTTTGCTGTTTTGTTTACTCTCTGATAGCCAAACCAGGTAGGCCAAAGTAGTCACACCTTTAGCTACCTATGTCTTTCCACACAGCATAACTGAATTCGCACCTCTTGAATGGCTTAGCTGTTTGTGATACAATCAAATTGTTCTGACACTTGCAAAACGCTGTGAAATAAACAAGTTCCCCTGCTGTGCTAATTCTTGACAAATATGCCATGTTCCCAAAAACATGGCATTCGACTGTGTGACTGAACAACAAAAACTTCCCTTCAGTCTGACTGCCTTTGTTCTAATCTGTCCTCCTGTGCAGCAGGAATGAAGATGTTTATGATTTTGCACTGAGATGTTAATACTGCTGGGTCTGGATTAACAGGTAGTCCTATCTCCATCTCTATGCTATTTTATCTGCCTCTGATTTTTGCCTGTGATGTTCCCTAGCCATGAACAATTCTGCTCCTTGTCTAACCCCCTTTGAGAAGTTTCATGCTAAGCACCTGATTGCATGCTTTTCTCCTTGAAAAAGAAGTCAGATTGCAGTTGCTTTAGCAGACCTTGCCCAAATCCTTGTCAATGTGAAAAGGAAACATCTACACAAAGTCAAGCAGTCAAACCTACCCTTGAATTTAAGTTGGCAGGTGTCAACAGAGGATCTGTAAACTCACATTCAAGTACAACTTCATTTACTTAGTTTGTGTGGATGTTTCTTTGCCTGATTATGGTTTTTTCTTTTCTGGGATCCTTGTTACTTCAAACAGAAGACTAAACAAAGCTGATAGCTCACATGGGTTACACGTTCAAGTTCACAGTGGCCAGGAGTTCCATTGGACAAAACCCTCCTTTCTGACTTTATCTATTTGTTGTTGTTCAGTTGCATAATCAAGTCCACCCTTTGTGACTCCATGGACCACAGCACACCAGGCTCCAATGTCATCTGGGGTAAATGCACAATGGGAGACCACCCAGGATTTTTACTACCAGTTCAGTAGAACCAGTCCAAACCGGCTGCTGCCCACCACTGGAATAAGGCTGCCTAATAATAATTTGTCTAATATGTAAATTAAGGGACTGTGGTGGCTTAGAAGTTAAGATGCTGAACTTGATGACTGGAAGGTCAGTAGGTCAGTAGTTTGGGATGTGGGTGCTGCACAACAGAGTGAGTACCCCTCTCTGGCCCATCTCCTGCCAACCTAGCAGTTCAAAGCAAAAATTTGCAGGCACATGAATAGGTATTGCTTTGGTGGGAAAAGTAACAACATTCTGTGTGCTCCATACGACTATAGAAATGTCTGCAGATGCATACAGCTTTAGCCCTTTGGCTGTAAACAGAAATGAGCACCATACCCTAGAGTCAGATATACTTGCTTTCCTTTACCCAATATATAAATTAAGCTGCCCAGATATTTTCAGCTATGAAGATTATCCTGGGAACCATATAATGCAGCTGTGTCAGGATCTGAAGCAGCTCTGGTATTCAAAGGATGAGTTCCCCAGAGGTGCCTTTGATGCTTGCAAGATTAGACCCCCAGTCTTGAAGGCAGATCTAGTACTTGCAGGGTTAGACCCTCATATTTAAAGAGATATCTAGAAAATATACTGGAGCACTCTAAGAATTAGGACAGTATTACACTATCAACCATTTGAAGTCTAACCCGAGAAAGACTCGTGTGTGCTTTTTTTCTATTTTCAAAACCAAAAGGCAGGGGTTGAGCGGGATGTTACAGGGCAAGGGAATTGATTACAGCACCAAAATACCTTGGCATGACTGGACACTTTCTTTTAAGTGGCACTGCCAGAATACCAAAGCTAAAGTTAGTACAAGGAACAACATTATCAGGAAACTCACACGCTATAAATGTGGAACTCAACCTCCATGCTGTGTACATCAGCTTTTGCCCTGAGCATCTCCACAGCAGAGTATGTTGCTCCAGTATGGAGTGCATCCACACATGCAAAACAAGTTGACAACACTGTGAATGAAGCCATGCGTAGAGTGACAGGATGCCTCAAACCCACACCAGTGGAGTAAATAGACCCCCTTGTTGGTATCACTCCACCTAAGGTCAGGAGAGAAGCAGCAGCAGACACTGAGAGAAGTAAGGAAGAGAAGGACCCTCGAGATCCTCTGAAGAGATATGAGCCTCAAGTCTGTACGCTCAAATCCAGGAAATGCTTTATGGCAAGAATAAACATTCTTGAGTCTAGGCAAGAGGAAAACCAAATTAGAAGGAGAAAGGGGCTCACTGGACAAGGAACACCATTAAAGGAGGATATGACTAGGAACTCAACCTCCCCTACGTCACTTGGAAGTCCCTAAATAGGCTGAGGGTCGGAGTGTCAAAATCAGGGGTGCCCAAACTTTTTGGGCCATGGGCGGATCATCTGGTTCAGAGAGCCGGTCACTAAGGCCCGGGGGCTGGGTGCGGACGCCAACACCAATTCATCGGGCCCGCAAGGCAAAACCCTTGTCGTTCCTGAAAGCAAAAGTAAAATGAGCCCGTATGGGCTGGCCCGTATGTCAAGGGCCGCACCCAGCCCCCGGGCCTTAGTTTGGGCACCACTGGTCTAAATGCAAGACCAACCTGCTCAAGTGAGAGCTGCTGGTGGACAACAACACACTGTGTGAACATGGAAAGATACAGAATCTGGTTCATTTACTGGTCTGCCAATTACTACTGGGAAGATGTACCAATGAAGATTTAATTTTGGCCAGTGACAAAGCCAAGAAAGTAGCTTCATTTTGGCAGTTCACCTGATAGCCCTGAAGCAGTTTCTAGACCAGTGTTTTCCAACTTTTGGTCCTTGGACTTCAATTCCCAAAAGCACTGGTTAGCCAATGAACTGACTTAGGCTTCTGAGAATTAAAGTCCAAGAACCAAAGGTTGGGAAATACTGTTCTAGACCAGGGGCACCCAAACTATGGCCCATGGGCCAGATCCAGCCCCCAATGGCCTGTGCCACCCTTGTCACTCCTGGAAGCAGAAGGAAAATGCACCCATATGCTCCTGGAAGTGGAAGGAAAACATGCCTGTACACTGCTGGAAGCAGAAGTAAAATGCCTGGGAGCGACGAGGGCAGCACAGGCTGGATGAATTGGCATCAGGGGTTGGATCCGACCTGCAGGCCATAGTTTGGGTGCCCCTGGTTTAAGCAGAGAATATGGCATCTTAAAATCTATCTCATTCTGTTGCAAAACAGATTACAAGGCGTGTTTTACTTCTGCTTCCAGTAGGAGGAACCACATGACTGGCCCGCTGAACCACGAGACTGGCCTGTGGCCTAAAAAGTTTGGGCACCCCTATTCTAGACCATCATAAGCTCCATCTGGGAGTTTTGGGAGGCTGAGCAATATAAAAACTACTGTAGCTCTTTCCCCTGGAAGTTGCCTCAGAAACAAAGGCTGTTCGGCTTCTGAATTAGTGCGGGCTCCTGTTTCTTAAGTTCTCTTGCTTTGTTTCTTCCTCTAAAGATCTCCTGTCTCGTTCCTGTGGACTATTGTCATATCTTGCCTGGATTCTCGCTCCTTGAACCCCATCCTAGCCCTGCTCCAGCCTCTGAAGGTACTCTCTCAGCCACCTGATTTATGTCCAGACCAACCCTGTATCCCTTTCTATTTCTAGTTTGGCTTTGGGCTTGAATTCTGGAATGTGATCCAGTTTCCTGTTTGACCTATTGTCTGTTTGCCTGATGCTTATGTTACTTTGCCACCTTTCCACACCCTGAATTCTGAAACATTGAAGTATAGCAATCCTATATTTAGGAGAGATAATAGTATGCTAACCGAGCTCCATTGCTCTGTGTTGTTTTTTTCTCTGTGTTGTAAAAACCATAAAATCTCATGTTACCTACCCATCCTATTGTTTGTGCTACGGGAGGTACAATCACCTGTCAAACGGGTTTAACTACTGGGAACTGTACTGGAACCTCCTTCTTATCTTATGCACAGTTGAAAATCATTTTTTTTCTGCTAGTGGTATAATTTGGCTCAGGCATCTTCATATGAGCTTGGTGGAGTGCATTTTTGTATCATTACAAAATTAGGGCTGTGGTGGCTTAGTGGTTAAGAAGCTCGCCTTGTTAGCTGGAAGGCTGGCAAGTCAGCAGTTCGAGGCTTGGGTACTGCATGATGCTTTGAGCACCCGTCTCTGTCCCAGCTCTTGGAGACATGAAAGGAGTCTAATTCCATGTCAGAGATTACTCTGAGTTGAAAGGATTTTTGCTGGAGAAACTCCTCTCAGGGGATGCCCGAATGAATGAGGCTCCTTTCATGTCCCCATGTAGCCCTTGGGTATTGAAACCCAACCTTCCAGTCTCCAAGCTCAGTGACTTAACCACTAAGCCACTGGGGGAGGAATACTGCTCAATCTTTATCATTCATAACCACCTTCATTCTAAACTCCTTCCCTTTTAATTCTCCCTAGAATCTACCCAATGCCACATGTGTAGAGAGCTGCCATCCTGGACATAGCATGGACATCCAACTGGAGAAGCAAGTGTGTTGCTAGGATTGTGTTCAATGCCCCAAAAGGAGGATTTCATTCCAGATGGGTAAGCGATGAATTCTATTCCTTAGGTAAATGTTTTAAATTCCATGGCGTTTAAATCCAAATCAGTTCTGTGTGAAAGAATTGACCAAGAAAAAGAGTGGCCTTGGAAAGAAGGGACCACTGACAATAAACAATCCTATAGACAACAATAATATTGGTTTTGGTTGTAGCAGGATAATGGAGTGCTGGCAATTAATAGAAAACAACCGCTTAGACTGTTCAGAACCTTCTAATACTTTCCTTCATCCATTCAGATGCACAACATTGCAAAGAGTGTCCAGAAGATCAATATCCCAATGAAATCCACTACCTATATCTTCCTAAAACCATGATGTACCTACCTTATGCAGAGCCCTTGGGAGCATTTCTGGTTTCCACATCTTTCCCTTTCTATGACCACAGCTATCCTGATCTGTACCATGATACTCCCATTATCAAAGCAAACAACTGAAACATCACCTGTACATTGCTGTTTTCTGATCAGTGTTCTCTGCTCTCTCTCTTATATATTGGTCAGCCTGGAAAAGTAACCTGCATTCTGAGTCTTTGGCATCATTTTCACTGTCACACTGGCTGCTATATTAGCCAAAACCATCACTGTGGTTTTGGCCTTCATGGCTTCCAAGCAAGGGAATTGGATGAGGAAGTGGCTTGGGAAGAGAACTGCTGTCTTCATCATTGTTACCTCTTCATTCTGTTACGTAAACATTGCTATCCCTTTGTAATGTGGATATGCATTTTAAAATTTAAAAAGTTCATCTACTGGAAAAGCCTCCCTACCCCCCCCCCCCGAACCACAGAGATTTTAATTTCAGACAAAAACAAAACTGGTTTATTGACAAAAATAGCATCTAAGCAACAGAGGGCCCCACTGCTGGATAAAGAGCTTTATCTCACCTGTTTTTGTCTGCTAGGGAAATCTAGGTATGAGCTTCCCTTATTTAAAATTTGATGGGAGAGCTGACTTCAAATGCTGTTATACTTTTCTGCTGATCTTTAACATCTATCCAATTTATCTATTGCTACAATATAGTTTATGCAATAAAACAAATGCCCGGCACTCGGGGTTTCTTTCATAGGTAAATAGTTCAACCTTTAGTTACAATGATTTGTTAGCACCTCAAATTCAAGATACAATGACAAGTTTTTATGCAAATAATGACATTGGGAAAAGGTTACAAAATCTGGAAAATACTAAGTGGCAATGTATGGTTGTGAGAGCTGGACCATTAGGAAAGCTGAGCACAGAAGAATAGATGCCTTTGAGATGTGGTGTTGGAGGAGAGTTTTGAGAGTCCCCTGGACAGCAAGGAGAACAAATAGGTCAATCTTAGAAAAAATCAAACCTGACTGCTCCTTAAAAGGTCAAATAGTAAAGATGAAGCTAAAGTACAGTAAAATCTCATATAACGCTAAAACCTGGTTCCACAAGTCTTCGTGTTATATGATTTTTCGTGTTATCTGATCCTCTATGGGATCCATAGAGATACATTGTAACCACACAGGCTTTCGCGGTTGTTATCTGAAGCATCCCATAGGATCTTAATGTTATCTGATGCAATTCTTCCCCCCAGATTCCTTGATGTTATGCGATTTTCGTGTTATTCGATACTAATGTTATATGAGGTATTACTGTACTTTGTACATCAAATGAGAAGAGAAGACTCACTTGAGAAAGCCTTGATGCTTGGAAAGGTCGAGGGCAAAAGAAGAAGGGGGCGGCCAAAAATGAGATGGCTAGATGGTATTGTGGACACAATGGGCACAGAGCTGAGCGAGTTGAGGGGGATGGTGGAGGACAGGGGTGCCTGGCGGACAGTGGTCCATGGGATCGCAAAGGGTCAGAATCGACTGTGCGACTGAACAGCAAAAAAACTAAGAGGGAAGGAGTGGGATGACATTTCAATACAGTTATTAATGGCAGTGACATGGCTGGTTCTCTCTGGCAGGCACAACTAATTATCACAGTGTACATATGTTAAATACAGATTCCAGGGACAAAAGATGTGATGGGAAATACTCAGAGAATAATCCTTAGGCAATTTTAGGTCTGACCCTTGTTTTTGTCTCAGGAAGTCTAGCTTTAGGTGAGAGGTTGGTTAAATTGTTTCTGGGTGGGGGACAAGATAATCCATTCTGGGAGCAAGCTTAGGCTGAAGAACATACTTTTAGAATTTTTCTGCTTTAGAAATACAAACAGAACATGTTAAGAATGATGTAAAGAAGACCCAATGCTTACCAAAATATTACAGAGCAAGGGAAATATTAAAAAGCCCCATTCATGATTTGCCGGATGGCAGGAGCTTCAGTAGAGTTGCCCCACCCTGGTTTATGTAATCTATCACTGACTCCTGAAACAATTAGCACCTTTGCCTCAAGGTAAGCAGGATTCCAGGACAAGTCTGAGACACTGTATGATATGAAGAGGAAATAAGGAGATTCTAGTTTGAATTGAACAGTTTGCATGAAACCGTTTTTATTAATGTATTTCACATCACCATTGCTGCCCTTTAGGAAGGGTGTTAAGACCTGGCTGGCTGGGCAGGTATGGGGTCTGGGTCAGACAGTCACTCAGGCCGGTTGGCTCATTTGACTCCCTATTACCCCCCCCCCCCCGTGTTCTTAGCTGTGTTTTTAGCTGTATTTTAATTTTCGCTTTTTGCTTTTTTAATTTTTACTGTTTTTAAATTTTAACTTTTTATTATTTATTTATTTATTAGTTCAAATTTATATTGCTGCCCACTTGCCGAGGCGACTCAGGGCAGCTTACAAACAATACATTACATTACAATACAATATGTTGGTGTGGGCTCAGGGGGAAGGGCAGCAAAGTCTTCAGCCTGCCCTGGCTTCTTCTTCCCCTGGCAGTTGGTGTGGGCACAGCGGGAGCAGCAGCAAAGTCTTCAACCTGCCCTGGCTTCTTCTTTTGTGATGGGTGGGTTTATACTGTGGGATTGTATAATTGGTATGTTTTATTTGTTGTCAATCGCCCTGAGTCATTCGTGAGGAGGGTGGCATAGAAGTATGATGATTAAATAAATAAATAAAACAGTATTATTGCTCACAGTGCTTAAGAGAAACAGAATACAAATCCACCTACTCAGACGGAAGTCTCACTCTTATGTCTGAGAAAGTGGACTTTTAAAAAAAACACTAAACAATAAAAAAGGAAATATAATAATAATAATAATAATAATAATAATAATAATAATAATAATGATGATGATGATGATGATGATGATGATGATGATGATGATGATGATGATGATGATGATGATGATGATGATGATAATAATAATAATAATAATAATAATAATAATAATAATAATAATAATAATAATAATAATAATAATAATAATAATAATAATAATAATAATACAGATTCAACTAAAATAAATATATATTTGTGCACCCATCACCCAGGGGCCTTCCAGATTATTCATAAAATCCACATAATTTATCTTGCCTCCTATTTCCAAAAAGTATATATTTCCTGGCCCAGTCTCATTCCTTTTCTCTTAACCAATACATATAATACATAATCTCACCCAAAAAATCATTAAAATAATTTACATGTAACAAACCTTTTTTCATGTTTAACTTGCTTGTCAATTTATCATTTATAGCCATATCCCATAATTCTTTCTACCAATCTTCAAGTCTAAAGTTTGTGTATGTTTTCCAATTTTTGGATATCAATAATCTCACCACTGTTACCAAAATGCTAATTGTTGTTCAGTTGCACAATCGATTTCAACTCTTTGGGACCCCATGGACCATTGCCCTCCAGGCACCTCTGTCCTCTATAATCCTGCTCAACCAACCCAGCTCTGTGCCCATTGCATCTGCAATACCATCTAGCCATCTCATTTTTGGCCACCCCCTTCTTCTTTTGCCCTCCACCTTTCCCAGCATCAGGGCTTTCTCAAGTGAATCCTCTCTTCTCATTTGATGTCCAAAGTACTTTAGCTTCATCTTTAAGCTCTTTTTATTTTAATCCATTTTTGTACTTCCCAGATCCATTGACAAAGCAGCCCTGGGACTTGGCAGCAATTTTAGATTTAATATTTGGTTGATTTCCTTGAAGATTTGTACCCATATGTAGATATGTTCCATCGTGTTGTTTACATCTCCAACATTCTTTATTCTAATTCTTATTATATTATTTTAGCCAAAATGGTGTCATATACCATCTCCACAATATTTTGTAGCAATGTTCCTTTAGTCTCACTGAGTAAACTTGATCCATGAAAGCTAAGATTACATATATACATCTTGGCCCGTGGTGATCCAAGTGATGCAGTGGAAGTCCTTTCCAGGTGTCTGGAGGCTGTCAGGGTCTGGATGGTGGGGGACAATGGGCTACAGCTGAATCCTGGCAAGGGCCCCCACGTTATCCTGGTCAGGCCCCCCACGTTATCTCAGGAGCTACTTAAGAGACCGCATCATCCCAAGAACATCTGTCCATCCCATCAGAGCGGAACAGAGAGGCTCTCTTGTGGTTCCATCTGCCAGAGGGACACGTCTCTCAAGCACGAGCAAGAGAGCCTTCTCAGTGTCTGCTCCAGGCCGATGGAAACTCCTGCCAATTGAATTATGCCTCCAAACAGAGTTGCTGCCCTTCAGGAAAGGGTTAAAGACATGGCTGGCAGGGCAGGTGTGGGACACCAGTGGTACAGTGCCCCCAGCCTGCTGGTTAATTTAGTAAATATTCTCTCTCCCCTTTAATCTTTTAATCTTTTAATTTTTGATCTTAGATTTGTAATATTTTAAAATTTTTAGCGCTTATTAGTGTTGATGGGGTTTTTAGAATCACTGTATCATTATAATGTTGAATTTTTCTGTATTGCATTACTTGTAATTATGGTGATTGTCTAACTGTTATGTGAGCTGCCCTGAGTCGGGTTTCCTGAGTGGGTGGCATACAAGTGCAAAAATTAAATTAAATTAAATTACAGCAGTGCCACAACAATAAAGTGCCACAACTTTTTTTGTCTTTTTGTCTAGTTTACTCTATGATATGCTTGAAACACAGGCTAACACAGCTACCATTTCAAAAATTTAAACATTTCCTGGATTCCTTTCACAGAGACAACTCAAACATGTTTCCCTTTCCCTGACACCAGCTTCAACTACTATATTCCAACACAGCGAATGCTAAATCAAAACCAGTGATTTCCATGAATAGCATTGAATTGATTTTGTTAATATAATGATAGCAAGGCAGGCCTGCAGTGTTTCTGGCTGATGGAACACACAACCTCCAGGTTGCTCTTTGTGATGTCTTTTGTGATGCAATAGAGAACTCTCTCTATATATATATATCACTCCAACCTGGACTGAATTTAGCCATTTGTTAAAGTGCTCAGCGTTCAGCTAGCATGTTTGAATGATGGCACAAGGACAGTCTGTGGTTCTCTTTGGTCTTGGGGAAGAATTGATCCCCTTGGCCAAATGCATAGCCATGATTATTGTGATCTACCAAATGTGGAAAGTCATTTTTGGCTTCCCATTCTGGAGAGAAATTTTTAATTGGGGTAAGAGAAATTTCAGACAGCTCTCTGCTAAAATTTCATCAAACAAGGAATTGTTCATTAACCAGTGCCTTTCTTTTCAATTCCAGAGACCAAACGATGGCAGATGACCTGCCGTAGAGATAAAGAGCACTCCGTCCGGTATCTCTTGTGTGATAATGCCAACTGCAAAGTCTGTGAGAAGGCAGCTAAGGAAGCCACAGATCTAATTAATGGGAAAACACTACCACTGCGCTTTGATGGATCCAAGTGGCATTTCACATAAGGTTGCCATAATTCTCTCCTGCCAAACCAGGACAGCCACATGACATCATTGCATTCTTCAAACTGCGCATGCATCAGACGGGGCTGTCATGGAGACCACGTCTCTAAGACCTCGCGGAATCCCAGTCTGGGACGGACAACCTTTGTCAGTTTACAATAAACTGTAGTCAAGATGTTTTCCCCATGTGATTCTTCTTGCAAAAGACTATTCTTTATGGTTCTATTTTTATTTTTATGAATAAAATTTCTTGGGCCACTCTTGAAACCACCCTTCCTCCCACTGAGGTCACCCCACCCTCCCCTTCACACACACACCACTGAAGTAGACTCATCCTCAAACCCCACACAAGGATCCCTTGGAAGAAAGTTCTAAAGAGGGGCCCAGAAAAGCAATGCAGTCCATGGTGCCTCCATTTCCCTCTGGAAGAAGAAAAGCAGGAGACAGGAAGGGACTTATTTTGGAGGAGGACCTTTGCGATGGAGGACTTTTCATTTTCTGTTCACACCCTGTTCCCTTCCTCTGTAGGAATAGCAGCACTATGCAATTAACTCTTTGTGGTCACGTGAAGAAGGAATCCTCCCTCCCAGTGTATGGTGGAGGTTTGGCTTCTTAGATATGGGTATTTCTTGCTCCTTCCTGGCTTTCAAGGAAAAGGGCTGAGGATGACTCCTTGTCCCCCAAACTTCAAGGTGAGCCAAGGGAATTTTTGTTAAGAGTTATTTCACTGCCTCTGTGATTTTCTTTCAGTTATCTCACTTGCAAGTGTCTCTCCTCCCCAGCAGGCTTCTCATGGTGCTGTTTTGCCTTCTCTGCTTTCAAGCTGGATAATTGAAAGAAAGGCAGGGAGGCAGTGAATTAACTCTTTGCAAAAATCCCTTAGTGAGAGGTGATCTTGCTTCCTTTGTTCAAATTTAAAAACCCAGAATTTTTACATGTTTTTTCTTGAACCAGCTGGGACAACTTGAATCCTGGAAAATCCTGGAAAACTCGGACATATGGCAACCCTAATTTCACATGTCAAGATGAGAGTGACACCTTTTTACAGTCTGGTAAAAGTCAATGGGAGAGGGAAACGTTACTCCTCAAGAAATTGATATATTCCCTGGGCTCACTACAAAAGATCCTCTGTGGTAAGATGGAAGAATGGCATTGACACAGAGGGAAGATCAAACTTTTGTGGCACAACAACACATAACTTTCCTTGATGATGCCACAGTCACCAGATTGGAATCACATCTGATAGCAAAGAATATACAACATGTCATGGGTTTTATCCTCCACCCTCCTCAGCTCAATCAGATCCTTCATGCCTCCTGAGCCAACTTTGCCACCCTAAATAGCCACTATGAGATTTAGGTAGTGCCCAGGCTGCCGACTCTTTCATTTCTACCTGTGGGCACCAAGAAGAACCTAGAGCAGTAATGGTGAACCTTGGCACTCCAGGTGTTCTTGAACTTCAATCCCAAAAACCCAAGTCTTTGTGAATCCTCATGAATTGATTTACTGCACGTGCTGCACCCAACAAGAAGGAAGACTTGGGCTTCTGGGAGTTGAAGTTTATTATTTATTTATTTATTCATTTATTTAGATTTATATTGCTGCCCACTCACCATGGTGACTCAAGAACACCTGGAGTGCCAGGGTTCACCATCACGGACCTAGAGGATCACCTGAAGAAAAGGATTCAGCTGAAGCATACGAAGATACCTCAGAAGATACAGGAGGCCCTTATCTTCCTGAAGCCTTATTTTCCATCCTTGAATTCCACATTTAGAATATCAAATTGCAGAAGAGATGGGCATTGCTTAGAAGAGTTCTCAACCCCCCTGAACCTTTTCCTTCCATTGCATCCCATGAGAAGAGAACTGCCATCAACGTACAAGGAAATGGCAGAGGTCAGCATGAAAGCAACTAAAAAGTCCTACCAAAGGGGAGCGCACTGCACTCAAGAAGAAGGAAGACTTAGATAATGACCTCAAGAGAAAATGCCATCAGATCAATTTCCTGGCATCCTAGTCCTTTGATTCATTCTCAGGAAGAAGTCAATAGCAGAGAAGGGAAATTTCTCCCCAAGCTGGTCCCTGTTGGGCAGAAATTTCCCACTGGAAGAAACCTATCCATGTTCTTTCTACCACCTGTTATTAGGGACATTGAGGAACTATATGTGAACCACAAGCATTTAGCCTTCTTGTGTGGGCTGCCTCAGAAACACATGGTTGTCCATACAAAGTGTTCTTCAACCCATATAAAACTGAACTTTCCGTTCCAATGCCAGGAAACCCCTTTCCTTCAGAAAGAGGACAGAGAGCAGTTAGAGCATCAGATCAAGCAGAAGAGGCTTCATCATTTTGGTGGCATGCCCTCCATCATCTAAAGGTCCTTAAACCTGTTTATACATCCACCACCCTTTGGTACCTCATCCTCAAAGGGGAGAAGACTGGAAGTAAGAATTCAGAAAGAGGATCTCTCGTTTGTTCCTGCTCTTATTCAGGAGAAACTGTAAACAAACTTGAAGAAGATGATAATCCATAGTCAGTGGGGAATCCCAGAGAAATTCCATCTGTCTCTGCCTAGTCTTTTCCCCTCTTACGAAAGACAAAGAACTGCATGGAGAAGAAACAATTGTTGAGAAGCAGCCTCATGTATGGACCAGAAGTGAAGAAAGGACATTTATGCTACACAGTTACGTTTTTAAAGAACTCTAAGAATAAAGTGGTGAGGATTGTGAGTGGGAGAGCTTGGCATTCTCATGGAGCCTCACTGCTATAGGCCATCAGAAGAATAAAAAGAGTGTGGCAGACCACTCCTGAGTAGTCCATATTCGGAAAGCAATAATAAAATAACAGTTGTCCTCAACTAGGAATTGGGTCTTTCTAGCAGTGGCTCAAGTGGCTAAGATGCTGACTGGAAGGCAGGAGGCCAGCAGTTCGATTCCCAAGTACTGTAGGATGGAATGAGCTCTCGTCTCCAGTTCCTGTCAACCTAGCAGTTCGAAAGCAAGAAATTGCAAGTAGATAAATAGGGACCACTTCGGTGGGAAGGTAAACAGCATTCTGTGCGGTGTCTAGTCATGCCTGCCACATGACCACAGAAACGTCTGCAGAAGCAGACAGCGCTGGCTCTTCAGCTTTGAAACAGAGATGAGCACTGAACTCTAGAGTCGGATACGACTAGCTTTCAAGCAAGGGAAACCTTTACCTCTACCTCTCTTTGTGGAATGCCTGGCCTTGAGAGAAGTATTCCGTCCCACTCCCTTTTGGTCTTCAAGAGGTCATTAAAAACTACTTTTTACAGAAGCCTTTGTAGATGTCCTCTCCAGTTGAAAGGCAGTAGATTATGTTTTACTGCCAATGGTGTTACTATTGTTTACTTTTTATTATTGTCTGTCTATATTGTTTTATGGCCATTTGGTTTATTTTATGTTGTCCATGTTAACCTTGTTTGACTGAAAACTGCCCAGAGTAGCACATTCTGTTAGATGGGCAACATACAAATCAAATCAAATAATTGAGCTAGCCAGCTAGCCAGCCAGTCAAGGAGTTAGAAGGCCATTGATTCCAACTCACTTCTCAAAGCAGGAATCAAAGTCAAAGTCTATCTGAGAGATGGTTGTCTTTCTCTTGGATGTCTCCTATGTCAGAGTGCTGACCACCACTTGAGGTAATTGGTTCCACTGTTGGGCCACCAGAACAGGACATAACAAGGACCACAGATTATTTTTTTCAGAAGGGAAAGACCACAATTGTATTAGTTACCAAAGCAGTTTCCCTGGTCCTGCATTGAAAATGGATTCAGACCATCAGGAGACTTGACTGTCCTCAAATGCCCATCACAGACAGACCCCCTTTGTAGCAACAGCTGAAGTTGCCTGCAGAAGTGGTAGTCCTTTGGAGACAACACTGATGTGTGCCACTCTGTGGCTTCCTGCTAGACTAATGGCCCTTGAGCTAGGACAGACCATGGCCCTGCCACCACCATCACCCAGGTTATCTGATTTAAGATTTATTTATTTATTTATTTATATTTCACACTTGCTAACCCGCTCCAATCGGGCAAGCCCGACTCTGGGCGGCTTACAACCCAAGTTAAAACACATCAATAAAAAATTTAAAAATTCATAGACTAAAACAGTATCTGGGGGTGTCGTCAGAAGGGTAAAATCCTTAGACTAACCACCCCACATGGGATCCCACATCCCTGGAACCCCACACATGTCCTGCCAGCCAGGTCTTTAAGCTCTTCCGGAAGGACAGGAGCTCTGTCTGCATGCGCAGCTCAGTTGGGAGGAGGTTCCAGAGGGCTGGGGCGAACACGGAGAAGGCCCTCTTCCTGGTGCTAGCGAGGTGAGCCTCCCTAGCCGATGGTACAACAAAAGAGCCCCTCCGATCCGCCCTGGTGGGACGGACAGATGTTCTTAGGGTGACGCGGTCTCTTAGGTATCCTGGCCCACTACCATATAGGGCTTTAAAGGTAATGACCAGCACCTTGAATTGCACCCGGAGACAAACTGGCAACCAATGCAGCTCCCTAAGCAGTGGAGAGGCCCGAGCATAACGCCCGCGCCCCATCACTACCCGGGCTGCCGCATTTTGGACCAGCTGCAGTCTCCGAATGGTCACCAAGGGCAGCCCCATGTAGAGCGCATTACAGTAGTCAAGTCTGGAGGTGACCAAAGCGTGCGTGACCATAAGCAAGGCGTCCCGGTCGAGGAGCGGGCGTAACTGGCGTATTACACGAAGTTGTGCAAAAGCCCTCCTGGCCACGGCTGCCATCTGCTCATTGAACAGTAGCCGTGAGTCCAGGAGGACCCCCAGATTACGCACCGGGTCTGTTTGGGGCAAAACTGCCTCATCCAGAACCAAAGCTGGTAACTCCCGTGTCAACGCGGGGCCCCTTACCCATAGCCACTCAGTCTTACCGGGATTCAGCTGTAGCCCGTTTTCCCCCATCCAGACCTCAACAGCCTCCAGGCACCTGGAAAGGACTTCCACTGCACCGCTTGGGTCCCCACGGGCTGAGATGTACAACTGGGTATCATCAGCATACTGATGATACCGTACCCCGTGGGAACGGATGATCTCACCCAGCGGCTTCATGTAGATGTTAAATAGGAGAGGAGAGAGTACCGAGCCCTGAGGCACCCCATACTGCAGGGGCCTAGGGCTGGACTCCTCCTTCTCCAGGCACACCGACTGGGTCCTGTCCCTCAAGAATGAGGAAAACCAGGACAACACTGTGCCCTGGATCCCCAAACCCCGGAGCCTTCCCAGAAGGATGCCATGATCGACAGTGTCAAAAGCCGCTGAGAGATCGAGGAGAGCAAGGACAGATGGCTCCCCTCCATCCCGCTCTCTCCAGAGATCATCCACCAAAGCGACGAGTGCAGTTTCAGTACCATATCCGGGCCTGAATCCTGACTGAAACGGGTCCAGATAATCCGCTTCATCCAGGACATCCTGTAACTGCTGCGCCACAGCTTTTTCCAGGACCTTACCTAAAAAAGGTAGGTTAGACACTGGACGGTAGTTGGAAATTACCATAGGGTCGAGGGAAGGTTTTTTCAAGAGGGGGAGCACTAAAGCATGTTTAAATGGTGCTGGAAAATGCCCCTCTTTTAATGAAGCATTAATAATCGCCTCGACCCAGCCACCTGCCACAATCTTGGCAGCTTTAATTAACCAGGCAGGGCATGGGTCCAGTGCACAGGTCGTGGCACGGACAGATACAAGAAGCCTGTCCACTTCCTCAGGGCCAACTGGCTCAAACTGATCCCAGATAACATGGCTAGACTGTGCCTTGGTCAACCCCAGTTCAGTACCTTCCACGCCGGGATTAAACTTTGAGCGGATCTGAGCGACTTTCCCTGCTAGATAATCAGCAAAAACATCAGCAGACCCCTGCCAACCAGGGCCCGGCCCCTCCTTGCCAAGGAGGGACCTGGTCACCCGGAACAGGGCCGCTGGGCGATTATCTGCGGAGGCAATGAGGGCGGTGAAATATTGACGTTTCACCGACCCCATCGCCACTAGGTAGTCTTTAATAGCAGCTCTAACCAGTGTTCGATCGGACTCGCTCCGGGTCTTCACCCAGCGGCGCTCTCGGCGTCTCTTAGCTCGTTTCAGCTCCCTTAGCTCTTCTGTAAACCAAGGGGCAGATCGACCCCCACGAGCGTGGAGAGGCCGTAGTGGCACGATTACATCCAAAGCTGCGGTCGCTCTCCTATTCCAGGAATCGACAAGGGCTTCGGATGAACCACTTCGCAGGTCAAGAGGACAACACCCCAGTTCCCGTTGGAATCCTTCTGGATCCATTAGTCACCGGGGGCGGGCCCATTTAATCGGCCCTGCCTCCCTACGGTGAAGTCTCGCCCCCAGGAAGTCCAGAGTCACCAGATAGTGATCTGACCATGGCACAGGAGTGATGTCTAAATTCTGTATTTTCAGATCACTCTGCCACGGCTCCGACAAAAAGATCAGATCTGGGGTGTAGCCACTGCTCCTGGTAGGGCCCTGGATTACCTGGGTCAGGCCCACGGTTGCCATGGAAACCATGAACTCCCGAGCTACCTCAGAACCGATCCCCAATGACGGCAAATTGAAACCCCCCAGCACCATCAGCCTGGGGGTCTCCAACGCCAGCATGGAGACCGCCTCAAGGAGCTCAGGCAGGGAGTCTGCTACTCTGCAGGGAGGCAGGTACACGAGCAAGACTCCCAACTGACCTTTAGGGCCCACACGCAAGAACAGGGCCTCACAACCCGGAATATGTGGAGCCGTGGCCCTGGCCACTCCCAGGGACTCCCTGGCTACTACGGCGACACCACCGCCCCTTCCCCTCTGCCTAGGCTGGTGCCAAACACCGAACCCGGCCGGGCAGAGTTCAGACAGGGGTACCCCATCCTCAGGCACCAGCCAGGTCTCGGAGATGCATGCCAGATCGACCCGCTCCCCCAAGATCGTATCTGCAAGCAGAGGGGCCTTGTTGCAGACCGATCTGGCATTCACCAGCAGCAGCCTAAAGGAGGGGTCACTCTTGACCGGCTGCACAGGACCTAGAGGTGTAGCCAAGGGGCCAGAACACGGGACAGCAACCAAACATCTGGCCCGCGTTCTCCGAGTGCGGCCCGCCCCTTGGAACCCGCCGTAACACCCCATGCCCGTCACTACACCAATTTGGGCCTCATGAAACCCCTCAGGCCCAACCGGCAGCGCCCAGTCCCCCCCTGCTGGCTGGCAGGTCCTTCCTTGGAACCCCCATCCGTTTCCCCAACCCTGCTCCTGGGACTGTCCATCCACTGCCGCCGCTGGTGGCCATGACAGCAGTGGGGTCAAATGGTCCCGCCCGGCATCCGGCACCCAAGTCCGTGGCGGCGATGGAGGGGCTAAACAGCCCTGCCGCCCTATTAGATTTAAAACCCCCGCGGAGGCGGGGCTTGTGGCCAGGTGCCCCAAGACCAAGGGGCGGGAGTAATCTTTAGCAATCTGAGCAAGTAGACTCCTGTTTGTAACCTGTGACAACCAATCCTCTACCACCAGGGGTGCCCAATCTACGGCCCATGGGCTGGATGCGGCCCCTGATGCCAATTCATCTGCCCCCTGACACACTCGTTACTCCCGGAAGCAGAAGTAAAACACGCCCTTATGGGCATGTTTTATTTCTGCTTCTGGGAGTGATGAGGGTGTTGAGGGCCAGATGAATTGGTGTTGGGGGCCGCATCTGGCCCCAGGCTGTAGTGACCATTCCCCTGAACCATGTGACTGGCCCACAGCCCAAAAAGTTTGGGCATCCCTGCTCTACCACCATGGTTCCCAACATGGGACACACACCCCACAGGGAGACAATTTCAGTTTTTTTTGGGGGGGCGCAATGTCGAGTTGGGCAGCAATAGAAATTTGAAAAATAGATAAATAAATAAATTCAGAAATTAGTTAGACCAAGTTAATGGCCTTTTAGCCTTCCTCCATGTGAATAGGAGTTCACTATTTGAATAATAAGAATAATATGTCACGAGGGGAGGGCATGCCCAAAAGAAGTTTGGGAGCCACTGCTCTACCACTATTTCCAAACAATCAATGTTTGTTTGTTTGCTTGCTGGCTGGCTGTCCATCTGGAATATTTTGGTTTCTTTTTTCTGTGCATCCACACATGCAAAACAAGTTGACTTAGCTTTTAATGAAGCCATGTGTATAGTGACAGGACATCTCAAAACCTACACCATTTGAAAAAATATACCCTCTTGTTGGTATTGCTCCACCTAAGATCAGGATAGAAGTAGCAGTGGGTGCTGAGATAACTAAGCAGGAGAATGACCCTTGACATCCTCTGAATGAATATGAGCCTCAAATCCACCAGTTCAGCTCCACAAAGAGCTTTATAGAATAGGCTGAGGGTCAGAGTCCCTGATGTAAGACCAACATGCTGAAGTGGGGGCTGCTTGTTAGGGAACGTAAGTCTTCGCTATTCTCCCTAACTGGTTGCAAGGCATATTGTGTCTGTGATGCCTTTAAGATTTTACTGCTGGGGCACACAGGTGCTGGAAGTTTTCCCTGAGGTCCTCCAAGGGCCAGTGTATTTTTGGACAGAGCAGGATTGCAGACCTTCAGCTACAATGCTCAACTTACCTGAGCTTTGATGTTCACCTTCCTCTGCCAACAGTCTGGACAAAGATTCCTGTATCTTCCAGAACCTGCTACTGAACCTTTGCCACTGTTCCTGCTGATGGCTTTTGTTGGCTATGCCATCTGTGTTTACTGGACAAAGGAGAACTAACTGGGAGGACAGAAGCTGTAGAACTGGGGAAGCTTGCCTTTGCCCTGCTGAACTAAACTGTTGCTGAACTGTATGGACTTGTATATAGCACAACTGTACTGATTCAGTGAGGTCAACTGAGCAGCCCAAGAGAATACAGTATAGTCAAACCTCGCATAAAGAGTGCCTCGCTTAAAGAGTAATTTGCTTAAAGAGCAGAATTTTCTCTGAATGTTTGCTTCGCTTAACAAATAAAACCAACCAAAAACTCGCTTAACAAATTAATCGGGGTTTGCAATCCCCCCTCCCCCCACAATTGGTCATTTACAATGATGACGTGGACTTGATCCACAAAAGCTAACAATAAAAATATAGCTGTTAGTCTTTAAAGTGCTACTGTGTTTTTTATTTTATTTTGTTTTGTTTGTTTTGTTTTCTGAGATTGCTTAAAGAGCAAACTCGCTTAAAGAGCAATCCTGTGGAACACATTATGCTCTTTAAGCGAGGTACAACTGTATATCTGTATTGTGTTACAGTTGTTGCACTGTATATACTTGCACCCTTCTACTTTCTGAGTAAACCTACTTTGAGTTTTTCTTCTACACCAAACTCTGGTCTGCCTGCTTTATCTCACAAGAGACCATTTGGCCAGGTGCGAACCTCTTTCTGGCCACTGCATCACTCTGCTGACCAATTACATCAACACTGCTGACAAGCTACAACACATGGTGTGAATGTGGAGAGATACAAAATCCAACTCATTTACTGGTCTGCTGATAACTGCCTGAAACTTGCACCAATGAAGACTTATGTTTGGCCAATGACAAAGCCAAGAAAGTGGCTTCATTTTGGCAGTCCAGGGTTTGATTGGGACATGGAAGAAGACTGCATCTATTTTACTTAGTATTTTTTGTTGTTGTTATTATTATTATGTTTCCCAAGGTGCTTGTTGTTTTGTTTCTACAGGTTGCATTTCTGTTTCCTGTTGGGTTTGTTTACTATTATGCTAACATCACCCAGAGTACCTGTATAGTTAGAGGGGAAGAATATAAAACAAATAAATCAATCTGGCTTCTTGTAACCTGAGGTGCACTATTACTAGGCAAACTGCACTGTGGAATGACTGAGAGCAGATCCTACCCTTCTTTTGAGAGATAATGAGTTTTTGGCTTGCACTTGCTGGACTAGACTAGAGTAGGATCACTATAACTCAGAAACATGATGACATGTAATTAGTATTATTACACCTAGGAGATTGCAATTTATGATAACAACCTACATGTGCAACTCTAAACACTCAGCCGGTCAAACAATACTCACAAAAACTTTATTCACTTGTATAATATTTTCTAATTTATTTGCATACTCTTTTCTTATCCATGTTTCATTTCTCTTATATCAAGGTGCTAATTTTAATGGTGTCTTCTGATACCATCTTCCACACCAGAAAAAACACAGGTCCACAGCAAATCTATATCAAACCATAGTACTGTAGTTCATCTTTAGGCACTGTTTCCTAATTAATTATTTTAAAAAACCCAACAACAAACAAACCAATAACTATGAAATCAATTGCTGGATAGCTCAGTAGTTTCAGAGTGAGAGGCTGTGAGTTTGATTCCCCACTGTGCATCATAGAAGAACTAATCTGTGTGACCTTAGACAAGCTGCACAATCCCAGGGTGCCCCCAGATGAAAAGAATGGAAAACCAGAATTGACTTGATGGCATGCAATTATTATTATAAAGTCAATTGTTGTCAAATCTCATTCATTCAGTGACATCTCTTAGATCAGGGGTTCCCAACTTTTTTGGGCTGTGAGCCGGTCATGTGGTTGAGCCAGCTGGTCACGTGGTTGTGGGGGTCGGTCACATGGTTCCTCCCACCCAGAAGTGGAAGCAAAACACGCCCATGCATGCATAAAACATTGTTGTAAATGCATCCATGGCCATCATAAATGTGTTTACGACAGCCATTGGTCTTTTATGGCAGTATTTTGCACATGCATAGATACTTTTTACTTCCACTTCCGGGAGTGGTGAGGGCCGGATGAATTGGTGTTGGGAGCCAGATCCAGTCCATGAGCTGTAGGTTGGGAACCCCTGTCTTAGATAGATGGTGTTGTATCATTTGTGCTACTGCTTGTTTTCCACATTTCAGTGTTTACAAATTGCTTCGTATCTTACAACAAATATTTATCCTCTACCGAGTTAGGATTAGACTCACAGCTTAAACAAAACATGACTCCTACACCAATGGCAGTTCTTCTTTACAGGATTCAAGAAGACTTCTGCAGCTTAGATCTGTCTCCCCTTGGATGTCCTAATGATTTACAATGAGAAGCAATGCCCATTGACAAGTATTAGCAGGGCTTTCTGTTCCAGAGACAAAAAAAGTCAAGAATAGACTGAGCCAGATTTTCTTCACTATAGGTCAAGTTGTAGAAAACAGTGAAGTTGACATGTTATTGAAAATTAATTACAGCCTGCAGAGCAAAACTAACTGAAGTCTTTGGGAACCTTCTAATGTGGAACCAAATCATTTGTTTCACACAAGGTGCATCACATTCCTTGCAATCCATCATGGATTAGAGCATCAATCCACTTTTGCTCCGGAATGGAGGCAGACATTTGTGAGATGCCCTCCTAAAATTACACACAATATGCAACATTTCTTCTCAAACATCTTGAGTTCTCAGAGATACCTAAATGATGAATAGCAACTCTTGAGACATAAAGAGACATTATAGATAGCCTGTGAAAAGGACTGAAAGCACATTATGTCAGAGAGATGTGACTCAGTCTGTCTTTTGTATATAAGTCATCTCCTGCTGACCACAATCTCCCCTTCTCCCAATCATTTCCAAATTTTGGGATTAAATAAAATATGGCTCACAGCACTCTGGTTGTGTTATTGTGCTTTCTTCTAGTTTTACTACAAGCAATGCTGTCATCACCACAAACTTGATGTGGGTTTTTGATCTCTCAGCACCTTAAAAGGGCCTGGAGAACCATCCATGTACCCAGAAACGACTGCAAGATTTTGTAAGATTTCAATTAGAATATAAAGAGTTTTTGAAATGGTAGCTATGTTAGTCTGTGCAAGAATATCAGAGACTAAATAAAATGAAACAAGACAGAAATGTTGTGGAACATTATAGACTAACTGCTAAATGTTAATGTTAGCTTTAATGGACCAAGTCCACTTCATCAGACATAAGAGTAAGACTTCATAGCATCAATTTATACACATCAGGTATAGATCAGGAATGCCAATACACAGAAACCTGTTTCAAACTATCTCAATCTACCTTGACACTGCACAAATCTTGAAAGTTGCCATTGTGGAACAAAATAATTACAAGACAAGGATCCAGAGAGAGACAGCAGAGATAAAGTATATACATATGCCGGACACCCATCTCAAAGGTTTGAATATTAGTCAAGGTTTTCTGAGACATTGTCAGATCTAATACACCATAACTAGCAGGTTGTAAGATGCTGCAATTTTCCACACCTCTTTTACAGAACCTACTCCAGTAGAATTCTCAGAGACTGTGGTGGCTCAGTGGTTAAGAAGCTCATCTTATTAGCTGGAAGGTTGGCAAGTTGGCAGTTCAAGGCCCGAGTACTGTATGATGGAACAAGCATCCATCTCTGTCCTTGCTCCTGCCAGCCTAACAGTTCGAAAGCAAGAAATTGCAAGTAGATCAGTAGGGACCACTTTGGTGGGAAAAGATCTTAGAGACATGAAAGGCGTCTCATTTGGGTATTTGGGTGTCCCCTGAGCAGAGTTCTTCTGGCAAAAATCCTTTCAATCCAGAAAGCACCTTTGTGTGCTTTTGACACCATTTTTTTAAAGTAGAATTCTCATCCACAGCCTCAGGCCACTTCACAGAACAAAGGAATAACTTGGTGCTTTGCTGCCCTGGGACACTCACACCATTGTCAATAGACTAGCTCTGAGGGGTAAACTCATTAGCAAATGTGCAATGCAATGTTCATTTTGCATTCATCTACGGATAATTTGCAACTCAACAGGGCCAAAATTCACAGCTAATCTGAAAAACAACCAGGAATCTTCTGCTATTACCAGTTGTAAAAAGCCACATTGATTTGTATATTTATCTGTTATACCAGGGGTGCCCAAACTATGGCCCACGGCCCAAATCCAGCCTGTGGACCATAGTTTGGGCACCCCTGGTTTAAGCAGAGAAAATGGCAGCCTAAAATCTATCTCATCCTGTTGTAAAACAGATTGCAAGATGCTTTTTACTTCTGCCTCCAGTGGGAGGAACCACATGACTGGCTCACTGAACTACATGACTGGCCCATGGCCTGAAAAGTTTGGGCATCCCTGTGTTATACTAACCAGTCATTGTGTACCTCTGTACTTGATATGTATAAATTGATGCCATGAAGTTTCACTCTTATGTCTGATCAAATGGACTTAATCCACAAGAGCTAACATTAAAATACAGCAGTTAGTTTTTAAGGTACCACAATGGTATTTTTTTTGTCTTTTTTGTTGTTGTTTTTTACTCTCTAAATATAAAGGATGCAGACTAAATTCTTCATTTTCCTTGATTGAGGCTGTCTTTGACTTGATCATATACCCAAATAAATGAAGAGTTTCCATCCCCTGTAAGGTTCCTCACACTACATGAGAGTGAGTTAAGAACACAATTAGCACTCTAATGCACACAATTAACACTCTAATGCTTGTAATCCTTAAAACACCTTAGATTAGAAGAAAGCAGTAGCCAAGGTCATCTTGCCCAATCTGCTTTGCATTAAAATGTTGCTTGTGCAGTTCCACACAAAAACAATTTGTGTTCTCATTCTCTTATCTTGTGAAGAGCTGTATAATATACCCCACCCTCTTGATGATTAATGTAATCATTATTCATCCTTGTGTCCCAGTTCCTTTTAAAAGTATCATGTTAGAAGTGTACTATATGTGATTCTCTAGCTATCGTTTAACAACCACTTCCATTATTTTTTTGGCATTGGGGCAACTGGTTAAGGCTACTAGGAAGCAAGACTGCTACACTTGAGTGAGTCAGATGTGTGCTTTCCACCTTCGAAACCAAGACGCAAGGGTTGAGATGGATGTTACGTGGCAACAGAACAGATTACAGCATTGCCCAGCACCAAAATGCTTTGGTGTGATACTTGACAGAACACTCTCTTTTAAGGAGCACTGCCTGAATACCAAAGCCAAAGTTAGTACAAACAACAACATCATCAGAAAACTCACAAACTACTGTTAGGACATAAGTATTTGCCTTACGTATTGAGTAGGATAATATACTTCTGTTATAGTGCTTTAAGGGTACTGTGTGTATAACAAAGCAGGTTGATTATATTAGCTCATTAGTCTGTGAGCAATGTACTTAAAAGAAAGGTCTCAGGTACATTTGCTTCAGCTGAGTGCTTGAATGCTGGAGGCTCACTGCTGAAAGGCTGCTGTGCTGGAAAGACTGCTGAGAAGCCGAACTGCTGAAAGATTGGTGAGAAGCTTGTAGCTGAATGCTGACTGTTTGCTGTTGCTACACAAGCTTATGGATTACTGCTTTGTTCTTTCCTATTGCTATTTGGACAGTTTACACTTGGACTGATTTTCTCAGTGACTAAACTGACTGGTAAGAAGAGGAAAAGACTATCTTGCTTACTTTTGAAACTTCCTCTGCTACTATGGTGTATATCTTGAGAAACCTTTGAACCTTCAATTTTGCCACCAGTAAAATGACTCTTTACACAACATCGAGTATCTGCTTTGTTTGCTGTGTTTGTCCGCTGTGCTCTCAGACTTTTGCTGACATGCCCTGTAGCGTAGCCCAAGGGTTCACTCTGCACACTAGCATCTACAATGGGGAACCCAGCCATCCATGCTGCGTACATCAGCTTTGGCCCTGAGGATCTCTGCAGCAGAGGATGCTGCTCCAGTATGGAGCGCATCCACACATGCAAAACAAATTGATATTGCTGTAAATAAAGCCATGCGTATAGTGACAGGATGCCTCAAACCTACACCAGAAGAGAAAATATACCATCTTGTTGGTATCACTCTACCTAAGTTAAGGAGAGAAGTTGCAGCAGATGCTGAGAGAACTAAGCAAGAGAATGACCCTCAACATCCTCTGAATGGATATATGAGCCTTTACGCCCCTACCACCCAAGGAAGACACAACACAGGTTTATGGATTTATCAATTGGCCACTTTATTTCGTGATTTATCATCTGTGAGGAGAAAAGACAGCCTGTGCTGCAGTGATAGCATGAGAAGGCGACTTGATTATTATGCCACCCACTTTGTCCGTCTAAATTTGTTCCTACCAATTATCCCATTCTTAATTCAACTTATCTCATTGTTCTGTTATGAAGCGATCTAGCTTTCATAAGGTTCCCATCAACAAAATTAATCTTGACAGGGCCACTTTTGATCTTACTCTTTTTAAGGTGGCCTGCTGTGCAATTTACCTTACCAATTAAGTGTTCTAATTAGCTAAATTATTGCCATTCCCATGCTACCTGCCCCAAGTGACCGAAGAAAGAAAGTTAAAGCACTACACTACTCAAAATTGCCGCACCAGTGTGGGAGGGGCGAACAAACCAGAAAGCCCAAAGCCAATGCAAAATTCCCGTCTGGCCCAATTAGCAACCAAACAAATCACACTGGTGAGCAGGGAGGGAAGGTGGGCAAGCAGCCCAGCTTCCAGGGGAAAATGGCATCCGGAAAACAGAGCCAGTCCCTTTTATATGGCTGGCTCCGTCCCCTGACATCAGCTCATCCTGTGTATCTCCTGGATGGAGGCGCGCAAAATGCACACCAGGGGCATTCACCTCCGACGCACATCCATTGTGCCCCCACCACCCAAGGAAGACTTGACACAGGTTTATGGATTTATCAATTGGCCACTTTATTTCACAATTTATCAACTGTGAGGAGAAAAGACAGCCTGTGCTTCGGTCGTAGCACGAGAAGGCGACTTGATTACTATGCCACCCATTTTGTCCTTCTAAATTTGTTCCCAGTGGCGTAGGGTGGGTTTAGGCGCCCGGGGCCCCAGGCCAAACTTGCTCCCCCCCTCGGCTCCCTCCCTCCAGCTAGGTAGGAAAGTCCTACCTTCCAGGGGGTTTTCCGGGCTAGGAGGTGGGGTGGCGGCACACCTGAGCCCCTGATGGTGCAGGCGAGGCCCAGAGTCTGGAGCAGTGAAATGCGGGCCCAGCGGGGAGCCCTCCATCGGGGTCCTAGGCAGGTGGCCACCCCGCCTCTGAGCCCGGCGGCAGCAGTTCGAAGGCCTTCGGCGGCAGCAGCACCCAGGAAGCGAGGTCAGCGGTAGCCATGGCCCAGCGTGCGCGGCTAGAGGACATCCCCCCACAAGGCCTGGCTGGCACTCCTCTGGCCATGGGGCCACAAAAACAACCGGCCTCGCATCTCTGGGTGCCGCCGCTGCCGAAGGCAGACCTGGGACACCAACGGTGGGTTCCCCACTGGGCCCGCGCCACACCGCCCCAGAACGTCACCCGCACCATCAGAGTCCCAGGCGGCACAGCTGCCCTGCCTCCTAGCCCGCCGGTGGCAGCAGCGCCCAGGAAGGGGGAAAGCGAGGCTGGCAGTCACTGAGGCCCAGCGGCTGTAGCAGCAATGGCCAGATGTTGGGGGGGGGTCCTTGGCATGGCCAGCGCTGGGCCGCTGCGACCGCTGGCCTTGCTTCCTGCCTTCCTGGGCACCACTGCCGCCAAAGGCAGATGAGCTGCCGCTGCCGGCAGGCCGTGTGGAGGGGCGCATGGGCAGGGGGACGGAGAAGGGGTCAAGCACCCCCTGGTCTCCACTGGGCCGTCAAGCCTGCGCCCTCCAGCCCGGTGATAACAGAGGGTCCCGGCTCCTGCCCTGGCCGCCAGGAAGTCCAGGGCAGCGGTGGCATAGCCCCCAACAAAGTGCCGCCCAGGGCAGGGCGCCCACCTCGCCTCCCTTACTACGGTTCTGTTTGTTCCTACCAATTATCCCCTTAATTCAACTTACCTCATTGTTCTGTTATGAAGCCGTCGAGCTTTCATAAGGCTCCCTTCACCAAAATTTATTTATTTATTTATTTATTTATTTATTGGATTTCTATACCGCCCTACTTGGTGTGACCAACTCAGGGCGGTGTACAACATAATTAATATACAGTCGATCAATAGAGTCCAACAATAAAGGCAGAAACATACAATATATAAAAAATGTAACAGTATAATAGCAAGATAATATTCCAATCAGCATTACAAATATGATTCAGTGTCATAAATACAAATATCAAGTCACAAATACAAATACAAATATCATCAACTTTCACAAGTATAACGTACGCCCGCCAATAGCTGTTCCTAATCACCTGTCGGGGAATAGCTGTTCCTAATCAGCTCTCCTCACCCCCGCCGCCAGTCTTTTATCGGCCTCCGGGCCGAGATGGAAAGAGGTCCCGGAGGGGGGGGGGAACGCCTCACCGGCCACAGCTGCGGCAGCTTGTTCCATCCCCGGGCGAGGTGGAAAGACCCAGGGAGAAGCGGGAGCGTCCTCTCGTCGCCCCCCCTGCCAGGCCCACTTTTGATCTTACTCCTTTTAAGGTGGCCTGCCATGCAAATTACCTTACCGATTAAGTGTGCTAGTTAGCCAAATTATTACCATTCCCATGCTACCCGCCCCACAAGGCGCTGTTCCTAACTGTGCCTCGTTCCTCACCCTTGCCAAAACCTCGGCAAGGATACCGCAGTGCAGGGCCCCTAAGAATAACTGTATGCCATCCTCCGACACGTGTATGCCGTTGCCGTGAAATAGGTGGCGTGCTTCGTGTCAGATCTCCAGGTGTTGTATGTCAGCCCCCAATCCCTCATCTCGGAGGAATCTGGAAACCACACAATTGACCCACCGCCTGGCGGGGCCCTAAACACAATTCGAGGGGTCATGTGGGACCACAGCAAGCGGATCAAGGGCCACCACCGCCTCAATTACAGAGGGTCATGTCTGATAGACATACTGAGGTCAAGCCCTGTCATTACACCGTAATCATTGCCCTCCCACCCCTACCCCACCCCGATGCAAAAGGAACATGTCTGGGGGAATGCAATGACTGTATTCAGCCAGTGCAGGCACCAGCTGACTCCATCTCATGCCTCTAAGGCAGTACCACATTAGAAATGCCTGATCCTGGAGCCCCAGGTGAATATCGCATTGCGATCGCATCACGGGAAATGGCCCTCAAGATGAAATGGACCTGAAAGAGAATGAAAAGGAAAAAAGGGGGGACCAACTGAATGCTCAATAATCTAGGGGTGAACGTAGGCCTTGAACTGGCTGGATTCCCACCTGCCCATCCATTTTATATCCGCAGATGTGTAGCCCAGAGCCCCAATGCGAAAAGAATGAGTGCTGTACCTAGTGCCCCTCACCCTGACTTTTGCCAATGCCACCCATCCCGGTGGCAAAATAACGGGCTGGGGAGCGCCCTCTTGTGGCCAAGTACTCGGAAACCGCCTATACCGGGCAGATACCAGTTGAGGCCACAGCGCCTATCTTGAGAGTGGTCCCCCTCGCCTGCTGGTCAGTCTTTGAGCTCCGGATCTGCAGCTGTAGGCCATCACCCTTAAAAGAGATTCTGACAGCTGGAGAGCCTTGCCCGCCTTATCGCGCCTGCCAGATGCAACCAGCTCGCTGATGTGGAGAGACCCAAAAAAGCCCACCAAAGTGGCCGCGTGAAATAGCGACACTTTGCATCCACTGGAGCAGAGCCTAGGTGGCCAGGGCAGTGAGTTGCTCCGGTGAGACCGGTGACTGGCTATCAATGCGATGGCCACGCTCCCATGACCATCCTTCCAATACCTTAGCCAACCTGAAATCAGTAAGCGAATCAGGAAAGCCAAATGCCCTTGCCTGAAATGCCAACGCCGACAGGCAACCCCGGATGGTGTGGGGTGCTAAACCTTGATCATGCAAGACTACCATAAATTGGAGCACTTGTGGAATGGGGATAGGCCACTTCACTGGGAGGGTCGCCTCGCACCTAAATCGCTCAAAGCCTGCAATGGCGGATTGGTAAGCCTTCCGGGTACGGGGGTTGGGCAAAGAGAGGCTAATTGCCCTTGCTACTTCCCCTTGCGAGGGCTCCATATTTCCTGTGGCCATTCTGATGGTAATTTGGCTGCCGCCGCCGCCGCCGCCGCCCCCCCCGCCCCCATTGCAAGGATCCTGAAGTGTGCCATCTGCAGACAGGATAAAGCATTGGTGATATCATTAGACACGCCTGCCACGTGGCGGGCCCTGAAGACTAGATTAAGACGTAATGTCACCAAAACGAAGGCCTTTACCAAGCGCATGACCCTGGGGGATTTGGACATAAGAGCGTTTACTATCTGCACCACTGCCAGGTTGTCACACAAAAAAGTAACATCCATGTCCCACCATTGAGAACCCCAAATCACGAGTGCCCCAAGAATAGGGAAAAATTCAAGAAAAGTAAGGTCCCTAGTTATGCCTCTTGCGTCCCATGATTTTGTCCAAAGGCCGCAACGCCACTGGGATTCAAAGTACATGCCATAGCCCATGGTGCCAGATGCATTGGAGTGCACCTGGAGATGTGGCCCGAGTGACCTGGCGGAGCACCAGAAGGCGACTCCGTTAAATTCACACAAAAAGGTGAGCCATATGCCCAGGTCATTGCAGATCCCTGTGGTGGCCCATGTCAGGTGAAAAAGCTTCCTGAGGCCCTTCATGGCATCACAGATTCTGTGAGTGAAATCCCACCTCAGTGCGACCACCCAACAGGCAAAGTTAAGCAAGCCGTGCAGTTCCTGCAGTTCTTTAAGGGTAACCTTTTGCTTAACTATACTTTTAATAATAATAATAATAATAATAATAATAATAATAATAATAATAATAATAATAATAATAATAATAATAATAATAATAATAATAATAATAATAATAATAATAATAATAATAATAATAATAATAATAATTTCAAAATTGAGGTTACATTTCCTCACAAGGCTTGGTTTCCAGTCCCCTGACCATCCTTGATGCCCTCCTCTGAAATTGTCCCAGTTTGTTGGCAGCTGTATTAGCAAACCCAACGCATATAAAAGATCAATGATTCAGAAGAGATCTTTGTTTCATCTAAGTTTTCTATGATGAAAGATATCTGTAACATATCTTTGAGTCCTAGTCAGCAACTTCATGCAATAATTAATTGGTTGTGCATCATTTGATCAAATTATTGATTTGGTTTGATTACATTTCATTTCTATGCCACATATCTAGTGACAAACATAACTTTTGGTGGTTCACATTCTTAAAGTACACCACTCACCCCAACAAAGTAAAATAAAACAATATACTGAATAATGTAAAGAACTGTCAGGAACTGAGGCAACTCTGATATTTTCAGGATGAGTTCCCCAGAGGTGCCTTTGATTTGTGATGGCTTGGCTCCTAAATTGTTGCTGGTTTCTGTCTTTAAAGATCTCTTGCTTTGTTCCTGTTTCTGAAGACTTCCTGCCCTGTTCCCAGTTCCTGTAGATTGTTGTCATGCCTTACCTGGATCCTTGCTCCCTGAACCCTATCGTTTTATTTATTTATTTATTTATTATTCATGCTTGTTTATCGCCCTCCTCCCCGAAGTGACTTGGGGCGATTTACAACATGTCATTAATAATAATCAAACAATTTAAAACTAATTAAAAGATTAAAGATTAAAAAGAAGCTTAAAAGATCCTTGTCTTTCTCCAGCTCCTGAAGTTACTCTGCCTCACCTACTCTCTTGGTTACCTGATGTCCAGCTTGCTTCGACTAGGCCCTGTCATTCGTACTAACCCTATATCCCTGTCTACCATGGACTTGAGTTTGGACTTTGACTCTGGACTGTGATATGGTATTGTTTGACCTATTGCCTGGTTGCCCTGAGTCCTGGTGCTTCTGTTACTTGCCAGCCATCCACACCCCAGATTTTGACAATAGCCAAGATCAAGGTTCCAAATCATTCATAGCTTTATATGCCATTATCAATACAGTACCTTGAATTTGTCATGAAAGCAGGCTCCCCCCACATCCCATGCTCTGCTTCCCATGCTCTGCCATAACGGATGCTCAGGGATGCATGAAAGTATCGTTACCTCCCTCTCCACCTGCCTGAGTCACAAACAAGGGTGGTGGCAGCAGAGGTGTGCAGGCAAGGATCTTGTGACCCGCTATCAAACTGATCAGTTCCACTCCCAGTGATGTAACCCAGAGAGGGACTCTTTGATTTTTACCCTCCCTTATCCTATTTTTAAAAAATTATTCAGAAGACCTTGCCTTGTGCCCTTGATTATCAGTGTGCTTGTGTGTCCTGCCACAAGGGCCCTGTGTGGTCCTGCAGCTCTCGATTTCTTCAAGCCCTCTTCAAAGTCCAAACACTTCGATTAAAGTTTTCTTGCCCTACCTCATTTGTCTCTACCGCCCAAAAGCTGTAGCTATGTTGGTCTGTCTCAGCATGTTGGGAAAATTAAAGGGTGAAAGGGGAAAAGACTGACAGAGAGGCAAAATTCTGCAACACTAAAAATGCACTGATGTCTTTCTGTTTGAGCTTTTGTGGCTCAAACTTTGTTTTTCTTTTCTTTCAGGTAAAATGAAGTGAGTCCTCTTGAAAAGGTGGTATATATAAATTTTTGTTGTTGTTGTTCAGTCGCACAGTCAATTCTGACCCTTTGCGACCAGTGATGGGATGTAACAGGTTCTCACCAGTTCACCAGAACCGGTAGTAACTTTCCCCAGTGTCCCGGAGAACCGGTAGCAGCTTTTGGGGGGAACCACCTTCAGGGCTTACCTTTTCACTGGTTCCCCCACTGCGCATCCGCGCCAAACACTTGGTGTACATGCATGCCTGCAGTGTTTGGCGCGTATGCATGGCTTCCTTGCTGTCCTCCCAAGCGGGGAGGAGGATGAGAAGCTGCTAGCCTGAAGCTCCCAATAGCCTGCTCCCAAGGATAAGTGACTCACCTTTGGATGTGGTGTGTCTGTGTGTATTTTAATGTGCATTTAATACCTTTACCTATATTGACGTACTACCACAGTTCCTAAAAAGGCCTGGCAGCCTGGCTTGGGGTTTTTAAGCAAAGTCTTGGAGTTACCTCATCAATAAGCTACAATTGCTGTTCCAGTTGGAGAACCCTTAAGGAGGTACAGCTGTTTACATTTACATTAAGGCATATTATCCTAGAGAACTGGTTAGGCAAAGACTTAGTACCTAATTTCTTTAACTGTTAAAAAGTTGAAAAGTGCCAAAATGAAGCCATCTTGTGGTGAGTTCATTCTGTAGTTCCATCCATCTGACCTAGTGTGAGAAAGATTAGCCAGAATAAGCTTTAAGCTCTGGTTTAAAAGCTCTGGTTGATTTGTGTTTGGGGTGGGTGGGTGGGTGTATTTTAATGTATTTTTATTTATTTAATTAATTTATTTATGGGTTTGTGGGGTGGGTTGGTGTGCTTATTTTTATTTTATTATTTATTTATTTTTCTTTGGCCCCGCCCACAATGTCATGACATCATGATGTTAGCTCCGCCCACGCTGTGATGACATGTGATGACAAGGTGGGGTAGTAAAAATTTTGACATCCCACCACTGTTTGTGACCCCATGGACTACTGCCCTCCAGGCACCCCTGTCCTCCACCATCCTCTTCAACCCGACCAGCTCTGTGCCCACTGCATCTACAATATGATCTAGCCATCTCATCTTTGGCCGCCCCCTTCTTCTTTTGCCTTTCACCCTTCTCTGCATCAAGGCTTTCTCAAGTGAATCCTCTCTTCTCATTTGATGTCCAAAGTACTTTAGCTTCATCTTTACTATTTGACCTTCTAAGGAGCAGTCGGGGTTGATTTCTTCTAAGATCAATCTATTTGTTCTCCTTGCTGTCCAGGGGACTCTTAAAACTCTCCTCCAGCACCACATTTCAAAGGCATCTATTATTCTGTGCTCAGGTTTCCTAATGGTCCACCTCTCACAACCCTACATTACCACTGGGAATACCATTGCTTTGACTATACGAATCTTTGTTTTCAATGTGATGTCTCTACTTTTCCACTATGTTCCCCAGGTTTCTCATAGCTTGTCTTCCAAGCATCAGTCGCCTTTTTATTTCATGGCTGCAATCACCATCTGCAGTGATCTTGGATCCTAAGAAAGTAAAATCTGTCACTGCTTCTACTTCTTCCCCATCTATTTTCCAGGGAATGATAGGGCCTGTTGCCGTGATCTTGGTTTTCATGATGTTGAGTCTCAAGCCAGTTTTTGCACTCTCTTCTTTCAACCTCAGCAGGAGCTTCTCTAGGGCTTCCTCACTATTGTGCATTTTAACATCACAACCCACTCCATTTGTCATACGGTTGTCACCAAAGACAGCACTGCCCACATATTGTCTTAAGTGTGTATTAACCATCTGCATGGGTTAGTACACTCTTTGGGTGGTTCACAGAGGCGTAGCTACCGCCGTATCAGCCGTATCAATTATACGGGGCCCCCGGGCTATGGGGGCCCCCAACGGCAAAAAATAAAATTAAAAATAATCTCCTCATAAAGGCTCTGTTGCTGCAGCAGAAGCTGGTTGAGGATCCGCAGGGAGCCCCGACGGTACCGGATCGCTTCCAAACCCATGGCTAAGTTTCCACGGCAGGAGGCGGAGCCGCAACAGAGGAGGGAAAGGGGAGGCAAGTTGTTCACCAAGCCTCCGCTGGGTCCTAGTGCGCCCGATTCATGGCTCCCATTCCCTCGCCCCATCCCCGGAGAGCATCGAAGCCGTGTAGACCGGCTAAGCTTCGCGTTAATTTCAGTAGAATTCCGAGCCTTAATTGGGTCTCTTTTGGGAAAATAGCAAAAATCCGAGTTTAGTCATAATCACAAGGCCCAGCTGCTTCCGAAGAGGTGGATTGATAGGTTAAGCTGCCGAGTTAAAAAAAAACAGCACTTTTTTTTACACCAGTGCAGGACAGAATGAGCTCCCGTCTTTGTCCCAGCTCCTGCCAACCTAGCAGTTCGAAAGCAAAAAAAATTGCAAGTACTGTAGAGAAACAGTGTTCCGTGCGCTTGTCATGCCTGCCACATGACCTGTCACCCCAGCGTCGAGGTGGAGAGCGCCGCCCGGGCTGGCGCAGCCTGCCAGGGAGCCCCTGCGGCGACCGGGGGGAGGGCCTCGGGGCTGCCTCGCTGCGCCCGCTCGCCTTCCACAGCTGCCCCTTGCCTTCGCCGTGCGCGTCGAGGGAGCGGTCGTGCGATGGCAGCAGCGGCGGCGCGGCGGTGACAGCAGAGGCGGAGGAAGAAGAGGCCCCAGGATTAAGGTAAGTGAGGTTTTTGTGTTTCGGGTGGGTGGGTGGGTGGGTTGAGGTGTGTGTGGTTTTTTTTTTTTTACATTTTAATTCTATTTTATTTATTTTATTTTTATTTATTTTATTTTTATTTTGGCCCTGCCCATGACGTCATGACGTTGGCTCCCCCCACGACGTCATGATGTCATGACGTTAGCTCCGCCCCACATATAATGGGCCCCCAAACAATTTTTATACGGGGCCCCGCCAAGGTAAGCTACGCTTCTGGTGGTTCACAAGGTAATTCAAGGTAATTAGCATTTTGCCCCCAACATGCTGGGGACACATTTGACCGGGCTTGGAAAGATGGAAGTTGCTGAGTCATCCTTGATCCCTGGTCAGGATTGTAGTGCGGTTTAACCCCTGTGCCACCAGGGCTCTATAAGGACAGGTTCCTTACCTATAACTGTTCTTCTTCTTAGTGGTCCCCTGTGAATGGGTTTACTGTGTGTATGCGCAGTACATCAGTTTAACCACTGTGTCACCAGGGCTCTTGAAAGGTTTACAGAGTTAGATTACTGTGAATGCCCCAAAAGCTATGAAAACTTAACTGAAATGATGAAGCCCTAGCAGTATGCCAGTAAAAGAGCACAACAATTTTAAAAAATAGTGTTGTTGGCAGTGAATCACTCCACTTAAAAACAAACATTTTAAAATTTGATCAAACCCAAAGAATTCCAATTCCCAAGCAATATGCCCTGTCTGGGCTTGCTCTCTGTGTATCTCTCTAAGGACCATTTTGCTATCTACCACAAAGTCCAAACACACAATACATCCATAATATCAGCTGACACATTTAATACAGCTGAGCTCTTCAATGCACAGTTGTGGAAAAGAAGTATTGGGAGGGGGGCTGACAGTAACACAAGGAACCAGTGGGCTAAATTGTGCAGGACCTTGGAAGGGGTGAGTGTGTGTGTGTCAACTTTCCTCCTTTTATTACTTCCATGAGTAGGAGGGTGTCAGGTCAGGATGTCCTTGAAGCAGCTTTCCTGGTGGAAATCTTGGGGGAAATCATGTAAGTGGAGAAGAAGGAAAAGGGGGAAATTGTGAATGCCATTTGTGGTTAGATACAGGTTTTTTTCTGACAAAAGTGCTGATTCTGATTCTGCTCTCACTAAAGCTGTGTAAACAGATAACAATTGCTCGAAAGACAGTTGTATCCAACTCTAGGGTTCAGTACTCATCTCTGTTTACAGCCAAAGAGCCAGTGTTATCTGCATCTGCAGACATCTCCGTGAACATATGATAGTCATGACTAAACATCGGAATGCACAGAATGGTGTTACCTTCCCACATAAGTGGTACCTATTTATCTACTTGGAATTTCTTGCTTTTGAACTGCTAGGTTGGCAGAAGCTGGGACAGAGACAGGAGCTCACTCCATCCTGCAGCACTCAGGTCTCGAAATGCTGACCTGCTTACCTTCCAATCATCTAGTAGAGAATGCACTAAATGCTCTAGGGCAGTGTAGAAGTTGATTCTTTTATTTTATTTGCCTCAGACATTGCCAGTGGAGAGTGTGTTGTTTGCGTTATTGTTTGTTCCTTAACTTGTAACACTTTAAATGTTGCACACCACCCAAAGTGGAAAATTACCTAGATGGGTGGATAGATAAATGTAATAAATAGGTCCATGAAAAACTAGCACAGAGATTGTAAACTGATAAAACTCATCAATAGCACCCTAACAGTCTTATCTACATTTTCCTAATACTAACCTGACTTATATGTAAAGTTTTATTTATTATGTAATGTAATCTCAATACGTATTAGTAGCAATAGCAATTACACTTATATGCTACCCCATACGCTTAGAGTACTCTCTGGGCAGTTTACAAGTTAATTAGCATTTTGCCCCCAATATGCTGGGTATGCATTTTACAGACCTCAGAAGGATGGAAGGCTGAGTCAACCTTGATCTCTGTCAGGATCGAGCTCACAATGTTCTGGCTGCAGTCCAGCAATTTAACCACTGTGCCACCAGGACTATTGATCTTACAGTGATAATTTTAATTGCGGTGTCCCCATTATATCCTAGTTTGATTTCTTTTATGTTATACTTTGCCATGGTCAATGATTCCTGCAATAAACTATTTAAACTAAACAGAACTAACATACCTGTATTATTTTTACCCAGTTTAACACAATAGGTGAGAAGATCTCATTCCCATATATCCAGATAGGCGATTCAGAATAGCCTCCTCCTAAATTCCAGATGGAGGATCAAGAAAAGGGTCAACAAGAAGATTAGTTGAGGGAAGGATCAGAAAATTGAGAGAACAAAAGTCTGTCCTCTTAACGAAGGGAAAAGGAATTAGAAACCAATGTTTAGATCAGGACTTTTCAACCTTTTTAAGCCGGGGGCCGGGTCACACTTCCTCAGACTGCTTCAGGGGCTGGATGGCCATTTTGCCCTTCATCCACCACATGAACGATGTGGTGGAGGCAGTGGGGGGCACATGAAATGGTGCTGTGGGCCACATTCTGCCCACGGGCCACAGGTTGAGAATGCCTGATTTAGATAAAGATTGGAAAGAGAAACCTTCTTCTCTCAGGGTGCAGTGGCTTTTTGTTCCATTGATACTCCTAAAATGTCCAAATTGGTCCAGGTTCCTTCTTCTCCATTTGCCAATCACAAGATAACATTTCACTGGCGGACTCAAAATCTATGGAGGAAGCTGTCTATTAGTTTCAGGAGGAAATCTTTGGCTCCCTAGTAGGAGAATTCCAGCCTCATAGAGTAACAAATTTCCAAAGGCCAACTTTGCGTAGTACTGTACAGTATATCAATTTCCATATTGACCCACTGTTTGTGGTCCAAAGAAGCTTTTCATGGACAATAAAGTTTCCCCTAGTGCCCCATTTTCCAAGCAGTTAAAAGTTATCCTGCCCTGTATGAGAGTCAGATCTCCATCTGAGCCATCTTCTTGAGCCATTCTCATGTTTATTTCCCTTTTGAGCCCCCACCCCCACCCCAATTTCTGATATATAGCTGTCTTCAGGATAGATCCTAAGTTAAAGCAATGAGTCTTCCCTGCATAGGAATTTTCATGGTTATCTTTTTTCCTAGATCAGGAGTTCTCAACCTTTTTAAGCCAGGGGCCAGGTCACACTTCCTCAGGCAGCTTTCAGGGCTGGATGGCCATTTTGCCCTTCCTCCACTACATGGCACTTTCTGGTGTGGTGGAGTCAGTGTGGGGGAGGGGGGGAGGATATTAAATGGTGCTGCAGGCCCAGGTTGTGAATCCCTGCCCTAGGGAAACATCATCTGCACAGAATGATTACAGTTCCTTCCCAAAGAAGCATTATGAACTGGCCCTGGAGTACTCCTTTCAATTTCACATGAGTAAATGCCCTGCCCATTAAAATGGTCTTCAGTGGTATGAAGCAAAACAGAGCACAGATGGAGGAAGGAGCTCACTGGACAAGGAACATCATTAAAGGGGGAGGATATGGCTGAGGAACTCAACTTCCCGTACGTCACTTGGAGAACCCTAAATAGGCTGAGGGTCAGAGTGCCTAAATGTAAGACCAACATGCTCAAGTGGGGGCTGCTGGCAGACAGCAACATACTGTGTGAATGTGGAGAGGTACAGAATCCAGCTCATTTACTGGTCTGCTGATTGCTGCCAGAAACATGCACCGATGAGGACTTAAGTTTGGCCAATGACGACAAACCCAAGAACATGGCTTTGTTTTGGCAGTCCAGGGACGGATCAGGATACGAAAGAAGAAGAGCAGGAGCACAACCAGGTCAAGTGGTCAGATGCACCACTGCATGTGACTGGCACTTTGTTAGATTGCTGAAACAAGTTCTGTAGTTGGAACTCTGGGCTCATAAACAGGATTTCAGCCATAGTTTCTGGATACTGTATATATTTTTAGAGAGTGTGTTAGAGTTTTTGGATGTTAAAATGTTTCCAGACCATTAGGCGGTAGTGTGGTTCAAGAGTGCTTTTTGCTCTTCACAACTTTATGTGGGAATACCAGTTTGGAATTCTTATTTATTTATTTATTATATTTATTTATTATATTTATAAACCAAGATTAGACTTATCTGAGATTACTGTAAATCTTGCCTACATCAGAATGCATGGATAGACAAACTGGACCTCAGTCAGAGCTCAACTGGACCTCAATCAGAGCTTAATGATTGGACTATTCTTAGACTATCTTTACTAATTACTTGCCTTTCCCATTGCAAAATTTCCAAGGAGAACAGTAATGTTAGTTTGTTACAGTGTAATGACAAGTGTTGTGCTGCTCCCAAAAACCTAGGACACACCACATTTCAGCTATTGACCCTTGTGTACTCCCTTAAGGGTATGGGACCCATTTTTACTCTGGTGTGTGTATGTGGGGGGGGGGGGCAGTGTACGGACCTCTATCTGTCAAATCCTGTGTCCCTTTTAATTGGGTAAAGAGGATATCTCTGGATTTTAATAAAGCCTTTTTGTATTCTGACATGGCAAGTAAAGCCGTCCAAGGCTGTTATACCTCAGGAGATTCCACCATCCCTCCCCAAGCTCACTTCAACTGTAGATGTTTCATGTAATGAATGAACTAGTGATACGGTAAAGGTAGTCTTGGCCCTGGACATCCCACAGTTTTTTTCATGGAATTCTTTCCTCAGCTGCCAAAATTGGGTCCAGGCTGATAAGGGATGGAGGTAGACCCTTCTAGCACAGCTGCACTTATCATACTCTGGCTCACTTAACCACCCTCTTCTAAGTCCTCTTTGCCTAGACCAGGGCTACTCAACATTTTCCCACCAGGCAGGGCCATTCCTGCCCCTGGCACTCAGCTGTGCAGGGCAGAGGTGTGGTTGCTCCCACTGCTTACGGTTTTAGTGGCAGCGGTTGCGGCAGTGGCAGTCACACCATTTTTCGGCTTCTTGCACAGCCTCCACCACTTCCCATGGTGACAGGAGTGTTTTCAGAGCCTTTTTGCTCCGTTTTGGGAATTTTTCACCATGTATCTGGTGTGTTTTGGCAGCTAACAAGCTGTGATCTGGGGCTTCCTGGTTCTGTGGTGGGAACCCAGGCATGGCCAGAACCTCTCCCCGGCACCAGAAGTCCCAAACTGCCACATGTTAGCTGCCAAAATGCAGCGGAAAAGCTTGAAAACTCCCCAGAACAGGGCAAGAATGCTCCAAAAACCCACCATCATGGGAAGCAGCGGAGGCTGTGCAAGAAACAAAAAAAAATTGTGTAATGGCTGTAGTGGTGACAGAAAGTGACATTTTGGGACATTTTGGGTGGTGGTGGGAGCTTTGGTGGTACCTAGGTGGCCACCGCAGACTGTATTAAAGAGCTCTGTGGGACAGATTCAGCCCATGGGCCATAGGCTGGGAACCCCTGGTCTAGACTCTCAGCCTGTGATAGAGAACCTTGGCACTCCAGCTGCTCTTGTACTTCAATTCCCAGAAGCCTAAGTCCCTGTGAATCCACACGAATGGGTTTACAAGTCAGGACATTGGCTGATCACTGCTTTGGGGAATAAACTTAGGTTTCCGGGAATTGAAGTCCAAAACTCAATGTTCAGATACACTGCTATAATTTATATGTTGAAATGTGTGACTGTGATTAGACTGATTTGGTTGGCTGCATACTCAGACATAATATTCTAGATAGTCTAGATAGATATTCTAGATATATATACTGTCTGGCAGGGCATCCCACTGCGGTAATGGAGTATATTGTACAGCCAGTGACTCAACACCAAGTGTCAGGGGGCAGTTAACTAACCTGATTCCCTAATGGGGCCAATGGTGGAGCCTACATCATGGGTGGAGCCTACGCCATGAGTGATCTAGTCATGCCTGCCATATGGCCATGTATACATCTGCAAACACAGGCAGCACTTGCTCTTTGGCTGTAAATGGCACTGCACCCTAGAGTTGGATATGTCTGGCTTTTGAGCAAGGGAGACCTTGAACCACTTGCAGGGACAAAACCTGATAGGGCAGGAAGGTGGGCATGGCCACCCAATTCTGCTATCCCCCTGCCTGAAGGCCACCCAATTTCACCACCACCCTGCCCAGAAGCCACCCTATTTTGCTAAAAAAAAAAAAAAAAACCTCCTGGAGGTGCAAACCTGTTGCTGCCCACCACTGAAATTGCCCCAAACTATAATGGCTGAAGTTGTGTTTAAGAACCAGGAGCAGTGGATAGTTTACTCACTTCTTTCCTAACAGTCATGCTGACCCTCCGTGCTTACTGTATGGGTACTGTATGTCAATTGCTTCTGGAAGAGAAATAGCAGTGGACTCATACATGTGAAAGAACCTTGGAGGAGAGCAAGGGAAAGAGCGGTTTGTTTTGCTTTTGTCTGGATGTAAGGAATCTTGTTTTGTCTTCCTGGTTGGTAGACATGGCCGCAATCCTGGTGCAGGGCCACAGTTTTAAAATAAAAGCAGGGCCACTTTTAAAATAAAACATTGGAGACAGAAAGAACTTTCATCTCTCATTTTCAAAAATGCAACATCCACTCCCATGTGGCCCTATCTATCCTCAGTAGAAAGATGTAAGTTGGACCTCCACCCAAAGGTCTACTCCCCATATCAGTTCTGCAGCCAGCATGATTCTGGAAAGTTTGGTCTTGATCTGCCTACCTTCCATATCCAAAGAGCTTGACTTCTAGACCGACCTAATTCTCACTCTTCTATCTGACCTATATCTTCTACAAAGCACATTCCAAGAAGCAGGAAGAGAAACCACCAGACAGCAATTGGAACAATCTAGATAGCTTAGCTGGGAGGAAGATGTTATCTCCCACCTAGTCTTCACCACATTCCAGGTGAGCTAGCTACTAGAGAGGCACTCCCTCCCAATGAAGGACTGGGAAGCCCTTCACTCCTTACTGGGGAGCTTTTTACTTAATTAACTTACTCTGTCAGTCCTCCAAATAGTTCAGGAGGTAATTGTGGTCCCCCCCATTTTGATCGTCACAATTCCTCTTCTTTTGTGTCTAGGTCAGACTTTAACTTCCAAAACGAAGTTGCCTTTTGGTGAATCCATTCTGTAGTATCTTTCACCTGACCTTGTTGGTCGTGGCTGCTATTCAAATCCAAATATAAATTTTTCCTGGAAACCATTTTCACAGAAGGACAAACAGGAAAAGTGCCGTTGGAGTGAATTTGTTTAAGGGGAGTCCCAGCTTGCCATGAAGTGACCCACACACTGTGATCACGGAGCCATCTCCTGTGGCACATATGAAATAAGACATGCAGGATCTGACACTGGACTTGCAATGGACTGTCACAGCCTTGAGGATATTAACAAGGTGCACCTTCACATCCAGTCCATCTGGCATGGCCTCTTCCGCCCATGACAGCTGGGAATCAGAATGAAGTGGTTCCTCCTCTGCTCATTTTGCCATTGGGCCCAATACGATGGTTTCCAGTGGCATTTCCTCCACTGAAGGGGCCGTCACCCCACCTAAAGGGGCTCATCCGCCCATAGCTGTTGGCCTCTTCAGGGAGTCAGGTTATTTACAGCCTCCTAACACTTGCTCAACACTAGCCTGACCTACTGTGAGAAAGATTAGCTGGCACAACAAGGTTGCTGTTGCCTGGGATGTGCCTGATCATGGTTCAAAAACACCACAATCTTTGAGGAAGACTCTTTCTGTGTAGTCCATCATCACAATGTATCTGTAAATAAATCTGTGAGATTTGCCCATGGTCACCTGCTAAAATACATGAATAAGTTGAAATTTACAAGTCAATTTTTCCAGGGTACGTTTAGCAGTCCCAGCCACCTCTTCTTGATTTCTCACAGACTGGTACGAATTTAATACATTTTGTTGTTCAGTCGCACAGTCAAATCCGACCCTTTGCAACCCCATGGACCACAGCATGCCAGGCTCCTCTGTCATCTGTCATCTTCAGTATTCTGTTTAGATCTACATCCACCACGTCACTGATGCTATCTAGCCATCTCATCCTCTGCCATCCCCTTCTCCCTTTGCCTTCGATCTTTCCCAGCATCAGGGCCTTCTCCAGTGAGTCCTTTCTGTTTGGTGGCCAAAGTACTCGAGCTTCAGCTTCAGTATTTCTCCTTCCAAGGAGCAGTCAGAGTATTTTATACATATGAATATCAAATTAATGAATTCATCCAGGGCTTATGATTTGTATGCAGGCTGAGAGACGTAGGCCTGCCTCACACCATATAATCATATTTCACAAACTTGCACTTCACATATTTCACGTTTCACCTACTATCTGGGACACACTGCATAAGGAAGAAGGAAAGGTAAGACTGAAAGATGAGAAGGTAACGTCCCCCAGTTAGCTAGAGGCCAAGAAAATATTGCTAGTGGCATGTTTAATCAAGTATTCCAACCTTCAACTGCTATAAACCTTGTAAAACCTGTAAAACGGAAAATGGATAGAGATACCTCTGCCTGTTGCTCTAGACCTGATGACAAACCTTGGTACTCCAGCTGTTCTTGGTCTTCAATTCCCAGAAGCCCAAGTCCCTACGAATCCACATTGTTTACTGCAGTAAAGACATTTGTGTGGATTCACAGGGGCTTGGGCTTCTGGGAATTCAAGTCCAAGAACAGCCGGGGTGCCAAGGTTCGCCATCACTGCTCTAGTTTATCAATCATAGGTCTACTGCTCCAAAAGAGAAGCCCCTGCAATCTAGAAATAAGGTTATCAGACCATTGACAATGAAGCATTCTGAAGGACAGAAGTCATATAAGAGTTCATGATCAATGCAGTTCTTCATATTTGAATTTTTTGGAATAGTAGCAGGAAAAGTCTGCTTCGAAACGGCAAAGGGACAAAGCAAACCAAAAGAGAAAGGGGGGGGGAGAAAGGGGGGGGAGAAAGGAAGCCTGATTTTGCAAATAATTTCAAACAAGGGTGACCTTAAAGGGAAAAGGTGGCTCCCACGCCCACCCACGCCAAGGATGTTGAGCTTGGCGAGTGAACCCAGGACAAAAGTCTGTTTTGAAAGACAAACTGCAAAAGACAAAGCAAATTTTAGAACAGAAAGGGAAAAAGAAAGCGGAGGGAGAAAGAGAAGGGGATGGAGGAGGAAAAGAAGGAAGGTTCCAAGGGCTAGATGAGAAGGGGGGGTTCCTGGTGCCACCAGCCTGTCCTGTCCTGCAGCCTTGCTGTGAGTGTTGCAAAGACCACCCCAAGTCCAGGCAGTGGAGGGAGCAGGCAGTTGCAGATGTGTTTCTGATCGCAAATGCTCGGGTGTGTTTGCAAGTGCTCCCAGGAGCAGCGCTGACACTTTTGCACATTGGCGGTTGTGTTCCCCATCCACTTCTGGGAGCAGGGAGGGTGCCAAGGGCCAGAGGAATTGGCATTGTGGGCCGCATACGGCCCACGGGCTGCAGTTTGGGCACCCCTGGCTTAAACCATCAGCTCCAACTTGTTTTAGATGATGCAATAAAAGAAGTCAAGCAATGAAATCATTTGAAAATTTTATTGATAAGATATACACAATTTTTCACCAATCAAACAAAAGCCAGATTAAACTAACAAACATATCAGAGCAGCTTGGGACCGAAGTCCTTAAAATTGGCTGAGTTCTTGGGCTCAGATGGGCTGCCTGTAGCTTGAGATCAACGCTGGCTGTGTGGGGTGCTTATCCAGCTCTCCGTCAGTATTTTTCTTCCAATGAAAAATACTCAGGCATGGCTGCCCATCTGGAGAATATCTATTTTTTTATGATTTGGCATTGATACTGATTATTTTTGATATTTATATGTTGTGTTTATGAACTTGCTGTTTTATATGTTTGTGAACTGCCCTGAGTTGGTCCAACCGAATAGGGCGGTATAGAAATTTATAATAATAATAATAATAATAATAATAATAATAATAATAATAATAATAATAATAATAATAATAATAATAATAATAATAATAATAATAATAGATGATTGACATTCTGAATGAAATATCTCTTCTTTCAGAAGCGATGCAAGCTAGGAACGTTGATATCCTAAAAGTGCAAAAATATGTTTTAAGATCCATTAGATCTTTTGAGATGGTGAGAGGAGAAGGGGGCATATGAAAAAAAGTAGATGTATTGATTAGTTCAGAACCTTTCAAAAATATCAAATTTGTAAGAAACCTGCGATTTGTCGGACTTCCTCGCGAAAGGCTTTTAGAAAGTATTATAGCCAATTTGAACAAGTGACTAATGGACTGCGAGCATTTAAAAACAGGCAGTAAATTGGAAGACAAGAATAAGCTAGACCTTCTCAAATATTTGGACCCACAGCAGTGGGACATTGTAGACATATTAGTTCCTTGGAAAGAAGCTGAGGAACAACTGCTTGGATTCAGTGAAATGTTTAATTATAACATTAATGTAAACAATTACAGGGATTTTGTTGAAAATGTTATAAAAATTTCAACTAATTATTCAATTCTGGAAAGCATTAAAAAAGCTCACGATATCATCAGAACAATTGCTGTAAGTTCAGCAGAAGCCGAAAGGGATTTTTCAAAAATGAACTTCATATGTTCTGAGAAGAGAAATCGCCTAACTGTTTCAAATATATCAAGCATAATGACAATTAGTATAATTGCCCTACCTGTAAATATCTGGGACCGTATTCCTACAGTTAGAAGATGGTTGTGAACCCAACATCACACAGCTGATGATGCTCGGTCTCTTAGGCAGGATAAAGGAATAAAATAAATTACCCCCAGCTGGTGGTTTTAGATAACCTGCATTTCAGTAAAATAATGTACGTTTTAGCTTTCCGTAGCTGTATGCTTCGATCTTTAAATCACTTTGGAATTGGGCAAAACCGACACAATTTTGGAACTTTTTACTAATCAAGACACACCCTTAGACAGCTTGTGATGAAGAAAAAGGATGCTAGAAATATCTGATTGTGCCAGAAAAAGTTTGCCCACCATCCCCAAGTTTACAAACTAACTATCTTTGTTTTTTATTGGGTTATAGAGATGCAGGGCAACACCCACCCTGATTTAGCGTGTGCGTCCACACGCATGCACGCGCGCGTGCACACACACACACAGATCTTTTATATATATATTAAAAATATATGACATTGTTGCTCATCCTGAAAAAAATATTCACCCACCCACATTTAGAATCCTGGCTACAGCCTGTAGAGAAGTAATCTTGGACATTGTTTATGACTATCTGGATAATATTTCTAGAACAATAACAGATTCCACTTTCTAATTACAGGTTTAGATATGGCCTAAAGGCAGGGGTCATCTCCAGATCAAGTGTCAACAATTTGGCAAAGTAAGTTATGCATTGAATGAAGAAGTATTTCTAAGTATTTCTTTCGCCACTCTTGAACCTTCAACATTTTACCATCTAGTAGGACAAGGTTTGCATCTCGTGATGGATCTGTACTTCAGTACTGTCAAACCCCTCCTCCACACATTATAAAGGTCTCTGAGAGAACCACATGTCAGTGCTTGGACAGCCCTCTGTCTTAAAGAAATCCTCATTTCAAACAAGCTGTTTCACCTGAACGTAAGTTAAGTATTTTTTTCCCTTGAGCCTAACAGAAAGAGTTCTAGGATTCAACAGTGCATATCCAGGATGCTATTTCTTGACTTGTCTGGAGCTATTCATGCAACATGCAGTTGCCTATTAAGACACACCTTTGCAGTGTTTTATTTGATTAATAAAACCAGCCAATGTTTGAGCAGGAACCATTGACTTAAATTTTGTTCTGTTCCCAAGATTTATTCCCCACCCATTTTTTGTCTTGAACACCCATCTGTGGACCACCTTTGTATTTATAACCAACTTAAAGTTCCTCCAGTTACAATGTGAGTAATATGCTGTGCCATGGCCTTTCACTCTCATGGTGAGGAACTGGGGGCTGAGAGTTCAAGCCTTCAATGTGCCTTTTGGGAGAAGGGCCAACTGAGATCTCCAAGAGTTTGTGGGACTGGTGGGGTTACCTGGCCTGTCACCTGGTAGCTTTGATTAAAGTGCAGCGTTCCAAGGTACCACCAGAAAGAGGGACTGCTGTCCAACCACTTCTGAATACTGAGGTTCAACTTCCAATGCTGTAGGTTTTCAGCGCCAATGGGAAGACCAAGGGATTTTTCTGATTACTATCCTACTTGTAAACACACTGCCAATTATCCTGACATTCCTTCTTCTTCTTCTTCTTCTTCTTCTTCTTCTTCTTCTTCTTCTTCTTCTTCTTCTTCTTCTTCTTGTTCTTCTTCTTCTTCAAACCATGTGTTGTTCTCTGGCAGCAGCCCCCACTTGAGTATGTTGGTCTTCCATTTAGGGACTCCAAACCCTTAGCCCATTCAGGGTCCTCTAAGTGATGTAGGAGAAGTCAGGTTTCTCAGCCATATCCTCCTTTAATGTTGTTCTTTGTCCGGTGAGTTCCTTCCTCCATCTTCTAATTTGGTTTTGCTCTTGTGTACCCTCAAGAATGTTTATTCTTGCCATAAAGCTCTTCCTGGATCTGAGTTGGTAGGTGTGAGGCTCATATCCATTCAGAGGGTGTCGAGGGTCATTCTCTTGTTTAGTTCTCTCAGCATCTGCTGCTACTTTTCTCCTGAGTGATACCAACAAAAGAGTGTATTTTCTTAACTGGTGTAGGTTTAAGGCATCCTGCCATATACACACAGCTTCATTAACAGCAATGTCAACTTCTTTTGCATGGGTGGATGTGCTCCATACTGGAGCTTTTTTTAAAAAAAAAATCCTTCTTTCCTTCCACACACCATTATCATTGTATTTGCAGTTTGAAAATGCTTTTGTTTTGGTTTTTAATTGTAAAGGAGGAAATCCCATGGAATACAGATCTTTCTGCCAACACCTTCCTTGCCATCTGAGTCATCTGACTTATTTCTCCCCAACAAGTGGCGATGAGGGTGGTGAAGCGCCAATACTTCACCACCCTTATTGCCTCTGCAGATAACCGCCCAGCGACCTTGTTCCGGGTGACCAGGTCCCTCCTCGGTAGAGGGGGGCCGGGCCCTGGGTGGCAGGGATCAGCTGAGGATTTTGCTGATTATCTGACGGCGAAAATCGCTCAGATCCGCTCGAGCCTGAATCCCGGCGTGGAACGTACTGAGCTGGGGCTGACCATAGCACAGTCTAGCCATGTTACCTGGGATCGGTTCGATCCTGTTGGCCCTGAGGAAGTGGACAGGCTTCTTGCATCTGTTCGCACCATGACCTGTGCACTGGACTCATGCCCTGCCTGGCTAATAAAAGCTTCCAGGTCTGTGGCAGGTGGCTGGGTCGAGGCGATCATCAATTCTTCTTTAAAGGAGGGGCATTTTCCTGCACCTTTTAAACACGCTTTGGTGCTCCCCCTCCTGAAAAAGCCGTCCCTTGACCCCACGATAATTTCCAACTACCGTCCAGTGTCCAACCTACCTTTTTTAGGTAAGGTTTTGGAAAAGGCTGTGGCGCAGCAGTTGCAGGAGGTCCTGGATGAAGCGGATTATCTGGACCCGTTTCAGTCAGGATTCAGGCCCGGATATGGTACCGAAACTGCACTAGTCACTTTGGTGGATGATCTCTGGAGAGAGCAGGACGGAGGGGAACCGTCTGTCCTTGCTCTTCTCGATCTCTCAGCGGCTTTTGATACTGTCGATCATGGCATCCTTCTGGGTAGGCTCCAGGGTCTGGGGATCCAGGGCACAGTGTTGTCCTGGTTTGCCTCATTCCTGAGGGGCAGGACCCAGTCGGTGTGCCTGGAGAAGGAGAAGTCCAGCCCTAGGCCCCTGCAATATGGGGTGCCTCAGGGTTCGGTACTTTCTCCTCTCCTGTTTAACATCTATATGAAGCCGCTGGGTGAGATCATCCGTTCCCACGGGGTAAGGTATCATCAATATGCAGATGATACCCAGTTATACATCTCCGCCCGTGGGGACCCAAGCGGTGCGGTGGAAGTCCTCTCCAGGTGTCTGAAGGCTGTTAAGGTCTGGATTGGAGACAACGGGCTACAGCTGAATCCCGGCAAGACTGAGTGGCTGTGGGTAAGTGGTCCCGTGTTAACAAAGGAGCTTCCACCTTTGGTTCTGGATGGGGCAGCCTTGCCCCAAACAGACCCGGTGCGTAATCTGGGGGTCCTCCTGGACTCACGGCTACTGTTCGAAGAGCAGGTGGCAGCCGTGGCCAGGAGGGCTTTTGCACAACTTCGTGTAATACGCCAGTTACGCCCACTCCTGGACCGTGATGCTCTGCTTATGGTCACACATGCGTTGGTCACCTCCAGACTTGATTATTGTAATGCGCTCTACATGGGGCTGCCCCTGATGACCATCCGGAGACTCCAGCTGGTTCAAAATGCGGCACCCCGGGTTGTGGTGGGGTGTGGGCGTTATGCTCATGCCTCACCGCTGCTCCGGGAGCTGCATTGGCTGCCAGTATGTCTCCGGGTGCAATTCAAGGTGCTGGTTATTACCTTTAAAGCCCTATATGGTAGTGGGCCAGGATACCTAAGAGACCGCGTCACCCCAAGAACATCTGTCCGTCCCACCAGGGCGGATCGGAGAGGCTCCCTCGTTGTTCCTTCGGCGAGAATGGCGCATCTCGCCTGTACCAGGAGAAGAGCCTTCTCCGTGTCCGCTCCGGCCCTCTGGAACCTCCTGCCCACTGAACTGCGCCTTCAGACAGAGCTCCTGCCCTTCCGGAAGGGTTTGAAAACCTGGCTGGCTGGACAGGTTTGGGGACCTGGGAATATGAGTTCCCTTACCAGGTGGCTTATTTAAAGGACTGCCAATCTGGGTCTGGAAGTGGGACTGTGTACTGTTTTTAATTTTTGTGGTAATATTTTGATGACCTTTTAACTGATGTTTTATTGGTGTAAACTGTTTCTTATGCTTTTACTTTTATTTTTAGTGTTTTGTAAGCTGCTCAGAGTCGGGTTTTCCCAATTGGGGCGGGGTATCAAGTGTAACAACAACAACAACAACAACAACAACAACAACAACAACAACAACAACAACAACAACAACAACAACAACAACAACAACAACAACAACAACAACAACAACAACAACAACAACAACAACAACAATAGGGCCAGTCCTGCTTTGATTCCCCCCCCCCTTTTATGAAAATAAAATGTCTACTTCTCCCTGCTGTCATATGAGAACCAGTGATGGGATGTAACAGGTTCGCCAGAACCAGTAGTAACTTTTCCCAGTGTCCCGGAGAACCGGTAGCAGCTTTTTTTTTTTTTTGGGGGGGGGGAACCACCTTCGGGGCTTACCTTTTTACTGGTTCCCCCACTGCGCATGCGCACCAAGCACTTGGTGTGCATGCATGCCTACAGTGCTTGGCGCGTATGCACGGTCTCCTTGCTGTCCTCCCAAGCGGGAAGAGAAGCTGCTAGCCTGAAGCTCCCTATAGCCTGCTCCCCAGGGTAAGTGACTCACTTTTGGATGTGGTGTGTCTGTGTGTATTTTAATGTGTATTTAATACCTTTACCAATATTGACGTACTACCACAGTTCCTAAAAAGGCCTGGCTTGGGGTTTTTAAGCAAAGTCTTGGAGTTACCTCATCAATAAGCTACACCTGTGTTGTTCCAATTGCTGTTCCAATTGGAGAACACTTAAGGAAGTACAGCTGTTTTACATTTACATCAGTGGCGTAGCGTGGGGGGGCGGGGGGGCGGATGCCCCAGGCAGCGGCTTTTAGGGGGCGGCAAAATGTCCCCACCACTTTGGCCTCCCTCTGCCTGGGGTTAGGAAACAGGACTTCCCAGGCGGAGGGCGGCCCTTTTGCTGGCGAGCGCTGCTCGCCTCCGTCCACCTGGCTGGCCGTCGGGGGCTCTTCACCGCCTGCCCCTGACTCCGCCTCCGTTGCGAGTTCGATCCTGGCGGGATACCAGATTGCCTAAGCCATTCATCCTTCCGAGGCCGGTTAAATGAGTACCCAATGGGACGGAGGCGAGCAACGCTCGCCAGCAAAAGGGCCGCCCTCCGCCTGGGAAGTCCTGCACGCGCGCGCGCCCGCTGCCCACCTCCGCCCGCCCAGCCATCCACCCAGCTTGCCGTCAGAGGGGGCGCTCGTCGGGGGTGGGTGGCGCCGTGGCGCGGAGCCCCTGGCGGCTGGCTGGGCAGGAGGAGGTGGGCAGCGGGCGCGCGCGCGTGCAGGACTTCCCAGGCGGAGGGCGGCCCTTTTGCTGGTGAGCCCTGCTCGCCTCCGTCCCATTGGGTACTCATTTAACCGGCCTCGGAAGGATGAATGGCCCAGTGGTCAGCAAACGTGGCTCTCCAGCTGTTCTTGGACTTCAGTTCCCAGAAGCCTTGATCAGCAGGAGTGCTGACTTGGGCTTCTGGGAATTGAAGTCCAAGAACACCTGGAGAGCCAAGTTTGCAAACCCCTGGCTTAGGCAATCTGGTATCCCGCCAGGATCGAACTCGCAACGTTTTGGCTGCAGTGCAAGAAGGGTTGGTGGGTGGGTGTGTGCGCGCGCGGGGCGCTCGTCGGGGGTGGGTGGCGCCCCTGGCGGCTAGCTGGGTGGGCTGGCGGGCGGAGGTGTGCGGCACGCGCGCGCGCCGCTCGTCAGCAGGGGGCCACCTTCTGCCTGGGTCCTGGGGGGGGGGCGGCGGCAGCGGCGAGCTGGGGGGGGAGCGAGTTTGTTCTTCGCCCCCGGCGGCTGAACTCTGCGCGACGCCACTGATTTACATTAAGGCATATTATCCTAGAGAACGGTTTAGGCAAAGACTTTGTACCTAACTTCTTTAACTGTTGAAAACTTGAAAAGTGCCAAAATGAAGCCATCTTGTGGTGATTTCATTCTGTAGTTCCTTCTATCTGACCTAGTGCGAGAAAGATTAGCCAGAATAAGCTTTAAGCTCTGGTTTAAAAACTGGTTGATTTCTGTTTTGGGTGGGTGGGTGTATTTTAATGTATTTTTATTTATTTAATTAATTTATTAATTTATTTATTGGTTTGTATTGTGAGTGGGTGGGTTGAGGGTGTGTGTGTGCTTTATTTAATTTAATTTTATTTTTATTTTATTTGGCCCCGGCCCACAACGTCATGACATCGGCTCCACCCATGACATCATGATGTTAGCTCCGCCCACACTGTGATGACATCATGGTGGGGTAGTAAAAATGTTGACATCCCACCACTGATGAGAACACAGTGGGAGGAATAATAAGGACATCTCCTGGTTTGTAGACCTGATGTACCAACTGATATTGAAGGGCTTCATTTAATCAAGATGCGGGAGGCCTTTTGCTTGGAGGGACTCGTGGAGAGAGACACGCAGCTATAGCAATAGCTGTTTACACTTGTATACTACCCTTTGCACTCAGTGCACTCTCTGGGCAGTTCACAAATTAATTGGCATTTTGCCCTCAACATGCCCTCATATTAGAAGGACGGAAGGCTGAGACAAGGGTAGCTGAGAGTATTTGACTGTAAGGTGACAGTCATAAACAAACATTCCTGTTTCTCTTTCAGATACATCCCCAGGACTTGATAGGAACTAGATGATGCTGGGTTTAACTGTAGTAGCACTAGTTGTGCTTTATGCCATTTTTCAATACTGGAAAGTCCACAAGACACGTCAAATATTTCCTCCTGGCCCTTTTCCATTTCCTCTTTTTGGCAACCTCTGGGAGATGAAATTCGTAATTCAAGGGGACATCATTAATAAGGTAATATCCAAAAAAGTTATCTGTACAGCTATCTACTCTCCTATTTACTCAGTCTAACCAAAACACACAGAGAGAGCGAGACAGAGACAGAGACAGAGAGAGACAGAGACTTTTCTTTTCTAATTTAAAATTTCACTCTTTTATTGACCAAAACAAAACAAAACATAAAAGGGATAACAGTAGTACAATGACAAAAACAAATTAACCAAAGCTATATACAGTACATCCTAATTTTAAATTAAAATGAATAACTCAAGTCATACATATCAACACTCAAAAAGGAAAAGAAGGAAGGAACAAAGGGGAAAAGTCTTTATTTATATTAAGGGAAAAATCTACTTAATTAAAAAAGAATAAAAGAGAAAAAAGAGAAAGGTTAGAAAAAGAAAAGAAAAACCCAACCAGATTAACAGTTTTTCCTCTCTGGTGTCTTTATTTGCAATGCTCATCTTGCTTCTAGTAAAAATTGGAATTTAAAATGGTCATCACCTAGAAAAACAAGTAATTATTTCCTGTTACTCATTATAGTGTTTGGAAAATAACACATCCTTGCTCCATTATTTGTTTCATAATTTTCTCCTTAAATGTTTGAAACTTGAAAGAAAATGCCTTAGAGTTGATAAGAGAATGGCACAAAAAGTGAAAAATTCTTGTCAGACTCCTGCAAAAATGCTTTAAAATATTACCTAAAATGTAAATGCTTATATAGTGCCCCATAGTGCCAAAGTATTCTGCGGCCAGTTCACGAGGTTATTGTGCAAACTACAATTTGCCCCAAACACACATGATATTTATTTTACTGACCTTGGAAGGAAGACTGAGTCAACCATGAGCCTTTCAAAATCGAACTCAGATCATACGTAGAGTTGGCTTCAGCACTATAATGTTTACTAGTATGACAAGCTAAATTTGGAAAAGACATTGATGCTACACAGTATGCCAGCAAAATAACTCTGTTCCTACTGATTTAACACTCTTATCCAGGGGTGCCTAAACTTTTTAGGCTGTAGGCTGGTCATGCGGTTCAGTGGTCAGAAGTGGTAGTAAAACATGTCTTGCAATCTGTTTTGCAACAGAATGAGATAGATTTTAGGCTGCCATTTTCTCTGCTTAAACCAGGGATGCCCAAACTACAGCCCGTAGGCCGGATCTGGCCCCTAAAACCAATTCATCTGGCTCACGCCACCCTTGCAGTTTGTGGAAGTGGAAGTAAAACGTGCCCATATGGACACGTTTTACTTCCACTTCCAGGAGCGGCAAGGGCCAGATGAATTGGTGTCGGGGAGCGGATCCGGCCCACAGGCCGTAGTTTAGACACCCCTGCTCTTATCCTAAAAGTCATTAGTAGCCTTGATGTTTCTAACTTACAGCTTGTTCCATCCAATTAGCTTCTTCCTTTCAAGTTATTTGCTTCCAGGGTTTGAAAAGGGGGTTGTAGCTTCTGGTTTATTTTTACAAAGTAAACAGAACAGAATGGAAGATAAAAGAATTAAAACAGGATATCACAAAGGGATTGTCTAGACACAGGGTTCCTCAAACTTGGTTCTCCAGATGTTCTTGGACTGCAATTCCAAGAAGCCCTGATCAGCAGTTGTGCTGACATGGGCTTCTGGGAATTGAAGTCCAAGAATATCTTGAGAGCTAGGTTTGAGGAACCCTGGAGAGCAAAGAATTGGGGGTGGGGGGTGAAGTTTGAAGACATAAAGCACCTTGCTTAGTTTCCTTGCAATTCAGCAGCCCTGATAGTTCAACCAGCACTTTTTTTACATTACAAAGTTTGCAAAGATTTATGGGAATATCTACACGGTGTGGCTGAAAGAAACTCCTCTGGTTGTTTTGAATGGATTCCATGCTGTAAAAGATGGTCTCACCTGCTACCCTGACAATGTTGTGGACCGACCTGTGAGTCCTTTCTACAGAGACCTAGTACAAGGCAAGGGTGAGTTCATGTGGAAAGTACACATTTGAGTCACAAGTTTAAAATTAGATAGAGCCATCAGTACAGCGATAAGAGTACAAACAGTTCTAGAACATTGGTTAACATAATTAATGCATTCTCCAGGACAATTCTTACAGCAAAAATTACTTTAGCCGAACTTCCCATAGGAATGCATATAAAACCAAACTATGTTAACTAAAACATGGTTTCCCAATAGGAATGCATTGAAAACCAATTAATCCGTTCAAAAATAAATGTTCCATAAACTGAGCCACTATTTTATATGGATTTCCTTTTGTTACATGATTTTTGTTTACCAAGCCATTTGTTAACCGAGGTTCCACTGTACTGTACTGTCCTTTTCATGTGGATCTGGAATCTAGTCACCATTAATATCAATTTCCTGCCTGGAATAGATACTAGAATGCTGTTCCTGGAAATGTTTTGTGAGTGGTTACATCAGTCCCCTCTAGTCGTATGGGACAGTTGAATTTGGCTGGGTTCTCCTACTTGTCATCATTCCATGATGCTTTTTGCAATATTGATTTTTCTGCCTGAAACAGGTATTAGAATGTTTTTCCCAAGGGCATTTTGTGGAGGGTTGCATTCATTCACATGTAGATATGCATGTGTCGGTTGGGTTCTCCTGCTCATTGTTTTCCATGCTAGAATGTTTTTGAATATCAAAATACTAATGAAAAAGGAATAGTGTTTCAGGTCTAAAATACTATTCTTATATTTGCCCATCACATCCCACTATTTTATTATTAAGAACTCCCTCTTTTGGCCTGTTCAATTTTATCTTTTACCTAGTCGAGGGCTTCCCAACCTTTTTTACCCTTTGGGTCGGACCAAGTCCCCAGACAGCTGAGCGAGCAAGACCACACACCCTGGAAGTGGAAGAAGGCACATTTACGGTTGGCATAAACGCAATTACATCAGCCATAAATGTGCCCTCTTCCATGTTTACAACAGTCACGGGTGCATTTATGGCTGACGTAACTGCGTTATGACAGCTGTGGGCACAGCTGATGTAAACACATCCACTTCTACTTCTGGGTGTGGCGGCGGCAGGCCACATGGAATGGTGCCATGGTCCAGGTCCAGTCTGCAGATTGGGAACCCCTGACCTAGTCCCAAATTCTTCATAATCTCATTGTCCCCCTGCAGCTACTGGAGCTCCTACTTCATTATACCTGAAGGTAGTACTGTATCTGAGAGCACAGGCATAATATGATGAAGGAGGGACCAGACAGAATTTATAACCCTACATTTCTAAGAATTATCCTTTTTTATGCATAGGCATTGATAAACCTCTGTTTCAAATTTTGAAACATTGAAAATCTAACTGCAAGAGGATATTATGTGTTTTCGTGTCAGAGATTACTTAGTCCTCAGCCATGACAGTTTCCCAGACTTTTGGCTTGCTTAGAGATGACAAGACAGGGCTGGAACCTACAGAGGTTTATGCCAAATGAAAAATGGGTCCTGTTTGGACTGCCTATTGAGGTGCTGGATGGAACAACTGCTAAAGCATTTATTATGGTTGGGAGAAGGAGTGATGAGACATTGAGTATGCTCCCCACATCTGAATGGGAAACAAGTTTTTGCTTATGTCTCTTGATCATCTGGGAATGGTAAGGAGAATTTTTAATAAGATTTTATGTCTTTAGATCATCACTAGTATCGCCAGACAATAAAAATACTGGTGGGGGAGGGGGATGTAGATGGACAGGGGTGACCAGCATTAGCTATTTTCAACTTCAACCATCTTAGAAATTGCTTTTCCAATACCTCCAGGCATTGTTTTCACAAATGGTCCCGTCTGGAAGGAACAAAGGCGTTTTGGGATGAGCACGTTGCGGACTTTGGGAATGGGGAAAAGAAGCCTTGAAGTCAGGATCCAGGAGGAAGCTTGCTACCTGGTGGAGCTCATGAGGAATGAAGGCGGTATGGTTAGGGAAGGGGTGATATGATCAGAAAACCATCATTCCCTTTTCACAAGATAAATGTAGGTACTATCAGCTCAACTGTATTTCTTTTCGTAGGACGTCCCTTCAATCCTTGGTTCGCTCTTGGTAAATCTGTCATGAATGTAATCTCGTCTGTGATTCGTGGACATCGCTTCTCTGTTGAGGATGAAATGTTTCATCAGCTGATGCACGCTTCATTTTCTTTCAAAGCTGGAGGTGCTCCGTATAAAGTAAGTTAAGTACGAAAAGGTTTTTAAAAATTGAGATTTTACAAACTCTTCTTCTTTCATGTCCTGATCAAACTCTGGACTGCCAAAATGAAGCCGCTTTCTTGACTTTGTCATTGGCCAAAATTAAATTTTCATTGGTACATAGTAATTGGCAGACCAGTAAATGAACTGGATTCTGTATCTCTCCACATTCACACAATGTGTTGTTGTCTGCCGGAAGCCCCCACTTTAACATGTTGGTCTTGCATTTTGGGACTCCAACCCTCAGCCTATTCAAGTACCTCCAATCAGTGGTGGGCTCCAAAAAAAATTACTACCACACTGTGGGGGAAAACCCTGCGTTGCACCCGAATTAGGACTACTTTATTTCAAAATGTGGATGGGCACGGCCAGCCAGAATTTCTGCTACTGGTTCTGGAAAACTGGTGCGAACCTTCTTATGCCAACCATCGCCTCCAAGTAAAATGTAGGGGAGGTTGAGTTCCTCAGCCATATCCTTCATTAATGATGTTCTTTGTCCAGTGAGTGTCTTCCGCCATCTTCTAATTTGGTTTTGCTCTTGCATACCCTCAATAATATTTGTTCTTGCCATAAAGCTCTTCCTGGGTCTGAGCTGGCAGACCTGAGACTTATACAAATGTGGATGTAGAAAGAAAATTGAGGGTTTGCTCAGACTGTCCATTTAGGTGCGGCTGGATCAGCCGGAAGAGTGTCAGTTCTTTTTCAGGATACTTTAAGTTGGCCCCGGAAGCAGCCTTTGACAGCTTCAAATGTAGACCTTGCTCAACAAGGTTTTGGCCATGGTTTTTTAGCCCCTGTCATAGAACTCTCTTGTTTTAATAGGATATGCATTTTTTTCCTATTCTACTTGTTTTGGTGAACATATCCCTATTAATGTCTTTCTTCTAGCTCTATGATATATTCCCCTGGATTATGCCGTATCTCCCAGGCTCTCACAAGAAGGAATTTGCTAATTATGAAGCTGTACGATCCTTTGTTAGGAAAGAGATCAAAATACATAGGGAAAATTGGAATCCTGGAGAAGAACAAGACCTCATTGACCATTATCTGGCTCAACTGGAAAAAGTGAGTAGCAGAGACAATCATGAAACTATTCATTCTGAAGACAGCACTAAAGTATGTGCCCAATTATGAAGACCACAACCATTCAGCTTTTCCTACTTCTAGTTCCGTGATGGCAAACCTTGGCACTCCAGATGTTCTTGGACTTCAATTCCCAGAAGCCCAAGCACCCTGTGAATCCACACAAATGTGTTTACTGTGATTCATCCAGCCCAGTGCTGCCCTTGACACTCTCAGAACAGGAAGTAAAACACACCCATATGGAGGAAGGGTCAACCCGGAAGAGTCTTAACCATATGGGCACATTTTACTTCCACTTCCGGGAGTGACAAGGGCAGTGTGGGCTGTATCCAATTCTGAATATTTGCAATCCTCTTTGCGATCAGCCATGAAGATTGTCCTGGGAATATAATGTAATGGCCTTCTGCATCACAACATGACATCTGTACCACTGATGCAGTTCCATGAGTCACTTACTGGTCCTGAGCCCTACTCAGCTCCTGGTCAGAATTGATGAAACTTCTGCCCTCTATCAAGATGAATTCAAGTGGGATTTAATCTATTTAGGGACCATCACCCTTCTCTGTGGATTTTGCCACCCAAGCCCGTTAGTCCTTAGGGTTGTTAACTCCCAGGCAGTAAAGTCTACTCTATAGTAGGATAACCTGGCCAGTCAATGCAGCTAATACGCTCGTTGGAATATCCTGGGTTACAAACTGCATCCATTCTGCAGACATTCTTGAGAATAAAAGCCGACTGAAACTCAGAATTCATTTTTTTTTTTACAATCCTTTTAGTATAAATGCTTTAATCTGTTGTTTTTAAACCTGTATGTTGACGGTGGTGTATGTGTTTGGATATTTACTATCTAATACAGAATGCAGAAGGTCACAATTCTTCATTCATTGAAGCAAATATGGTTCAATCAATCACTGATCTCTTCATTGGGGGATCGGAGACGACAGCCACCACCTTGTACTGGGCTTTGCTTCATATGGTTACTTACCCAGCCATCCAAGGTAAGATAAGGTAAGGTAAGAGGGCTAAGGGCAGAGATGCTAGACCAGTGATGGCCAACCTTGGCACTCTATGTGTTCTTGGACTTCAACTCCTAGAAACCCAGATCTCTGTGAATCCACACAAATGGGTGTTGTTGGACTTCAATTCCCAGAAGCCCAAGTCTCTGAATTTACACAAATTGGTGTTCTTGGACTTCAGTTCACAGAGACTTGGGTTTTCTGGGAAATGAAGACCAAGAATACCTTGAATGCCAAGGTTCACCATCACGGTGCTAGACAATGGAAAATCATTTCTTCCCTAACATGAAATGATGGGAGAACTTGAGAAACGAGCTTTTAGCTTTATTTTTTAGCTCATATTTTCCCCAGTTGAACTATTTTTCTTCATTTTGGCGCAATCTGTTAACTAATAGCACGCCGTCTGATTGTTTCCAACATATGGCAAACCTTTCCAGGGTTTTTCCTAGGTATAAAGTCCCAGCAGTGGTTTATTTTGGGGACACTCTGGGACCGGGTAGCTTGCTCAAAGCTACAAAGTCTGGCTCTTCTCCTGCAAGGCACAGTGGACTGGATAGGTCAATGAATTAAGTATCTGCAGTGGTGGGCAACCATAAGTTTTACTACCACATCGTGGGTGGAGCCAACATCATGGGTGGAGCCAACATCATGACATCATGGGCAGAGCCAATGTCGTGGGTGGAGCCAAAGAAAAAAAAACATTAAAATAAGTACACATAAAAATACAATTTAAATAGACATAAAAATACATAAAAATACACATAAAAACATATAAAATACACATTAAAAATAAATACACATTAAATACAAATTAAATAGACATAAAAACACATACAAATACAAATTAAATACACATAAAAACACACATTAAAATAAATACTCTTTAAATACACATTAAAATACACCCACCCACCCTACACCCAAAGGCGAGTCACTTACCCTAGGGAGCAGGCTGTAGGGAGTTTCAGGGTAACAGCTGCTCTTCCTCCTCCCCGCTTGGGAGGACAACAAGGAGGCTTCCGAGGGCCTTAGCAGCAGCCACCAGTTCTTCCATGGCTGTGCGTGGCCACCCAACACCTTGCGCTGCCACACTCCAAGCAGCAAATGGCTGCTTGGCTTGGCAGGCAGAGCGCTGTAGGTGCACATTATTATTATTATTATTATTATTATTATTATTATTATTATTATTATTATTATTATTATTATTATTATTATTATTATTATTATTATTATTATTATTATTATTATTATTATTATTATTTAGACATATACCCCGCCCCACTCGCATACAGCGACTCTGGGCAGCTTACAGGAATGCAAAATATACAGTTACACAATCATAATAACATCATACAAAGATCACAGGTAAATACCCCAAATACAATAAATGCACAGTAATACAATAGATATAATTTAGTACAATAAATCTAAATATATAGTACAATATATCTAAATCAAATTACAAGAACATATAATAATACACTATAAAAATTATACAATATCAGTCAAACAAGTACACTCCTCGACACAGGGAAAATACCATGTTAAAATACCAATTTTAACAATACAATTCAATAACCATTCTACCTAGCCCCAAATTAGTTACAGAACCCAACATAAAAACATCCCCACAATAAAAACATCATAAAACCCTAAGCTTAAAATCAGTAAAAAGCTAACACCCCCTCCCCCCGGATAACCCCCCGGGATATCAAGCAACAGGGGGGTGCTGCCTACACCTGGTGAGCTAGCCATGTTTTCAACCCCTTTCTGAATGGCAATAGCTCTGCCTGGAGGCACAACTCAATTAGTAAGAGGTTCCACAGGGCTGGAGCAGATATGGAGAAGGCTCTCCTTCTGGTGCCAGAAAGACAAGCATCTCAGGCAGATGGAACCCTTAGGGAGCCCCTCTGATCTGCTCTTGTGGGACGGGACGATGTCCTTGGGGTGATGCAGTCTCTTAAGTACACTGGTCCACTACCATGTAGGACTTTAAAGGTCATTACCAGCACTTTGAAGTGCACCCAGAGGCTCACTGGCAGCCAATGCAGTTCTTGCAACAGGGGAGAGGCGTGGGTATAATTACCACACCCCATCACCACGCGGGCAGCTGCATTTTACACCAGTTGCAGCCTCCGAATCATCATCAAGGGCAGCCCCATGTAGAGTGCATTGCAATAGTCTAGTCTGGAGGTGACTAGTGCATGTGTGACCATGAGCAAGGAGTCCCGGTCCAGGAGTGGCCATAACTGGTGGATTTCGCGAAGTTGCACAAAAACCCTCCTGGCCACGACTGCCACCTGCTCATTGAGCAGGAGTCGTGAGTCCAGGAGGACCCCCAAATTACAGACCGGGTCCGTCTGAGGCAAAAAAAGCCCCATCCAGCTCCAAAGATGGTAGCTCCCGAGATAACACAGGGCCCCTAATCTACAGCCACTCAGTCTTGCCGGAATTCAGCTGTAGCCCATTGTCCCCCATCCAGACCCTAACAGCCTCCAGACACCTGGATAGGACTTCCACTGCATTGCTATGGTTCCCACGGGCTGAGATATACAATTTGATCAAGAAGAGCCAGGACAGCACTACCAATGCAGTCTCGATACCATATCCGGGCCTGAATTCTGACTGAAAAGGGTCCAGATAATCCACTACATCCAGACCCCCCTGTAACTCCCATGCCACCACCTTCTCCAATATATTCCCTAAAAAGGATAGGTTGGAGACCAGCCAGAAAATGGCCAGTATTGTTGGGTCAAGTGATGGCTTCTTCAAGAGGGGGTGCACCAAGGCATGTTTCAAAGATGCAGGAAATCCCCCCTCCCACAAGGATGTGTTAACCATCACTTTGACCCAACTGCCTGAGACCACCTTGGTCATTTTAACTAACCAGGCAGGGCAGGGATCTAACCCACAGACAGTGGCGTGGACAGATTCTAGGAGCCTGTCCACTTCCTCAGGGTCAACTGGGTCAAACCGTTCCCAGGTAATGTGGCAAGACTGTGAACCAGTCAGCTCCAGACCCCCTTGTCTACGTCAGAATTGAACCTTGAGCGAACCTTGTATAAATGTGAATGAATGAATGAATACAATTTCCTTTAGTACTCTCGGATGCATTTCCCAAGATTCAAATTCATCTAAATTAGCCACATGTCCCTACTCAACCTAGTGTATCTAAACAAGGAAGATTATCCGTGTGATCCATATTCAAATTGCAAAGATGCAAAAGATGCAAGAAACAGGTGATACCTTTTTTTGGAATACTAAGAAAAACAAAACGTTGCACAAGCTTTTGTGGTTCAAGACCACTTCTTTGGGCATGTATTAAAGTGTTCGTGGCATGGTGGTCTGCCAGGTTCGTGGTGTGGTGTTCTGCCAGGCTTTCTTCTTAAGGACAGCAAAATATTTCATGGTTAGGATGCCACTCTCACAGGAAGCTGTGCATTTGCTCCCAGTCAAATGGGCTGGGAGCAAATGCCCCGCTTCCTGTGGGAGTGGCATCCTAACTCCATGAAAAATTTTGCTGCTCATAAGAAGAAAGCCTGGCAGACCACCATGCCATGAACCTGGAAGACCACCATGCCACGAACACTTTAATACGTGCCTGAAGAAGTGGGCTTGAACCACGAAAGCTCGCGCAACATTTTGTTCTTCTTAGTGATCCAATAAAGGTATCCTCTGTTTCCTATATCTTTTGCATCTTTGCTGGTGTAGCCAGTAACCCCCTCACCTCATCTAGTAAGCTATTTGCAGTCATTGAGCACTGTTTTCCTCTAAACAAAAGCAACATGGGTGTTCAGTATTTCTGCCTTCTGTTACCTAGTAGAAATTTTCCATCCTCTCTGTTCTATATTTACATAAAGCTGATATTTCTCTCTAGACAAAGTCAGGAAGGAGTTGGAAGATGTTCTTGGCACTTCTCAAGTGATCGCCAACGAGGATCGGGAGACATTGCCCTACACCAATGCTGTCCTTCATGAGATTCAGCGCTATAGCAAGGTTATCCACACTGGTTTCCGAACCTGTGTAAGAGATACAACATTGAGTGGTTATAAAATTCCAAAGGTACAAATATTTTCACTCTGATTCTCACCCTACGTCCTGAGATTATTTTTCATCTTAGGTAAATGTAAATGTCACCCTTGCTCGAAAGCCAGTCGTATACAACTCTAGGGTTCAGTGCTCATCTCTGTTTATAGCCAAAGAGCCAGCGCTGTCTACATCTGCAGATGTTTCCATGGTCATGTGGCTGGCATGCCTAGACACCAGAGTGCATGGAATGCTGTTTACCTTCCCACCGAAGTGGTCCCTATTTATCTACTTGCAAATTCTTGCTTTTGAACTGCTAGGTTGGCAGGAGCTGGGACAGGAGCTCACTCTGTTGTACAGTACTCGGGTATCGAATGCCAACCTTCCAGTCTCCATCATATGTTGTACACTCTCCCAACACACTCCTTGAAGGTCTTTGAGTTTGGGTATGCATGTATTTCAGGAGCAACATTACTAGTTTGTGGGAAACCAATGCATCTTTAAAATTTAACAACAAATGCAAGGCTTATGTGCAAAAACGACTTCCACGATGTTTTCATACCAAGAGTCCCATCATGTAAAACACTTCTATGAGCTTGCTTGGTGGGAAATATAAATCAAAACAAATTTTGATTTGGTAGTGGGCAGGACCAGGAGATGCAAACAACTTAGAATCTGTATGGAATATGCTTACATAGCAAAGGTCTCCCTTGCTCAAAAGCCAGTCCTGTTGGACTCTAGTTTTTGGTATTCATCTCTGTTAACAGCCAAATGTCAGCGTCTGCAGACATTTCCATGGTCATGTGGCAGGCATGGTTAGGCGTCAGAGCACACAGAATGCTGTCACCTTTCCTGCCAAAGTGGTACCTATTTATCTACATGTAACTGCTCTGTCATGCAGCAATCAGGTCTTGAACTCCTGACCTGTCAACCTTCCAGCCATCAAGCTCAGTGTCTTAACCACTAAGCCACAACAGCATAGTGAGACCCATGCTTTCAGATAGCATAGGCAGTGACTTATAGCCCTTCCCACATCCTGCACCACTGTCTTCCCATATGAGTGAACCCTTTTTCTGCTGCTATAACATTTATTTCATGCCAGTAAAGTTTTTGTGCCATATGCATATTAAATCACATCAACATCATGAGGTGCCTTTCAAAAATTAAACCAAGCTTTAAAGATGAATAATGGGAATTGGGCTTTTGGAGACTTAGGTGACTCTTGGATGTGGAAAAGAAGTAATCCAACAAGCAAGGATAACTAGCTAGACATACAGCAAGGGTGTATAATCTGATATGTTGTTTTCTTACGTTGCACATGAAACAAAAAAATGAATAAACCCACTTGCTTCTCCACCACAGGACACTATTATTGTGTACAACATGGCATCTGTGTTACAGGATCCTAAGCATTGGAAGAATCCCACACAGTTTGACCCAAATAATTTCCTTGATGAGTCTGGAAAATTTGTGAGCAGAGAAGCTTTCTTACCATTCATGGCAGGTAAATGTGAATTTGTGGCTGTGTGTGTTGCTAGTTAAATAATGGCCAAAATCCAACTGACGCAACCAGACCATTATTTTTTTATTTTAGTTACATTTAAACTTCCTATCCACCTCTCTTTTAGGCTCTGAGGGCCCCTGGGGATCCACGTGGCCCAGGCGCAGCCTTAGCGATGATATGCCTTTGAAACTGGAAATTGGTGGTCCTATTGTCAGATAATAGCAATTGCACTGCCCTATAGCTATTGTGCAGTGATCCAGCAATTATTTTCCTGTCTAAAATGCTCTCCCCCCACCGCTTTAGATTTCTCCATGATAACAGGAGTCCTGGGGAAGCCTCACCACCTAAAGTTGGGGATAATAATTTCATAGCATATTTGCACTAACTGGATTTCAGTCAATATTCTTGTAAGATTTAGAAGCAAACCTATGGGGAAGAGGGCATAGCCATGCCTCTCTGTTATCACTAAACCATCAGAGGGTCACCTTCTAGAATCATAGGTTTTATTTGCCGTCAGTGTTAAGGAAGGTACCATGCTTTGTTGGACAATGGAAATTGAAGAAAAGGGGAAGCCCAAACCCATCACCTCTTTCTTACAGGTAATAGCAATGAAACATGTTTAAAGGGGGGGGGTTTGATGGCGGCGGCAGTGGTGGGCTTCAGCAGGTTTGCACCAGTTCACCAGAACCGGTAGCAGAAATTCTGGCTGGCCCCTCTGCCGATCCAAGTTCTGAAATAAAGTAGCCCTAATTTGGGTGCAATGCAGGGCTTTCCCCCTGGCCACGCCCCACCATACCACGCCCACAGTGTGATAGTACAAAAAAAAATTTGAGCCCACCACTAGGTGGTGGGGATGTTATTGCTCTGCTGCCTCTGGTTAAGCTAAATGCCCTTGTTCCTTTTTAAAGCTTTTAATTGAGAAACAGAGGGGACGCTCTTATAGCTATCCTACTATGTTAACAAAGTAGACCCTACTGCCAGCGACTCAACACCGAGTGTCAAGCAGTGGTTAACTAACCTGACACCCCCGAGGACTAATGGCCTTGGGTGGCAAAGTCTATAGGGAAGGTTGATGGTCCCCAAGTGGAATAAATCCCACTTGAAGCCATCTTGGTGGAGGGCAGTAACTTCATCAATACTGGCCTGGGGCTGAATAGGTCTTTGGGTGCCAAAAGGTCTCAGGGCCAGAAAGTTACTTGTGGAACTGGGGAACTGTAACAGTGGTATGGGTGTCACACTGCAATGCAGAAGGCAAATGGAAGGCCACTGCATTATATTCTCAGGACAATCTTCATGGCTGGTTACCATGAGGAACATCAATATTCAGAACTGGATATGGCATTTGAAGAAGAAGGGGATGCTCAAATATAACAAGATTTAGAATCACTGAGAGACAGATCTAGTTCTGAAAATACCAGTACTGTATGTCTTTTTGTGTAATGTGTAGCATAACATATATTTTTCTTGCTCTCCCTTCTACCCCTTTGTAGGGAACCGTGTCTGTATAGGAGAGAAGCTTGCAAGGACTGAACTTTTCATCTTTTTTGCCACCTTATTGCGAACATTTATATTTCGGCTGCCGGAAGGAGCAAAACCGATCAATACTCAGCCTCTTCTGGGAACTGTCTTAATACATCCCCATCCTTACCAACTCTGTGCTGTTCCTTGCTAGGCATCTTACCATTTGTAATAAGTATGTGCATCTACATACCAAATATTTCTGTAGTTTCTTTTTCCATACACAGGTCACACTCCATATCCACAGGTTCAGTATCCACAGTTTTAGTTATCTACAGGTCCAGAAATGTTCGATAAAAACCCTGAAATACATAATATTTCTGTATTTCTATGGCACTTTAGCAGAGCTCACCACTAGGAGCCACAGCCTTCAATGTAAAATACTGTATTGTATAGAGTTTGCTGTTATCTACAGTTGTAGGTATCCACTGTAGGTGTCTGAAAGTATCCTCCCAAGATACGGAGGGGTGTGTGTGTGTGACCTGTAAATATCCCTAATTGTGCTAAGCCAGTGGTGCCCAAACTAAGGCCTGAGGCCCGGGTGCGGCCCCCGACGCCAATTCATCCGGCCCACGAAGCCCTCAATGCTCCTGGAAGCGGAAGTAAAACGTGCCTGTTCGGGCGCGTTTTACTTCCGCTTCCAGGAGCAATGAGGGCTTCATGGGTCAGATGAATTGGCGTTGGAGGCTGCACCCGGCACCCGGGCCTTAGTGACCAGCTCCCTGAACCACATGATCGGCCCATGGCCCAAAAAGTTTGGGCACTCCTGTGCTAAGCTGTAAAATTCACCAGATATACAGTACAGTATCTACATTTGGGAGGGAAAGTGTTTAGATACATTTTGAAAAGCTCCTTATTTTTACAGTGGTGAAACCTGAGCTCAGTAATTCCTGGTGACAAATGTTTATACCTTTACACACAGAGAATAATTTTCTTCCTTTTGTGATGATGTACCTTTTCTCACCCCTTTCACCACCTATTTTTGATGTGGGTAACCAGAGGATTATGAAATCTAGGGGGAAGATGAAGACACTGATCTGAGTTTGAGGATGAATAATCTGCTAGGCTTTACTATTGATCTGCATTTATAGATAAGTCTTACAGCAAGAGAACTCTGCAAAGGTAAACAAAGTCTTGTCTTCCTGACATGCAGAAAAACACAGGAAAATACATGAAGACCATAACATGCTTATCAGCAGAGCATGTTATCAGTAACGCAGAGGGCTCATGATCACACACGCTCTGATCACCTCCAGAGTGATTACTGCAATGCACTCTAGATGGGGCTGCCCTTGATGATCAGTCAGAGGCTTCAACTGGTCCAGAATGCAGCTGCCCGGGTGGTGATGGGGTGTGGGCAGTATGCATATTCCTTGCCGCTGCTCTGGGAGCTGCGCTGGTTACCAGTATGTCTCCGGGTGCAATTCAAGGTGCTGGTAATTACCTTTAATGCCCTACATGGTAGTGGGCCAGAATATTTAAGAGACTGCCTCACCCCAAGAACATCTGTCTGTCCCACCAGAACAGACCGGAGAGGCTCTCTAGTTGTTCCATCTGCTAGAGAGGCGCATCTCTCTGGCACAAGAAGGAGGGCCTTCTCTGTGTCCGCTCCTGCCCTATGGAACCTCCTGCCAATGGAGCTATGTCTCCAGATGGAGTTGCTGCCTTTTAGGAAGAACTTAAAAACATGGCTGGTGGGGCAGGTATGGGGTATGGGCTGCACAATGACCCCAGCTTGCTGGTTGGTTTGAGTCCCCTCTCTCCCTCAACTTTTCTTTTAATCGGTAAGATTTAGTGTAAACTGATGTCGTTACTGTAACTTTTTTAAAAAAATTAAGATTTTAAATTTTTAATCTTTTATAGTGTTAAATTTGAGGTTTTTCAGGGGATGGTTTTTATTTCTTTGTTGTCGTGATTTATATGATCTGTAAACCACCCTGAGTCACGTCAATGAGTAGGGCGGTGGATAAATATGAATAAATAAATAAATAAATAAATAAATATTGTCTGGTGCACAAGCTAAGCAAGCTGAGCATGTGATGGCTTCTGATCAGAGGTACTGTATTAGCTAGCCAAGAGGTGAAGGCACATGATTAACGCTGATCAATGGTCAGTTTGCGGGGAGAGCATGAATAAGAATGTAATGCAATAATCCAATTATTGATCAGAGTTCCAACCAATATATTACTCCATTAAATCCTCCTACAAGAATGTAATGCAATGACCTGAATGTTGATTGGTGTTCCAATCAACTTATCACTGCATTAAATCTTCCTACAATGAAAGCTGCTCTACTGCTGTACCAAAACAGCACAGGATAAAAGTAAAAAGAGATGGGAGGGGTCGGTTAGGGCTCTATACAGAAGAGTTGGACTTAACAATCACAGGTATTTGGACTTGAGTGATTCGCTATTTAGGTACTCCAGTGGAGAGTAATAAAGGTAAAGGTCACCCTTGCTCGAAAGCCAGTCACATCTGACTCTAGGGTTCAGTGCTCATCTCCGTTTACAGCCAAAGAGCCAGTGCTGTCTGCATCACAGACACTTCGGTGGTCATGTGGCAGGCATGCCTAGACACCAGAGTGCACGAAACACTATTTACTTTCCTACCAAAGTGGTCCTTATTTATCTACTTGCAATTTCTTGCTTTCGAACTGCTAAGTTGGCAGGAGCTGGGACATAGATGGGAGTTTATTCAGTCATGCAGTACTCGGATATCAAACTGCTGATCTGCTGCCTTCCAGTCAGTGTCTTAACCACTTTAATAGGAAGACACCAATGAAGGTTCAGGGCCTCTTTTCCAATGGATATAAGAGAAAATGTGGTTGTCAGCCTGAGATACAAAGTTCCTCATTGTATCTCTGATCAATGGGGGGAAATGTGAATTTTCCTGTTCCAAACCCATAGCATTTTCCACTGTTTAGTAACCTGGGTCACCCCATAAATCGGGAAGCTAATGTTAACAGTCCAACTTCACATGGGGAATCTGACCAGAGAGTGGAGACTGTCCCTTTTGGTCTTCCATACTTAATTCCAGAATGTGCTCCTTTCAGTATGTAAACATTGAACATTCTTTATAACATATAAGTAGGGCTAATGGATTGTTAAATAATGTTGGAAGAAATTATGAATCTTTTAATAATGTGAAGTTCTGAGAGTCTCCATCTATGCTGAAAGTGTGGTGATGGATAAGGAATCTCAGTAACCTTATCAAGAAATGAGAAAGGAGCATTTAAGAGGGAAAAAAACAAGCAAAAAAATAGCTTAGTGTGTAGCCTATTTTATTGGAGGTGTATGTTGATGTACGTAGATATCTGAGGGGTTACGAAAGTTGTTACATGTCTGTCACTTGGCCTCTCCTCACCAATATGGTCTTTCAAGTGTTTTGTACTGATTTAGTTTTCCTCTACATGTTTCTATGTAGGACTGGAGTCTATATTGTAACATTAATCATGGTTGTGGGTAGTCATGGCCATTGTCTTTGGACAAATGTGCAAAGCCAGGCCTAGAATGGTTGACTACAGAGTAGAACAGGAGTTCTCAACCTTTTAAAGCAGTGGCGTAGCGTGGGGGCGGCGGGGGGGGGGCGGATGCCCCGGGCAGCGGCTTTCAGGGGGCGGCAAAATGTCCCCACCACTTTGGCCTCCCTCTGCCTGGGGTTAGGAAACAGGACTTCCCAGGCGGAGGGCGGCCCTTTTGCTGGCGAGCGCTGCTCACCTCCGTCCACCTGGCTGGCCGTCGGGGGCTCTTCGCCGCCTGCCCCTGACTCCGCCTCCGTTGCGAGTTCGATCCTGGCGGGATACCAGATTGCCTAAGCAGCCATTCATCCTTCCGAGGCCGGTTAAATGTACCCAATGGGACGGAGGCCAGCAACGCTCACCAGCAAAAGGGCTGCCCTCCGCCTGGGAAGTCCTGCACGCACGCGCGCACGCTGCCCACCTCTGCCCGCCCAGCCATCCACCCAGCTTGCCGTCAGAGGGGGCGCTCGTCGGGGGTGGGTGGCGCCGTGGCGCGGAGCCCCTGGCGGCTGGCTGGGCGGGAGGAGGTGGGCAGCGGGCGCGCGGGCGTGCAGGACTTCCCAGGCGGAGGGCGGCCCTTTTGCTGGTGAGCCCTGCTCACCTCCGTCCCATTGGGTACTCATTTAACCGGCCTCGGAAGGATGAATGGCCCAGTGGTCAGCAAACTTGGCTCTCCAGCTGTTCTTGGACTTCAGTTCCCAGAAGCCTTGATCAGCAGGAGTGCTGACTTGGGCTTCTGGGAATTGAAGTCCAAGAACACCTGGAGAGCCAAGTTTGCAAACCCCTGGCTTAGGCAATCTGGTATCCCGCCAGGATCGAACTCGCAACGTTTTGGCTGCAGTGCAAGAAGGCTGGAAAGTCCATAGGGTTGGTGTGTGTGTGTGCGCGCGCGCGGGGCGCTCGTCGGGGGTGGGTGGCGCTCCTGGCGGCTAGCTGGGTGGGCTGGCGGGCGGAGGTGTGCGGCACGCGCGCGCGCCGCTCGTCAGCAGGAGGGCCACCTTCTGCCTGGGTCCTGGGGGGGGGGGGGGCGGCGGCGGCGGCGAGCTGGGGGGGGGAGCGAGTTTGTTCTTCGCCCCTGGCGGCTGAACTCTGCGCGACGCCTCTGTTTTAAAGCCAGGGGTTAGGTCATGCTCCCTCAGGCAGCTTCAGGAGCCAGACGGCCATTTTGCCCTTCCTCCACCACATGGCACTTCCTGGTGTTGTGGAGGCAATGGGGGGCCACATGAAATGGTGCCACGGGCTGCATCCGGCCCTTGGACCACAGCTTGAGAATCCCTGTAATAGAACAAGGAGCACTTGTTCACCCCCTGAGTTGGAGCAACACCCCAATACGTCCTTCTTATAACATTTGTCATTTGTAGGATTAAAAAAGATGGACTGTGATTTGAATGGAAGAAAGTGAAATTAGTGCCATTACACTGAGGTCTTGGTGCCACAGAAGGAGAGGGGAAGCTAACGCCTCAACCTAAGAGACTCCTTTGATGTTTGAGGATATTAACGACTTTGCAGCAGGAAAGGGAGGGGGAAGTTAAGGGCAATAAGTTCCTTCATTTTCATGTCCTTTTCTTTGAAAATAACTTTTTAATCATTTGTAGACGACAAAACTCTTTAAAAATACTGCCAATTGCTGTTCCTTGAACAACGATGAGCAAATAAATGAAATTATAATAACTGGGTCTCATCCTTCATTTTTAAAAAAATCTGTTGAAATAATTACAATGCTATATTAAATCTATGTCTATATTAAATTACAAGGATGTATGAAATATTTGAAGAGGTTTTTAAAACAAGCAACATGTGTGTCTTAGTGACAATATTTCTGATGTGCTGCTAACAAAAAACTTCTGTGGGGGATGATACACACGTTGGGGCGTGCAGAGTGAGAGAGACAGAGACAGAGAATATCAGAAAACAATAAAATAAAATAAAAACACCGCAGCACTTTATAAAGACTACCTGCTATATTTTTACTGTGAGCTTTCAAGGATCAAGTCCACTTTTTCAGACAAAGGAGTAAAATTTCCAGGTATGGTTTATATACACCAGATTCAGAGGTAAAGAGGTTTCAAGGTAAAGAGGTTTCAAGGTAAAGAGTAATCAAGCAGAATGACAGATAAGCATGCATATCAATAAAGCTTCCTACAGCTAGCAGTAACAAATGATCAAGTAACAAATGATCAGTGTGGTAGTAAAATTTTTGGCTGCCCACCACTGTTCCTACCCATCCTTTCTCAGAATTGTTGGAAGTTCCACCATGAGCAAGTTTGAAACTACCCAACCTGGAGAACAACATTTTGTTGTTGTTCAGTCACTCAGTCAGGTTCAACACTTTGTGACCCCATCAACCACAGTACACCAGGCTCCTCTGTCATCTGCCATCTTCCGTAGCCCGCCCAGATCTATGCCCACTGCGCCAATGATACCATCTAGCCATCTCATCCTCTTCCATCCCCTTCTCCTTTTGCCTTCAGTCTTTCCCAACATAAGATCCTTCTCCAGTGAGCCTTCTCTTCTCATTTGGTGGCCAAAGTCCTTGAGCTTCAGCTTCAGTATTTGTCCTTCCAAGGCGCAATCAGGGTTGATTTCCTTTAGGATCGACTGATTGGATCTCCTTACAGTCCAGGGGAATCTCAAGAGTCTCTTCCGGCACCACAGTTCAAAGGTGTCTATTCTTTTGTGCTCAACCTTCCTTATGGTCCAGCTCTCATAGCCATACATTACTAACTGGGAAGACCATTGCTTTAACTATGTGGACTTTTTTTGGCAGGGTAATGTCTCTACTTTTTATTATGCTATCTACGTTTGTGATAGCTTGCTTCCCAACAAATAAGCATCTTTTTTTCATGGTTGAAGTCACCGCCTGCAGTGATCCTAGATCCCAAGAAAGCAGTCTGTCACTGATTCCATTTCTTCCCCTTCTATTTTTTTAATTTGTTGCTACTTATAAGATGGATCATGAAAAAAACAAAGGAATATCAGAAACAAGTCTACTTCTGTTTCATTGATTACACTAAGGCTTTTGACTGTGTTGACCACAACAAAATGTGGCAAGTAATTAAAGAGATGGGAATACCGGAACACCTTATAGGCCTCATGAGAAATCTGTACATGAATCAAGAGGCAACAGTTAGGACAGAAAATGGAATGACGGAGTGGTTTCGAATAGGAAAAGGAGTAAGACAAGGCTGCATTTTGTCACCCTGCTTATTCAACTTATACACAGAACACATAATGCGCAATGCAGGGATGGAGGAATCACAATTTGGGATCAAAATTGCTGGATGAAACATCAACAATTTGAGATATGCAGATGATACCACCCTAATGGCAGAAAGTGAGGAGGACCTAAAAGAAGCTCCTGATTAGGTTGAAAGAAGAAAGTGAAAAAGCTGGCTTGAGACTCAATATAAAGAAAACCAAGATCATGGCAACAGGCCCTATCAGTCCTTGGAAAATAGGTGGGGAAGAAGTAGAAGCAATGACAGATTTTACTTTCTTGGGATCAAAACTCACTGCAGATGGTGATTGCAGCCATGAAATAAAAAGGTGACTGATTCTTGGGATGCAAGCGATGAGAAACCTGGGGAGTATAGTGAAAAGTAGAGACATCACCTTGCAAACAAAAATTCGTATAGTCAAAGGAAGCAATGGTATTCCCTGTGGCAATGTATGGTTGTGAGAGCTGTACCATTAGGAAAGCTGAGCGCAGAAGAATATGTGCCTTTGAGATGTGGTGTTGGAGGAGAGTTTTGAGAGTCCCCTGGGCCCTGGGCAGCGAGGAGAACAAATAGGTCAATCTTAGAAGAAATCAACCCAGAATGCTCCTTAGAAGGTCAAATTGTAAAGATGAAGCTAAGGTACTTTGGACATCAAATGAGAAGAGAGGATTCACTTGAGAAAGCTTTGATGCTTGGAAGGGTCGAGGGCAAAAGAAGAAGGGGACGGCCCAAGATGAGATGGCTAGATGGTATTGTAGAGGCAATGGGCACAGAGCTGAGCGAGTTGAGGGGGATGGTGGAGAACAGGAGTGCTTGGCGGACAATGGTCCATGGGGTCGCAGAGGGTCGGAATCGACTGTGCGACTGAACAACAACAAAAAACTTATAATTTATTTACTGTGTTTATTATTTATGTCTAATTTTCTATTGTAAATAGGGTTTTTTATATCTTGTAAACTGCCCAGAGTGGGAAAATATCCAAGATGGGTGGGATATAAATATAATAAATACAATAAAAATAAATAATATTTGCCATAGTAGCCATGTTAGCCTGTGTTTAAAAGCATATAGGGAAAAAAATAAAAACATTGTAGCACTTTGAAGACTAAGTCTTATATTTTAATGTTAGCTTTCATGGATCAAGTCCACTTCATCAGGAAGTGCAATGTGGTGGAGGAAGGGCAAAATGGCCGTCCTGCCCCCGAAGTTGTCTGATGAGGGAGCATGACCCAATGGCCCCTGCCTCAAAAAGTTTGAGAACTCCTGCAGGGGGTTGGATTCCACGACCAGAGCGCGCCACCTCTCGCCCAGTATAAGTAACGAGGGCGACGACTCCTTTTTTTTCCCCGGTACGTAATGACGTCACTCCGCCAGTCGCGTGACCCGGGTGCACCACCGTCGCCCAGCCGGCCGAAAACTGCGGCCGGAGGAGAAACGTTCCGGTGGAGGAGGCGACCGAAGGACTGCGTTGTTGTTCCGGGGAGCGCATGGAGGCGAGGGCGCCGGCGGAGCGGAAGTAGCGGGGCCGGCAGGGCCTGAGTGGAGGCGACGCCGCGGAAGGGCGACCGACCGAGGAGGATGAACAACAAGTTTGACGCGTGAGTCCCGGCCCTCGCGTCTCTGCCCGTCCTCTGTGGCCGTTGTGGCGGAAAGGGAGGCGGCGGGGAAGTTGTGGGCCGGCTGGGAGGCCCCTCTCTGGCCCGTTAAGGGCTACGGGGTGAGGTGGAAAAGCGGGCGCCTCGGTCGGTGGGGTCTTGTGGGGTGGGTGGGGAAGAAGCTGCACCTGTTGAACTACTTCCTCCCCTTCCATGCAGCGCTTAAAGGAGCCCCTTTGGCTTTGGCCCTCCTCGTTCCTTGGAATTAAGTAAGTAGAAGGTACAGAGCAGCAGTGGTTAACACGCTGAACTTGGCGACTGGAAGGTTGACAGGTCGAGACCCGAGTACTGCATGACAGAGTGAGCTCCCGTCTCTGTCCCAGCTCCTGACAACCTAGCAGTTCGAAAGCAAGAGATTGCAAGTAGATAAATAGGTACTGCTTCAGTGGAAAGGTAACAGCATTCTGTGCACTCCAGTGTTTAGTCAGGCCTGTCACATGTCAATGAAAACGTCTGCAAACGCAGACAGTGCTGGCTCTTTGGCTGTAAACAGAGATGAGCATCGAACTCTAGAGTCGGATATGACTGGCTTTAGAGCAAGGGCAACCTTTACCTTTCTTCCCATGATGGGCCCCCAAAGCAGCTTGTTTCAAGGCTTCTCATGGGGGGCTGGGGATTAGTTACTTGGCTATACTTACACCAATCATAGTCACTGTATAGCAGTGGTGCCCAAACTAAGGCCCGGGGGCCTGGTGCGGTCCCCGATGCCAAGTCATCTGGCCCGCAAAGCCTTCATCGCTCCTGGAAGCGGAAGTAAAATGTGCCCATATGAGTCCATATTACTTCCACTTCCAGGAGCGATGAGGGCTTCCTGAGCTGGATGAATTGGCGTCGGGGACTGGCCCCGGCCCCCGGGCCTTAGTGACCAGCTCCCTGAACCACATGATTGGCCCATGGCCCAACAAGTTTGGGCACCCCTGCTGTATAGTCAGATGAGTGGGATAGACATTTAAATAATAAATAAGTTAAAATAAATAGGAAGTACTGTTGATGAAGAGACTGCAGTGGCTTAGTGGTTAAGATGCTGAACTTGATGATTGGAAGGTTGGCAGGTCAGCAGTTTGACACCCAAGTGCTGCAAAAAGGAGGGAGTTCCCATCTCTGTCTCAGCTCCTGCCAACCTAGCAATTCAAAAGCAAGAAATTGCAGGTAGATAAATAGGTACCACATTGGTGGGAAGGTAACAGTGTTCCATGTACTCCGATGTCTAGGCATGCCTGCCACATGCCCATAGAAATGTCTGCAGATACAGATAGCGCTGGCTCTTTGGCTATAAATGGAGATGAGCCCTGAACCCTAGAGTCAGATATAACTGGCTTTTGAGCAAGGGTGACCTTTATCTTTACCTTTTGAACAAGGGTGACCTTTATCTTTACCTAAGTAGAAGTATCTATGTTGCAAGTTGTCATGGAACGAGCTGGCCCCCTCTGTTCTGGCCCTCCTTAACCAATGACACAAGTTTAGTGCTCTGTGGACCCCATAACAAAATGTGATTGTGTACAATAAATGTCTTTTCTGGGTGCATTTGTGGGAATTAACTATGGTAAATGCCAATTCTGAGGATTAAGGGGTGGAGACAAGGGTTTCACAGAAATCATAGATTGAGAACTATATGCAAAAAGAGTTCCTGTCAGAAAGAGCAGCAGGAATGAATAGGTGGAACTGTTTAAGAGAGCAAGTGACCTTTAAAGGTCTGAGGGTGCAGAACTAGAGGAGCAAATTCTGTCTGGTATTAGGCCCTGGTAGAGTGTGATGCCCTTTAAAAAAATAACTCCGCTTCAGAAAAATATAAAGTTTACAAAATGTTGTATAACAGCCTTGCTGCAATGGGAAACAGAGCTATTGGGGACACATGCTGTAAGTACCAGTTTAGTACTTTTAGACAGAAAAAAAGCATGTTATGCGGCGGATAAGTGATGGTATTTTAGATCCAGAATCCAGCCAGAGGCAGTGCTGTATAATATGAGGGTGTTTCCATCTACCATGGCTGCTCCTGTGGTTTTCTTACTTACCCCACTTCCTCTTTTCATTCATATCTACTTCTGTATGTTTTAAATGGATTCTTAATGAGACAAAATTGATCCCTTTGTTTTTAAGCTGTGCATCACTATGTACATTTTTCAAACCGTGTGTGCTGCTTGCATGAATCCTCCCCGCAACTGTGTGTGTGCTTTGATTTGTATGCATTTGATATGGCCAGGATTCTTCTGTCAGATGTGTCCACAGCTGTCTGGTGGTGTTCCAGAACACACAATGCCTCTGACTCTTGTCCAACCCAGTCATTGCCAAGGATCTTTTCTGTAGTGTTGCTGAAATAATGAAACATGTGCTTTAGACAAAATTGCTCCTAACTTCTGTTGCAATTTGATTCGGATTCCTGCGTTGAGCAGCGTGTGGGACTCAGTGGCCTAAAAAGCCGCTTCCAACTCATTGATTCTATTTTGTAGCACATATTGTTCTGTAGCACTTTAAAGAGGCATCTGGTTGTTTATGATATCTAATTAAGAAGGCAGTTTATACACATACTGTAGCTTGTAAATTTCCTGTATCCTGTCGCATTGTTGTGTGGCAAAGAACTGGAGGCCCAAGATAATGATGGCTATTCATTCTTTTTCATTATGAGTCTTGGGTGTTTTCTTGATCACTTAAAGCAGGGGTGCCCAAACTGTGGCCCATGGGCCAGATCTGGCTGATGGTTCCTAACAATCCAGCACACACTGCTCCTGGAAGCAGAAATAAAATGCACATGCATGAAACGCTCTCATAAACAGGCATGCATGAGTGTGTTTTACTTCTGCTTCCTTTGGAAAGAACCATGTGACTGGCCCACGGCCCAAAAAGTTTGGATGCCCCTGAAAGTTTTGTTATCACCCTTTTTGTCCTGTAGGTTAGGTAAAGCTAAGAGACAGTGAAATGGCTAATAAGTTTTTTCAAGCTAAGGTGTTACTAAAAGTGAATTAATCTGCAAGCTTCCATGGTCGAAACACTTCTTCAAACAATGTATCATTGTCTTGTGTCAAAGTTTGTCAGTGGATGTAAATTTAAATCTCAGCCTTCCAAGTGTAAACCCAACAATGGCTGTGACAGCATACCTGTGTTAGCAGGGGGATAATTTTAGTATATTTAAATATTGTTTCTTGTGAAGGAATCTGGAAAGAATATTCTGTAGTTTTTGTTGTTGTTCAGTCGCACAGTCGATTCCGACCCTCTGCGACCCCATGGACCACCATCCGCCAGGCACTCCTGTCCTCCACCATCCCCCTCAACTCGCTCAGCTCTGCACCCACCGTCTCCACAACACCATCTAGCCATCTCATTATTAAGTATATATTTTGTCTTTATTGATAACTAAGAAAAATGTATTAAGAGACTCCTTGAAGGATAGCAAAGAAAGGGCAGACTTGCTGTGTTGTTATGAACACTGTTATTCCCTTGGTTTTTTAAAAAATAATTTAATCTCATAAACTAGCACTGAATAGCTGGTTCTTGAAATCTGCAGATGAAGTGTGTGAGCCACATTTCTATGATATGGAACCCTGTTGGTGCAGTGGTTAAACTGCTGCACTGCAACTAGAAGGTTGTGAGTTCATTCCTGACCAGGAATCAAGGTTGACTCAGCCTTCCATCATTCCGAGGATGTAAAATGAGTACTCAGCATGTTGGTGGCAAAATGCTAATTAACTGGTAAACCGCCCAGAGAGTACAGTAAGCACTATGAAGAGATTGTTGTTCAGTCACATAGTCAAGTCAGACCCTTTGTGACCCCATGGACCACCGTACACCAAGCTCCTCTTTCATCAGCCATCCTCCATAGTCCACCCAAATCTACACCCACTGTGTCAATAATGCCATCTAGCCATGGCAAAGCAGCAATCCTTGAGGGGGCTATGGAGAGGTATATAAGTGTAATTGTTATACTGTACCTGTATTCTTGTTCTCCATCCTTCTGGAGTTGAACTTGTGCCTTTTGTTTCTGCAGTGAAGCTCACAAGCTTCCGATAAAGGAAAGATGAGGAACAGGAAGCAGAAATCTCTTGAACATCCTGTTCTGCCATCATGACATGATGTTTCCAGCCACTTGCAGTGTCAAGTTGTCAGCTGTGTTTAAGAATACATATTTCCTTTAGTAATCTGTCTGGTGTTTCTTTGCGACTGCAACAGCAGCTGTCTCCACGTGCTTTCAAACTGATGGATTTCCTTATTTTATTTTCCAGTTTAAAGGATGATGACAGTGGAGATCATGACCAGAATGAAGAGAACAGCACACAGAAAGAGGGTGAGAAGGAAAAAAATGATAGAGACAAACCCCAGAGTATCACGAAGAGGAAGGTAGGTTCTTATCTTAGTTTATAGACAGGGAAATCTAGAGAAGGATTCAGAGGATGAGTCAGTAGCCTCAAGTGTTAATGTTTTTAAAAAGGAGGATCTGTTGTACACAGGCTATGAGTGGTTTCAGTATTTCATCAGCATAGATTAAAGCATTCCGATAAATACTGTATACAGGTTACAGTGCATTTACAGAGTCACAATCCAACAGTTTCAAGAACCATAATTCAGGTTTGCCAGCATCCTAAAGGTTGCTATCCCAAGGGGATGAATGGAGGGGGAGGGGCAGGACCCAAAAGATTGATGCTGTGGGTGTTAAGTAGAAAAAATAATGTGTTTAATTTTTTTAAAACAGAGAAAACCCTATAACCATGATGGCGAACCTTGGCACTCCAGATGTTCTTGGACCTCAATTCCCAGAAGCCCAAGCACCCTGTGAATCCACACAAATGGGTTTACTGCGATCCATCTGGCCCACGCTGCCCTCGTCGCTACTGGAAGCATGTTTTACTTCCGCTTTCGGGAACAACGAGGGCAGCGTGGGCCGGATGAACCACAGTAAACCTATTTGTGATTCACAGGGACATGAACCACAGTAAACCTATTTGTGGATTCACAGGGTGCTTGGACTTCTGGGAATTGAAGTCCAAGAACATCTGGAGTGCCAAGGTTCACCCTCACAGCCCTATAAGCTTTTGAAAATGTTTGTTTGTATTGGGGGAGGGTGCAGTGCTGAGACCCTCGTGATCATAAGCACAATAGTCCACTTTGCAACAAAGGATACAAGGAGACTTTTTGTGCAAAATGTGCCTCCCCTCCCAAGAAAACTGAACAAACCCCTGGAATTTTGAGGGTGGGCAGGTAATTGAAAAACTATGTTGGGCAAGCAAGAAGAGTGGCAGTCAAACAAAATGCCCCAGGAACTACTCGTAGGCTTTCATCACCTGTTACCTATCCCTTTTTAGAGTGACCAGGAAACAGAAACTAGGACAGTCATCATTTTTAAAGATCCTGAAACCCCAGTGATCTTGCCTACAAGCACTCCTGTGCAAGGCCATGGGTGTCATTTGTTACTGCACAGAAAACTCAGATCTGCTGTAGTGGATGTGGTCATGAATGCAGACTAGCCTTTCATTCCTGGGCATCACTTATAGTTTATTTTTATTCTCTCGCTGACAAGGGCCTTTGTAATAGAGAACTTGTTTCTTGCATGTATCACAATGACTGGTATTTCTCTAGTGTTAGATACATATAGCTTTAAAGCTTTTAAGTATTAAAATGGCATAAATGTTCCTTGTCTCCACCTAGCTGCCAAGCTTGGTCCACAGAAGGACTCAGTCCACCATCAGGGCTTAGACCAGGGGTCCTCAACCTTTTAAAGCTGGGGGCCAGTTAATGCCCCATCAGACTATTTGCATGCCGGTCTGGTGGTCCTGCCGCCGCCACCGGGACCACCCTAAGCCCTCAACACTCTCCCCCCACACTGCTTCCCTGCTTACCAGCCTGGAGAGCTACATGGTGTGGATGAAGGAGGGGTCCTGGCTGTTCTTCTTGTCCCTATTTGGCCAGAGCGGCCCTCGGGAAAGATGCAGGTGGCTGTGTGTGTCCACCACTTCTGCTGCCTCAATCCTTGTCTCCTCCGTTCAGCTTGACATGTCTCTTAACGGTGCTCCGTAGTAGGGTGAATGTTGTAACCCTTCTTACAACATCCGTCCTGCTACGGAGCACCATTAGAGACACGCCAAGCTAAGCGGAGGAAACATGGATTGAGGCAGCAGCGGTTGGAGCGAGGGCATGGGCTGGATGGAATGGTGCCATAGACCAGATCTGGCCCATGGGCTGTAGGTTGAGGATCCCTGGCTTAGACCATGAAAATGTCAGTGAGACCAATTGTTGGGGCTCCTTTTTGTGCTTTTCATCCATGGCTAGCTTTTTGACAGGACATGCCTTTGCATCTAGTCTGTGTCTAGTGGGTGTTCTCCAGGATTTGCGGGGGGGACGGGACTTTTTTTATTTTGCTTATGGCTGTCTCATTCTTCCATGTTTTTTTTAAATCAAATCTGTGTTTTTGAGACTTTTCATTAAATACTGTTCAAGAGGAATCTTCCTCTCCAGGATTCAAAAGACAAATTTTCCTAAGAGATTGTAACAGCTGCTAGCGTTTTATGTCTTCAGTTCATTCTCGTTCTCTGTTAACAGGCATAGCAATGAGAATGAGATTATCCCTAGCTTTATGTTACATATCGCCTTAGGTTTTATTTTATTTGCACATTCATTTATGTGCTACAGACCCATTGGGGCTTTGTTTTGTGCTTTTCATCCATGGCTAGCTTTTCAACAGGACATGCCTTTGCATCTAGTCTGCGTCCACCAGTAAAGTCTGTGCTTTTGAGACTCTCTTCACTAAATATTGTTCAAGAGGAATCTTCCTCTACAGGATTCAAAAGACAAATTTTCCTAAGAAATGGTAACTGCTGCTAGCTTAGTATATATATCTACAATGCTAAGTACACAAAAACAAATTGGATAGGTTGTTACCCGGTAGTCAAATGATAAGGAAGCATTTTCCCAGGATGGGTGTTGTCTTTTTTGGTCCTCCCATTGCACAAGGGATGAAACACCCTGTCTTGCAAATTGTCTCATCTTCCATGAAAAACAGTTGAAAATGGGCAAACACTGCGGGAGTGTTTACCCTTACATGAAAACAAAAAATCTTATCTCAGCGTAACAGCAATCATAGAAAAGTTGTCTCTTGAATGAAAGATTTACATGTTGCATTTAAAACGTTTTGTTTTACACAAAATACAAGCTCTTTCCACATACAAAAAGTATCCAAAAATCTTCACAAAAAGTGCTAGAATTTGAAAAAATGCTCAACTCTTGTAGTCTTGTCAATTCTCCCCACAAGAATGAAATAAACAGAAGATTTACATTCCTACCCCTGACTAATGCTAATACAATAATGCGTCTAGTTATTCACATACAAAGTTCCCTGTAGAGACCCACACATGTACCCTATCATGGGTAGTTTATGAGTGAGGGCAGGTGGAATGAGGGCTTCCCAGTCCAATACCACCTGTATTAAAATGTTCATATCATAGCAGGTGGGAGGATTTTCACAGGGTGGTTCTTTACTCTGGAGGAAAGAAGGGAAACACAAGATTATTTTTGTTTGCATTTCCTTAATTCAGATATTTGCTTGTTTTGTTTTGTTCTTGTTGCTCACTTGGAAACCTTGTGTGGAGTTCTTTGTATCACCATGACTCCATGTGTTTTCCTTGTTCTGCATAGGAAATAGATTTTCCATTTCATGTTGGCTTTAAGCTGCATTACTGTACAGTTGGAGACATTTTGAGATTTATAGGCAGAGTTCATTAACTGGTCTAGTCTGATGAATTACTTTTAAGAAACAGAAGAAGTCGCTTATGTGGCTCACCTCCTGACGGGTTGGAGAAAGTCAGTTGTTGCTAATCTATGCGGAATTTAGTCAATTCCTGCTAGACTAATAGTCTGTTTCAAACTATTAACAGAGATGGGATTTCACAAACAAAGTGAAGCTAAACTGTTTTTTTTCATGCACCATGGTGATGGACAGACAGGTTTCTGATTCTGCAAACATCTCTTTCAGCTTTCCTTTTCAGAGAAATACAAACAGATAAATGAGCTTTTTTTATTCCTTTCGTAGGCTGTGGTTCCAGGGCCTTCGGAACATCCCTTGCAGTATAATTACACCTTCTGGTATTCCAGACGGACTCCTGGCAGGCCCACCAGCTCACAGAGTTACGAACAGAACATCAAACAAATTTGCACCTTTGCCTCTGTGAGTGTGCCATTTATGTTGCGCCCCTTTGTTTAACTGGATTAAGTGCATAGAGAAGGGGGAATTGTATTATCTTCATCTTCTTCTTTTTATTCTGCCATATCCAAATCTGAATATTGGCGATGTTCATGGTGATCAGCCATGAAGACTGTCCTGAGACTATAATGCAGTGGCCTTCCATCTGCCTACCACATGGCAGCATGACCCCTGTACCACTGATCCAGTTCTGCAAGTCACTTTCTGATCCTGAGCCCTTTTGGCATGCAAAGTTGTCCTCTGCCTCAGGCCAGTATTGATGAAGCTGCTGCCCTCTTTCAAGATGGATTCTAGTGGGATTTAATCAATTTAGGGACCATCACCCTTCATAGACAAAGATATGGAGAATGTAAGATTGGATCTCAATTTTGTCACATTAGGTTTCTTAAAATTTTAAGTTCTTTCTGTCTTGTTTTAGGGGGGAAATGAACATTTGGTAAGTCTTATAAAATGAAGGAAATAACCATGTTTTCACCAAGTCCAAATGGTGAATGTTCTTAGCAACAGGACGCAGTCTTTGTTGACAAATGGGCAGATTCAATTCCTGGGCTCTCTTCTTTGTATAAGAACCCCAGAGGGCTAAGCAAGCTAGTTCTGGCCAGATGAATCAAGACACCTGCCTACACTTTCATGGGGAGAGCAAAGCCAAGAAAAAGTTCAGTGCCCTCTTAAAGACTAACATGTTTTATTGGGTTCAAAGGTTTGTGACCTACAGCCCACAAAAGCTTATGATGGTACCTCACTTAATAGGATGATGGTTCCATATCAAGAAGAGATGTATCTATAAAAGAAAAATAATGTCAGTTTATTCTTAATCAGTATTTAGTAAATTATTTTGGGGTTGTTTAAAATCCCTTAGAACAGGAGCGCCCAAACTTTTCGATGTGTCTCCGGCGACATCACATGTGTGTGTGTGTGCTGCTCGAGATGCGTTGGCAGTGTCACATGGGTGCCTGCAAATGCACCCACACATGTGCACATGTACCCAAGTGAAGTCCCCAGCACACCTCAAGTGGTGCATGAGCATGCATCCACCACATGTGCACACACACTCACATGTTAGCAGAGGTGATGTCACATGGGTGTGATGCGTGCCTACACTGCCTCCTCCACCTCCTAATAGGGGTATGTGTGAGAGAGATTGGTGTCTGGTCACCATACCTCATCCCCACCACGCCTCCTGGCAGGATTTCAGCCTTCCTTGTCACCTCCCCATTGGCAGAGGGGCAGGGGTGCTGGGAAAGAGGCTCTCCCGTGACAGCGCATTTGCCAACAGAAAGGGCTCTGCATGCCACCTCTGGCACACATTCCATAGATTCACCAACACTGGCCTAGAGCAATGTGATTTGCTCTGCTAAACAACAGGATTTTGGCCATTGTGAAATTTTGTGAATCCAATCCACGAAATCCTCCAGTATCTGAAGTAGTGGATTTGATCCACAAAAGCTCCTGTGGAAATGAATCTGTTGTTTTACATGCCATAATATTTTCCTTCACCTCCTTTTCCTCATTAATTTTCTCAAAAGTAGGATGTGTATCTCCAAGGAATAATGACCCAACCCGGTCTTCCCAGTGTATATATTTTAATTTGTCTTGGTTGGAAAGCTTGCCAGTTTTAGAGAGAGAAGAAGAAGCTGGTTGAACAGGTTTAATGCACTGAGTTACAGCCCAAGTGTCTAAATTGCATTGTTAACAAAAGGTGTGGTAGCAAGCTAGTTCAGTTGATCTGCCACTTCAGCTTTTCTTGTTTAATCAGACATCTGTCCCCTTTTCTAACATCTGAGCTGAGGATCTAAAGATATTTATTTATTTGTTTATTTAATCAAACTTTTATGCTGTCCTCACAAAGACCCAGGGCAGCATAAAAGATAATTAACGTAGCATAGAAGAAAGGAACTGATGCTTAATACCTCTCCCCTGTTCTGGCCCTTCCGCTACACCTCTGGTTTCTGAGCAGCTGGTCCAGAGAGTCCCCTGCTGCTGATGCCAGGTCAGTCTGTAATAAGGCTCCCTTGATTTTAGACTTTATCCTGGGGGAATGGGCAGACCTGGCTTGCCCCAGAGGATGGTGTTCCTCTACTGGAATTGTGTCCAGCCGGGTTTGGTATCTGGCACCAGCCTAGAGTTGAGGGGAGGGGTGGCAGCATCGCCATTGTAGCCAGAGAGTCATTGGGAGTCGCTAGAGCCACGGCTCCTCAAGTTCCGGGTTGTGAGGTCCTGCTCCTGCGTGTGGGCCCTAAGGGTCAGTTGGGAATCTTGTTCTTGTACCTGCCTCCCTGCAAGGTAGCAGATTCCCTGCCCGAGCTCCTTGAGGCCATGACCATGTTGGCGTTGGAGTTCTCTAGACTTATGGTCATGGGGACTTGAATTTGTCTTCATTGGGGTCTGGCTCTGAGGTGGCTTGGGAGTTCATGACTTCAATGGCAGCTGTGGACCTGACTCAGGTAATTCAGGACCCAACCAGGAGCAGTGGCCACACCCTGGATTTGGTTTTCTTGTCGGAGTGGTGGCAGAGGGATCTGAGCTTACAGAAATTAGACATTACTCTTGTGCCATGGTTAGATCATTATCTGGTGAATGGACTTTCTGAGGTTGGTAGGGCCTGTTCGATGGGCAGGGAGGTAGGGCCTATTCAATGGGCTCGCCCCTGGGGACTGATGGATCCTGATGGATTCCAAAGGGAACTGGGGTATATTCCTCTGGATCGACAATACGATTCACCTGAGGCACTTGTTGGCCTCTGGAACGAGAGGACAACGGTGCCCTTGGACGTAATCACGCCACTATGCCCTCTCCACGCTCATAGGCATTGCTCCTCCCCATGGTTCACAGAGGAGTTGAGGGTACTTAAACGGGCAAAGAGACGCTGAGAGCGCCGCAGGGTGAAGACCCTTAGTGAATACGACCTAACACTCACTAGAGCTGCAATTAAAGCCTACCTAGTGGTGATGGAGGTAGTGAAACATCAATATTTCACTGCCCTCATTGCCTCTGCAGATAATTGCCCAGAGACCCTGCTCCGGGTGACCAGGTCCCTCCTCGTTAGAGGGGGGTTGGGCCTCCGTTGGCAGGGGTCGGCTGAGGCTTTTGCTGATTATCTGGCGGAGAAAATCGTTTGGATTCATTCAAAGTTGAATCCCGGCATGGAAAATGTGGAGCTGGGGATGACCAAAGTGCAGTCTGGTCATGTTATCTGGGATTGGTTTGATCCAGTTGTTCCTGAGGAAGTGGACAGGCTCCTGGGATCTGTTCATGGCACTGCCTGTGTGTTAGATCCATGCCCCGCCTGGCTGGTGAAATCAACCATGGCGGTGACAGGCAGTTGGGTTGAAGCTATTATTAACTCTTTGTTGCAGAAGGTTTTTCCCCAGCAACCTTAAAACACATCTTGGTGTGCCCCTCTTGAAGAAGCCATCTCTTGACCCCACGGTGATGGCCAACTACTGACCTGTCTCCATCCTGCCCTTTTTGGGTAAGGTCTTGGAGAAGGCAGTGGCAGTGGAGATCCTGGATGAAATGGATTATCTGAACCCCTTCCGGTCAGTGGGCGAGTGGGCGGCAATATAAATCTGAATAAATAAATAAAATAAATTCAGGTCCAGATATGGTACAGAAACTGCATTGGTCTCGCTGGTGGATGATCTCTGGAGAGAGCAGGATGGAGCACGTCCGTCCGTCCTGGCTCTTCTTGACCTCTCAGCGGCTTTCGATACCGTCAACTACAGTATCCTGGAACGGCTCTGAGGATTGGGGATCCAAGGCACTAATTGGTCCTGGTTTTCCTTATTTCTGAAGGGCCAGACCCAGTCGGTGTGGTTGGAGAGAGAGAGTTCCAGCCCTAGGCCCCTTCAATATGGGGTGCCTGAGAGCTCTCGCCTCTCCTTTTTAACATCTACATGAAACAGCTGGGTGAGATCATCTGTTCCCACGGGGTGAGGTATCATCAATATGCAGATGATACCCAGCTGTATATCTCGGCCCGTGGGAACCGAGTGATGCAGTGGAAGTCCTTTCCAGGTGCCTGGAGGCTGTGAGGGTCTGGATGGGGGACAACGGGCTACAACGGAATCCTGGTAAGACTGAGTGGCTGTGGGTCAGGGGTCCTGCATTATCTCAAGAGCCACCATCTTTGGTTCTGGATGGGGTGGTTTTGCCCCAGACAGACCCGGTGCGTAATCTGGGGGTCCTCCTGGACTTGTGACTGCTGCTCAAGGAGCAGTTGGCAGTCGTGGCTAGGAGGGCTTTTGCACAACTTTGTGTGATATGCCAGTTACGCTCACTCTTAGATCGGGACTCCTTGCTCATGATCACACATGCTTTGGTCACCTCTAGACTTTATTATTGTAATGCGCTCTACGTGGGGCTGCCCTTGGTGACCATTTGGAGGCTGCAGCTGGTCCAGAATGCGGCTGCTCGGGTAGTGATGGGATGTGGGCATTATGCTCGCGCCTCACCATTGCTCCAAAAGCTGCACTGATTACCAGTTTGCCTCCAAGTACAATACAAGGTGGTAGTTATTACCTTTAAAGCCCTACATGGTAGTGGGCCAGGATACTTAAGAGACCCCAAGAACATCTGTCTGTCCCACCAGAGTGGACTGGAGAGGCTCTCTGGTTGTACCATCAGCTAGAGAGGTGCATCTCTCTAGCACTAGGAGGAGGGCCTTCTCTGTGTCCGCTCTGGCCCTATGGAACCTCCTGCCAACTGAGCTGCATCTCCAGACAGAGTTGCTGTCCTTTAGGAAGAATTTAAAAACATGCCTAGCAGGGCAGGTATGGGGTACGGGCAAGTCGGTTACTCAGCCCCGCTGGCTCATTTGACTCCTCCCCTCTCCCCTGTGAGTTTTTAATCTTTTCTCTTTTTTAATCTTTTAATCCTTAAATTTTAACTCTTCTTAGGTGGGTATTTTATTGTGAGTTTTATTGATGATTTTTTATTGTTGTTAGCTGCCCTGAGTCATTCATGAGGAGGGCAGCATAGAAATAGAATTAATAAATAAATAAATAAAAAATAAAGGAAGTGCTAGAAGTATCAAGTGTGATTTGGAACACAGTGTTACCCTGTGAAGTACTTCTGTTCATTCAGCCAGCCTTCTTTCAGGGTTTTCCATTTCAAATGTGCCTCAGGATTGCTGTTGACGCTTTTAGAAACAGTCAAGGATGTCCTATTTCTGGGTCTTCTGCTTCCCATCTATGTAAAGGTAAAGGTTGCCCTTGCTCAAAAGCCAGTTGTATCCTACTCTAGGGTTCGGTGATCATCTCAGTTTATAGCCAGTGAGCCAGCATGATCTGTGACTGCAGACATTTTTGTGGTTATGTGGCTGGCATGACTAGACACCAGAGGGCACAGAATGTTTTTACCTTTCCCGCCGAAGTGGTACCTGTTTATTTACTTGTAATTTCTTGCTTTTGGATTGCTAGGTTGGCAGGAGCTGGGACACAGAAAGGAACTCACTCTGATATGCAGCTCTTGAACTGCTGACCTGCCGACCTTCCCGTCTAGTTCAGCATTTTAACCACTACTAAGTCACCGCACCCCTCATAAGACTAGCCATATATGTAGTATAGCAAGGACACTGGAAATGCAGCACTGTGGTGGCTTAGTGGTTAAGATGCTGACTTAGAGACTGGAAGGTCGGAGTTCAATACCCGAGTGCTGCATGACATATCTTGGGGATGTGAAAGGAGCCCCATTCGGGGGTCCCCTGAGTGGAGTTTATCTAGCAAAAATCCTTTCAACCCAGATTAATTTCTGACCCTGAAAATGCATGCAGGGCATGAGTGCTCTTCTTTCTCCATGGTAAGTGCACAAAGTTCCCCCCCAAAATTAAATAGGTCTTGTCTCTGTTCCTAATCAGGATCTGCAAAGCCCAAGGGAACTACTGAATTCAGCAAAACAGCCTTGATTCCTTAAAGTGGTTGACAGCAGTGGAAAGACAATCCGTATATCCCATTTGTTAAAATAAGGCAATAGCCAGTCGGAGAAGATTGAGGAAAAGAACACTGTCGGAGGCTGTCAGAAATATTGACTGATAGCACAGCAAATGGAAAAACCCGAACATAATTAGTTTGGGGAAGATGCTACTATTCAGTATGCTTGTGGGACTTGGTATGGCAATAAATGTACTGTACTGCAAGGTAAAGGTCGCCCTTGCTCGAAAGCCAGTTGTATCTGACTCTAGGATGTGGTGCTCAGCTCCATTTTTAGCCAAAGAGCCAGCGCTGTCTGCAGACAGTTCCATGGTCATGTGGCAGTCATGGCTAGAAACTGAGCGCACAGAGTGCTGTTACCTTCTTGCTTTTGAATTGCTAGCTTGGCAGGAGCTGGGACAGATACGGGAGCTCACTCTACTGTGCAGCACCCAGATCTTGAACTGCTGACCTTCTGGTTGTCAAGTTGAGTGTCATAACCACTAAGCCACCATAGTCCCTTGAATGGGACTTGAGTAAAAATGCAGATGAAGATGCTGGTAGGTATGTTGAACAGTTTTGTAAGGCTACCTTGCTGCCTATCTGCAGTTGTTTGGTGGTTTGACCCCTAGAGTGCAGCAGTGTTCTTCAAAGCTGCTGGCATATTGTTCTGAGCCAACAGTAACATTTTCCTTTGCCTAATGTGCACATCTAGGCAAACTCTCTCATCTAGTTTCTAAAAGCTTGAAAGGGAGAATCCTTTTCAATAAATGGAGTAGTGCACATTATACGTACACATGCTACAGAAAGCCAGTAGGTCTGAATTTTAAAGGAGACAAATTTTAAAGGAGACAAATTATTAACCCGGCAGTTGTTCCTGCTGCTTAAGATGTGGAAGGGCTAAGATTCAAAGCGATTACTGCAAAATAGAGTGGGTGGAAGGGGCTTTTCTTCCCTTCTTTCTTAATATCATTTCCAAAGAGTATAGCAGCTGTGTTAGACATTTGTAGCAAAAACAGAAATGCCACAGATTTGGCTTATAGTCTGGAAAGTGTTGGGTCTAGAACAGTGATGGCAAACCTTGGCATTCCAGGTGTTCTTGGACTTCAATTCCAAAAAGCCCAAGTCCCTGTGAATCCACATGTCCATGCAGTAAACGCATTTGTGTGGCTTCACAGGGACATGGGTTTCTAGGAATTGAAGTCCAAGAACAACTGGAGTGCCAAGGTTCACCATCACTGACCTAGAATGTCCAGTATGATTAGTGGACTACAACACCCTACAACCATGGGGGTTGCAGTCCAAAACCTCCAGAAGATCAAATTTCCTTCCTAACCCATCTATAGAGAGGAAGACTAGCAGTAGGTAAAGGGCAATGGGAGTTTGGGGGCATTGGTGGGCTGATATTCTTCCTGCTATAGATCTTTTCTTCACAACACCCCTTTTGTGTATCTACAGTCCTCAGTATGGGGTTGCAATGGCCCACTAGAGTAGTGATGTCAGCCAATCCCCTGTTCATAGTGTTATGTGTAACCCCTTCCTCCAAATCTCATGGCTAAAAGATTGAGTCACGACATAGAGGTCCCTGGTACAAATTCCACCTCTGTTGTGGATTCACTCATTATTTTGTGGCAAATTTCAGAATCTGAGTATTGAGTCTCAGCTTCACTGCATTAGGGATACTATCTAGCTCAAGGATTTTCAACCTACAGTCCATGGGCCAGACCCAGCCCGCTGCACCATTTCATGTGGCCTGCATTGCCACTGCTGCCATCACCAGAAGTAGACATGTTTACGACAGCTATAAATGTGCCCATGGCTGTTGTAAATGCATTTACGACAGCCATGGGTGCATTTTATGGCAGCATTTACAGGAGAAGCTGGGGGGGGGCACCAGTCTGGCCCACTCAGCTGTCTGAGGTGCCATGGTCTAGCCCATAGCTTTAAAAGGTTGAGAACCCCTGATCTAGCTTATGGATTTTATTGTAAAGCACTATATACTGTATAAACTATTGTATTTTATTTAAATGCTGGGCTATTACATGATCTGTTTGACTCCTGTGATGTCAGCTCAGATAGCACTGGTGTGTTGTCAAATCAGTGTTACTGTTCCAGACAGATTTAAAAAACCCAACATTATTTATGTCAAGGATTTTTGGCCGTATGTGTGTTAACATAGCAGACTAGCAGTTAGCTATTGCGAGAGCGGAAGGTTTGGGTACAAAGACACACATACAGTCTCAGTGAATAGTGCAGTTTACTTCTGGATGAGGGAAAGACAATAGACACAGAACTATATACACAGGTACCAGTCTGTCTTCAAGCCTCACAGCTCAGTCAGGGCTTGGAATCCCGAAGGCTCAAGTCCACTGAGCATACACAGAGTCCGGCCAGCAAACACTGACTGCAGTTTGCCCAAGGCCTTAGTCAGTGTGCTCTTCTCAGCAGTGTAGAGTACCTGATAGTTATTAGTAGTAGCAGAGCTTCAAGAAACACGTCTTCTCCCTCATAAGTCAGTTGTTGTCTCAAGTCACAATTCTTCTCTGATCCTCCTCAGAGTAGCCCATCAGGTGGGCTATAGTTATACTGTAATGCTACTGAATCACCCTCAAAGTGAGTCACGGCCCCAAGCAATCACAGCTGTGTAATCAGTCTATGCCTCAACAGCTAACAGCTGCGTCTAGAGCTCTAAAAGTGTCTTAAAGGTATATTTTCACAGTGGACAGGAATCTTACTACAATACCCATAAAAATGCCCTAACAATTTATATGACCTGTTTCATCCCACAAGGGACCCAAGACAGCTCACAACAATTAAAGCTGTAGAATAATAAGTTAAGATATTATGCAAAACTATGTATTAAAAACAGTTGAACATGGATCAGGATTTAAAATAGTCGAAATCCATACGGTAGAGACTGCAGGGCTAGCGAGCAAAGCAACTCATGTTGTTGAGATATCAATTGGTTGAACTGGAAGAACAACATGGGCTCAAGAGAGTGTGTGTTTGGGGGCGGCTGTACATGGGGTGTTAGTTAGAAGAAGTCTTCCTTTTCTGTTGTTCTTGTGGGTTGTGGCGGGTTGTATTTGTTTGTTCTTGTTCAAAGTTTTGTGGGTTAAAAATATTTTAAGTTCTACAAGCAGTGCTGCTGACATGCATTCTGGCTTTCTTGCAACCACCTGCAGCCAGACTCTGTAAGAAATCTTCCTCCTGAGAGATTTGACTGAGGTGGTGGTGGTGTGTTTTGCTACAGGTGGAGCAGTTCTGGAAGTTTTACAGTCACATGGTCCGTCCTGGGGACCTGACAGGCCACAGTGACTTCCATCTTTTCAAAGAAGGGATTAAACCCATGTGGGAGGTGAGTTAGATGTCTTGATGAAGCCTGCTAGTAATGCATGTGGTGAGGTTAGTTTTGTAGCATGGAATTCACTTGAATGAGGACACAGTTTGAAACTGAAGGGAATTGCATAGTCTCACTGGATATACACCAATGTCACTTAATATCTGTTTTCAATTTCTGAAGTGGGGATTCAAGGTGAGGAAAACAACAGAGGTATGCAAAGATTTGCATACGTTCTTACCTTGGAGTACAATTCTTATGTATGTAAGCGAGGGTGTGTAAACAGGTGTGCAGACAATACATCAGGCCAGGGGTTCTCAACCCAGATGTTCTTGGACTTTAAAACTCAGAAGCCCTCGTCAGGTGTACTGACCTGGGCTTCTGGGAACTAAAATCCAAGAACATATCGGGAGCCAAGGTTGAGAAACCCTACACTGGGCCATCCAAATTAGCAAATGTCAATTCTCTTTTTCAATTCCTACCTTGCAAACCGGGTAGTAAGCAGGACCTTTGGAGAGCTCCTACCTGTTAGTATCTGCTCAGTGTGAACCACAACCACACCAAATTATTGGGAGAGGACTTGTTTCTCTTCTTTTTCCCAGGACGATGCCAATAAGAATGGTGGCAAGTGGATTATCCGCCTCCGGAAGGGCTTAGCATCACGCTGCTGGGAGAACCTTATTCTAGCTATGCTGGGAGAACAATTCATGGTGGGGGAAGAAATCTGTGGGGCTGTGGTTTCTGTTCGTTTCCAGGTAAGTCACCTGGGAGGTGGAAAGGGAGTGGGCTGGCTTGGTGTGATATCTCCCCTTTTAATGATTTCTGAATGGTCGTCCTGTAGGAAGATATCATCTCCATATGGAACAAAACAGCCAGTGACCAAGCAACCACTGCCCGGATACGGGACACATTGCGACGCGTGCTTAATCTGCCCCCCAATACCATTATGGAGTACAAAACGCACACAGACAGCATCAAGTACGTACAGGGCTGGAAGAGGGATGGGAGTGTTGAGTGTCATGTGATTCCACCATATTCATGGAGGACACAACATGTAAATCTTGAAGCAAGGCTTTGTGCATGTGAAATCCTTATAGCTTTGAGCATTTATGGCTTATAGTGACCACCCTGAGCTTTTCTAGCATGCTATGCAACTATTTATGTTTTACCATGTGTTTACTTTGAGTGTTGCAACTCTCCTTTGTCTGTTATTGCTTGGTGGCCTCCAAGGGACCCCTTCCAATACCTACTGGCTTGCCTGGGAATCATGTCATGAGGGGTTTGTCTTTCTCCACTCCAGAGGACTTGGGGCATGGTTTCCACACTCCCTTGCGGTTTGGTGTGGGGTGCTAGACTGTTCAGGAACTTAGAGCTCTCTTAGAACATATCCAGCATTCTTCCATAAGGGGAAATTGGTATTAGGTTGCAAAGTGATTTTGTGGGGAAGAGGTCTACGGTTACTGCTGTTTTTATTGAGGGTCTCCCTAGCAGGAGTCTCAAAAATTGCAAGGTAGCATAACCAAGTTCTTCTCCTGATGTCAAAGTTACTACCTGATAAACTGGGATGGATTGTGTGTTTCTTTCTCCCAAACCAAGACAGGAGAGGATCGTTTGAGTGCATCACCACCACCGCATTCCTGGGGAAATAAAATACGGAAGCTAACAGGGATTTATAGACCCATTAGATTTACAAATGTTCTCAGGAAGACATTATGTAAATTTACTGTGCTGTACAAATGATTTCTAATCATAATAAATGCTGTATATTAAATCCTCCCAGCCTCCTGGTGACAGAGGCTCTTTAACTAGAATAGAGGATTATAGTATGCTGAGAGGACAGCTGTATTTTAAATAAGACAGTTATAGTTTACCATTCTGGGCCATTCAAGATGACGTTTATTCACACTGAATGATGGAGGATTGCTGAATATTTTTTAAAAATTCAGATTTGGGGGTAAAGAATGTGAAAAACTTTTCACGTAAGTGCCCTATAAGCAGAGGAGACACAGCTTGGGTCAGGTGAATGAGCATTGCAAGATTAACTTAACTGAAGGAAAAAGGTGAATAAAACAGAGAAGGAACAGTAGAGGATATTCTTGTCTAGTTAATAAGCAGAGTTGTGTTGTGAATGTGTTTGGACTGACCCTTTCTCTCCCCTCCCCCCCCCCCAATTCAACATGGCTATCAAGCGCAGGAAACAGTGATAACTTAAGAGGGCACAGAACAAGTCTGAGAATAGTTTCTCTGGATCATATCAAAGATCCATTTAATTCAGGGTTGTCCAAACTTTTTGGGCTGTGGGCCGGTCACATGGTTCAGGAGGCTGGTCACTATGCCCTGGGGGGCTGGATCCGGCCCCTGATGCCAATTCATCCGACCCCCTGAACCCCTCATCACTCCCTGTAGTGAAAGTAAAACACCTGTACGGTGAATGAATTAAACCAGGGGTGAAATTAAATCAGGAATCAATTAAATCAGGGGTGCCCAAATTACTGCCTGGTGCCAGATTCAGCCCCCAACACCAATTCATCCAGCCCCCAAAGCCCTCGTCACTCCCAGAAGCGTTTTACTTCCGCTTCCGGGAGCGACAAGGGCTTCAGGGGCTGGATGAATTGGTTTAGGGGGCCAGATCCGGGCCCCTGGCCGTAATTTGGGCACCCCTGATTTAATTCAAAAGTTCATTTCTATAGCTCTCACCCAGATGCCCCTGGGAATGCCATTACAAGAGCATGAGGGAGGTTTGTGGCCATCTCTCCTACTGGGGGTAGGGTGCCCCTTAATGTGGAGGTTTCATTTCATTCTTAGCCATGATGTCTTAGATTAGCAAGTCCTTTTTTACTGCTGCTTTCCATTTGGTTTTGGTTTGTTTAATAACTGGTTCAAAACAGAACTGTTCTTCAGGAGGTTGGCTGTTTTGATTTGTAAGTTGCCTTCACTTACAAGCAGAAATAATACAATCTGCCTGTCTTGCCCTCATTGCATTTCTTATTGCCCCATTAGTATTCCCATTCCACCCTGATTCCATTTTGTTTTACAGTCCATAAGGCAGGGATTCTCAATCTGTGGGCCAGATGTGGCCGACAGCACAATTTCATGTGGCCCCGCACTGCCTCCACCACATCAGGAAGTGCCATGTGGTGGAGAAAGGACAAAATGGCCATTTGGCTCCCACAGCTGTCTGAGGGAGCATGACCCTGCCCCCGGCTTAAAAATGTTGAGAACCCTTGCCATAAAGAATATGAATTTTTACACTTAATGTTTTCAAATTATTATTTCTATGTAATTTGTCTTCATCTGGCTGCTTTTTTCCATTGACCAAATCAGGCATGTGTGGCTTGGTATGCATTTTTGTCACGCACATTTCTTCAGAAGGATGCAGTTTACACACATCCTTTGCTCCTAAAATGCATTGATAGCCTTGCAGATGCACTGATCTCCCAGGCAGGATAGACTTTGTTCTGTTGATAGTCTCAGGAGGTATAAAGTTAAGTATGTCCTTATGGATCTAGCAATTTTTTTCCTATCACTGATAACCATTGGTTACCATTAATTGTTTTGCTGGTGTAAGATTTTGTGGTTTTCTTCTGGCACCAGAAAGATTGTGTATGTTTGTGTGTGATGGTGGTGGGGAGAGAAGTGGTAGTTTGGTATCAGTAGAAAAGCTTTTCATTTCCAGTTTGTGCTCTCCATATTTATTTGAATACACTTAATGTCTACATACTGAAGTCAGGAGTTGACTTGCATGCCCACCAACAGGCTAGTTCACCGGTGCCCAAACTACGGCTCAGGGGCCGGATCCAGCCCCTGACACCAATTCATCCAGCCCACGCCGCTCTTGTTGCTCTCGAAAGTGGAAGTAAAATATGTCAAGGGCTGGATTCTGCCCCCAGGCCATAGTTTTGGGCACCCCTGGTTTAAGCAGAAAAAAATGCAACTTAAAATTTATTTATTTATTTATTCATATTTATATACCACCCTCCTCACCTGGGCAACTCAGGGTGGTTTACATATCATAAAACACAACAACAACAAAATTCAAACCATTCCCTAAAACTTCAGTTTTAAAATTATAAAAGATTTAAATTTTTAAAAGTTTTTTTTTAACCAGCAAGTCACAGTAACAGATCAAAGGTTAAAAGCTAAATCTTAAAAATAAAAATGGAGAGGGAGCTCCAACCAACCAGTGAGCTGGGGTCGTTGTGTAACCAGTACCCCATTCCAACCCCGCCAGCCATGTTTTTATATTCTTCCTAAAGGGCAGCAACTCCGTCTGGAGACATAGCTCCGTTGGCAGGAGGTCTATCTATCTCATCCTGTTGCATAACAGATTGCAAGGCGCATTTTACTTCCCACTTCCAGTGGGAGGAACCACGTACTGCCCGCTGAACCACGTGACTGGCCCATGGCCTAAAAAGTTTGGGCTCCCCTGGGCTAGTTCATAACGGTGCTTCCTTGACAAAATTGAGTGGCTATTTTCCTAAGCATACAACATCAAGAGCCAAAGAAATGTAGAGGTGGAAGAAGAGGTTTTGGCAGTGTCCTTTTGCCCAGATTTTTTATTATATCATTATGGATCAATTAGTTGATATAGTTTGCTTTCATTCATAAGCCACCTGGTTTGCTAGATGGCATATAACAGTGGTGGCGAAACTATGGCATGCGTGCCAGAGGTGGCACTCAGAGCCCTCTCTGTGGGCACCTGTGCGGTCACCCCAGCACATAGTTCCCACCCCTCTGCCCAGCATTCCAATGGGAAAGCTTCCTCCCTCCCCCCAGCACAGAGTTCACTCTGCCCAGTAGCCCAATGTTTCCTTCCTCCCCTGTTGCTGTGTTGAAACGTTGCAATAAATAACTGGGTTTTGGGTTGCAGTTTGGGCACTTGTTCTCTAAAAGGTTTGCCAACACTGGCATATAATGATTATTAGGAAACATAGATCTAGCCTGCAGAGTCTGTAAAAGTGTTTAGGGGGAAAGGAATAGTTTAAGATTTCCTCTTCACTTGATAAAAATAGAAAGCTGGCTGTATTATAGTGCAAGGCCAACTACACAAAAACACACCCACATATAGCCTTCTTTTACTTCTTGCCAGATGCCTTGAACTATAGCTCAAAGTTTGATATGTGCTGTGATGTTATTAGACACATTTCAGTAAAATACTGAATGCCAGTACAGTGCATTCAGTGAATTGTAACTCTAAAATAAATTTGGCTTTGATTTTCTCCTTACAGCAGTACAGATGAGTCTGCAGAACTGATAATCTCTTGAACCTTTTTGTTACAGAAAATTAATTGTGACTAGGGTAGACAGGGGAGTAATTTGGCTTCACTCAGGTAACAGCTAAATAAAGAGAGCAGGATAGATAAAGCAAATCTTTCAATAAGACCCACACTGAAAGCCTTCAGAGCTTCCTGAAATTCTGGTACAAGCTTATGTGAGTCTTGCTGACTAGATATGATGGTGGCTGTAACTGAAGCAACCTGGAGAGGGAACCATATTGGGGAAAGCTTTGAGCTTTAGTTCACATGGGACCACAAGAAATCGGCTGGACAGCAGTCTCTTATATTATGGAGTCATCTAAAAGAGGTCAGGTAAGTGTTCCCCATTACCACAGCTGGTCTTGCACTGTTTGTGAGAGTAGTTGCCCTGGAAATGGTCTGCCAGGATGAGGAAAAGTTTTTGTGATTTCACTTACACTCAAAACAGAATATTATCCACTGGATTTTAGAACTGGATGTAGACATGGAGTGTGTATTGTGGGAAGGCAGAAGCATCCATTCTTCTTTTTTGATGGAACTGTTGCTGCTTGCTTTATAGTTCTTTTGCCCATGAGGTATTTCATGGGTTTCTTTCAATTCATCATTTATTTCTTATTGACCTAAGACAACAAGATTCCTGGGCCTCGCAGTCTTTCTTCTTCGGGGCAGCTGAATTGCTATCTGCAGACCGCTCCCTTTTCCTCTGTGCTGAACACTGACTTACGTTGCACAGGTAGTTTAGTGAGTGGAAGGTATGTAAGATAATAAACACAAGATAACAGCAGATTTCATCTGAAAATAGATGACTAAACTAGAGCAGATGCGTCTCGGGGCTCTCCCTTTGTGTGGCCATGCTTCCAGGTGCCTCGGTCATCCCCTTTTTTGTGCAATTTTGTCTTCAATGCCTTTCCCCCCATGGTGAAATCCCTTACTGCTGCTGTATTATATGCTTACACGTTGTGAACCTGAGCACACCAGTCACGTAGGTCTTTCCAACCTAGTTACCTCTAGCCTTTTCCGTCAGATTTTGCTTTGCTTTGGTCCCCATTAGGGCACCTAAGAAACCCACCCTTGCAAGCACTACCTGCTTTGGAGAGCCTTAACTATGTCAAACTGCATTGTATGATTTTCAATGAAGTACTCCATTTCCATTCTGTTCTGCACATTCAGTTGCATTTGCTGGAGTTCCTAGTCAGAAGTTCTCCAATTACTGCATCTTCAACCCCCAACCCAACCCGTAACAAATGCCAGCAAATCCTTTTCAGTCACCAGGCAATTCAAACCAAAAGACTACTGCTAGGCACTCCTGAGTGGTGCAGTGGGACCAGAAATTTTGCTCCTTTCTCCCTTGGCATAATGGGATTGATCTATTGCCCACCCATATCCAGAAGAGCAGAGAGATCGTAAGCTCCCAGAGGAAGAAGAGCAGTGAATTGACTGAGGACATGCCAGCTTGAGTCAAATACATTCTTTCCTTCGGTCCCTGGCATGAGCTGCCTGCCTTGACAGCCTCTACAGAGAAGACTGTGGTTGAAATTAGACATAAGGCGGTCAGTCCAAACCCACAGAAGGATCAAATCCTCATTTAGAGACCAGATGTGGATGGAATGGAGTGTGTCAAGTCAATATTTATGCAAAACCCATTCATTCAAAGGATCTGCTTTTGATTGGGGACTAGCAGTTTGATTCAGCCCAGAAAGGGAATAGCCCTTTTCCATTGACTCTATTCATTGTCCCTCCAACTCAGGAAAGATTCCCAACCCATATGTTACTATGCTACCATGTGGCTAACGTAGAAGTATTGCGGCGAATGGATAAAGAAGAACTCTTTAAAACCATTAAGCAAAGAAAGTCCAATACCTTGGTCATATCATGAGGAACAACATAAAGTATAGAACGCTCGAACTTGCACTGCAAGGAAAGACCCCTGGTAAAAGAGGAAGCCCTGGATGTGGACAGACTTCATGGCTGAAGAACCCGAGAGACTGGTGTGGCACGTCCTTGGAAGAACTGCTCTGAGGAGTTAAGAAAAGGAAGACTGTCGCCAGTATCCAGAACGGATGCAGCACCTGAAGAAGATGTTACTCCTAGAAACCTCCACTTTGTCCTGCGGGAATAAAGGTGTTGGTAGCAGCCAAGTGTGTGGAGATATAGAAAAGGGAAATTATGAGGAAAACCACATTGACAAGAAATCTACCTCTGTAACTTCTCTGGCTTATAAGCACATTTCAGTGTGCTACAGAGGAGGTAGTGATTACCCATAGCACACTGGAAGTTCCTTTCACCCAAGGTTTCTCAACCTTTTCAAGGCATGGGCCGGGTCACACTACCTCAGACAGCTGAGCGGGCCGGACTGGTGGTTCCCCCACCATAAACGCTGCCGTAAAATGCATCTTTTGGAATAGTAGCCGTGTTAGTCAGTGGTTCAGGCATTTCAGAAAACAAAATAAAATAAAACAAAACAAAAAAGACTGTAGCACTTCAAAGACTGCTATATTTTTATTGTTAGCTTTCGTGGATCAAGTCCATTTCTTCAGACAAGGAGTGAAACGTACAGGCATGGTTTTTATACACCAAATTCAGGGGTCAAAGGGAGAAGGGTGTGCTCAAGCAAAATGACAGACAAGCAAACACAACAATACAGCTTCCCACAGCCATCAGCAATGATAGATTATTCAGATTAGCTCTAATTGTCTCCCTTTCAATCTCAAAGGGTCTGAGAAAGCCCATTCTGGTCTCTGATCAACCTTTGACCTGCAAACAAAAACACTACCTGGTTACTTCCTGTTTTGCTAAAGAGAATTGGCAGGAAGGTTGTAATATAATATATAAAATATCTAGCAGCATATAGCAATCTATGCATCAAATTTGATAATGTCCCAGAAACCCTTCGCTAATATTTAATCCCCTGCGATGGTTGTCTAACAGATGGATGTACAGTAATCCCCTGGATAATGATTTCATTGGATAACGCTAGAATTGGATAACAATACAAGTTTTTTGGAAAAAACTTGCATCGGATAACGATTCTGGATAACGATCCTTTAGCGTTATCTGATTCAATGGGATGGGGGTGGATTGGGTAGCGCATTTCCCCCAACCGTACTGCGCTCGCAGCAATTCATGCGAGCGCAGTAGGGTCGGGAGGAAAGGTGCTTATGAGGGTGCATTTCCCTGACCCTACTACGCTCGCAATTCTTGCGAACGCAGTAGGGTCGGGGAAAATGCGCCCTCACAAGCGCATTTCCCTCAACAGGCTCAGCTTTGGCGACAATCCTTCCCCCGCACGGGGGGAGGATTTTCACCAAAGCCGATCCTTGCCCGGCTGGTGGTGATTTCGGCCGTGAGCTTTGCCTGGATGCGCAATGCCCACCTGGGCAAGGATCGGCTATGGCGACAATCCTCCCCCTGCGTGGGGGGAGGATTGTCACCAAAGCCAAACCGAGTTGAGGCCAGTGGGCGCCTCTTCTCCGGACCCCACCGGACTCTTAGCGAGCGCTAAGAGTCCGGTGGGGTCCGGAGAAGAGGCGCCTGCTGGCGCGCCTTCTTGCGTGCGACCGGGCGCCTCTTCTCCAGAGTGAGCGCTAAGAGTCCAGTGGGGTCCCTGAATTTAGGGCTTTTTTAGCGTTGTTCGATGCATGCATCGAACAACACTAAAAATCGGATAACATCATGACTTGTGGAACCAAGTCATAACGTTATCCGGTGTTCTAGTGTATTTGATTTCTGCTGTTTCTCTTTCAATCCTAGTTCTGTAGTTTCTCTGTTCCATAATTGTAACTTTCCGTTCTTGGATAGAGTGTCCAGTTAGATTGAAGTGGTTTGAGACAGGTTTCTCTGTGTTGCCATTCCGGATGTCTGATTTGTGTCCATTAATTCTTTTGCATAAAGATTGTCCTGCTTGTCTTTAAAGTGCTACAGTGTTTTTTTATTTTGTTTTTGTTTTTTTCTGATACGCGTAAAATGCATCTGTGGCTGTTGTAAATGTGTCTGCTTCTGCTAGTGGCATGGGCCGGAGGTGGCCTGTGGGCTGTAGGTTGCCCACCTCTGTTTTAACTTCTCCCTTCTCAGCCTTCCCCTGACTGCTTATTTGCACTCCCTTCCCATTACCAGCTACAACATTTAAAGATGGCTGGTTCAGAGAAGTGGGTAATTTGGGTGGTTCCATGCGTCTTTTAGAGCAGCTTGAATCTTTCCCAGGAGCTCTGAACTAGAAATATTCCATAAGTTGATGCATAAACAGCACAAAGAAATCCTGCTATTCACCCCAGCCTTCTGTAGGCTGCGCTCCAGTTAAAGCATATGCTTCTACCCAGTCTTTTCTAGATGATAATTAATTAGATGCTCATTTCTGATATAAAGAAAACACTTCAAGGACCTTATTTTGGGAAAACAATGCTGTGCACCTTGCTTTAGAAGGGAATTGCATTTCCTGGAATCCTCTAGAAGAGCAGTTCTGTTTTGATAAGAACATTTATCACTTTCTCCCAGAAGGGGCGCCCTCAGGGGTTCAAGAACTTGTAAAAACCCACATTTTTCTTTCAATGTGCAGGATGTTTTCCAGTGACAAATGAGGCTGATCTAGCATGATGAAAGGCCCCAGGTGCATATTTCAAAGTTCCAGGAGGTTTTCTCCCCTTTGTCTTCCTTCTTAATTCCTTTGAGATTGGAATGGATGCATAAATACTTTGCTGGGCCATTAGCTTGAAAGGGATGTTTTTGCCAAACAAGTCCTCTTGAAACCTGTAGGAGCTGTGCAAGCACACAGCTGTTCTGATCAGGGCTTGCAAAGGAGAAGTGCCCCCTGGGTCCTTGCCATAACATTGCCAAGAAATGTGGCTGGCACAGTTGGAAGAAGGGGAAGCCGTCACTCCTTGGAATCTCCTGTTTATTGCAAGCACTACTTGTGAAGGGCAGGGTTTAAAACAAGGGTTCCCAACCTTTTTATGCTGTGGGCTGCACCACACACCCTGGAAGCAGAAGCGGTGGGTGTGTTTACACGTGCATTGATGTATTTTATGGCTGTTGTAAACACGTCTGCTTCCACTTCCGAGTGTAGCGACGGTGGGCCACATTAAATGGTGTCCCAGGCCAGGTCTGGCCTGTGGGCCGTAGGTTGGGAACCCTGGTATAGAACAATTTCTTGAACTCTCCTTCTGTTTTATCATAGAATCACTGAGTTGAGGCGACCTTTTGGCCATTGAGTCCAACCCCCTGCTCGAGGCAGGAATCCACATCAAAGCAGACCTGACATATGGTGGTCCAATTCTTTCATGAAGCAAAGCAATTACACTTCTATACTGCTAGCCCCATAGCGCTTAGTGCACTCTCTTGGGCAGTTCACAGAGCCATTAGCATTTTGCTCCCAACATGCTGGGGACTTGTTTTACTGACCTCAGAAGGATGCAACACTCAGTCAGCCTTGAGCTCCAATCAGAATCAGACTCACAACGTTCTGACTGCAGTACATTACTTTAACCACTGAGCCACCAGGGCTCCTTACCACCTCAAGGTAGTTGGTCCCACTGTCATAATGTTTTAACAGTTAAGAGGTTTATCTTGATATTCGGCCTATATTTGACTTCCTTTAGTTTGAGCCCATTATTAAGCATCCTCCACTCTGGGATGATCAAGAACAGATAATGCCCTTCCTCTTTATTGACCATCTTTCAGGTATTTGAAGAGTGCTACTGAGCGCAGAAGAATAGATGCCTTTGAAATGTGGTGTTGGGGGAGAGTTTTGAGAGTCCCCTGGACAGCGAGGAGAACAAATAGGTCAATCTTAGAAGAAATCAACCCTGACTGCTCCTTAGAAGGTCAAATTGTAAAGATGAAGCTAAAGTACTTTGGACAACAAATGAGAAGAGAAGATTCGCTTGAGAAAGCCTTGATGCTGGGAAAGGTGGAGGGCAAAAGAAAAAGGGGGCAGGCAAAAATGAGATGGCTAAATGGTATTGTAGACACAATGGGCACAGAGCCGAGCGAGTTGAGGAGGATGGTGGAGGACAGAAGTCCTTGGTGGACAGTGGTCCATGGTATAATGAATGCACACTCTTCCTCACTTGCTCTGGGACTTCTCAGCGTTCTTTCCAAGGTGGATTATTCCTCAATCCCCTCTAGAACTCATCCAAAACTCATGGCAAGTAATGTATGTTCACCATTCGTTCTCAGCCACGCCCAGGTGACCAAAACCTGGGGCTTCTCTCTTTACAGAGCCCAGCCCAGTTACTTTTATGAGAGGTATGGTAGTGCTTAAAAGGAGGCAAACGGACTTACTGTCTTTTACCCAGGCATTCCATTTTCCAATGAACATGCGTTGATTGAAGAAAATATTTTTATTTAAGTTGTAGCATGGTTCTTGATGAATCAGGTTACAGATCTCAGCATAGAAAAATAACCTAATCAAAAATTTCGTTTTAGAGAAAGGATGCTTTCAGACATGTCTTCCCCTAAATAAAAAGAATCTATCTGTTCTAAGTTACCATAATTAAGACTTCCAGAGATAAGGCCTGGTTTGGTTGGCCTTCCTCCATTTTTGGTGTTTCCTTGTTGAACACCAGATTCGAACTGCTTTCTTTTGTCCAAGCCATGTGCTCATGGCGAATATCCAGGGAGAAAGGGCTTGTAGCCTTTGCCCACCCACCCCTTCTCTAGGGTCTACATCTTCTCTGCTTCAGAATCACTCTCTGCTCTCGCTCTCTCTGCCACTCCCGCTTTCAAACATTTTGCTTAATTCTCTGCAGGTATGAGGTAATTAGCAGACATCCAATCAAATCCCAGAGTTGGGGTAAACAACTCTGGTCCTATTGCTGAGGCCTGGTGCCTCCAAGTCTGTTTCTTCCCATCTGGGCCCCAGAGAGCAAAAAACAAACAAGTGGCCTTTTACTAGCACAAGAAGCCACATTTCCACTATAGACCAAAACATATCAAACTCCATTTTGGATATGTGATGGACTTGGGGCCTCATTTTATCACACATGGGGTCGCAGAGGGTCGGAATCGACTGTGCAACTGAACAACAACAAAACTATCATCATATCCCCTCTCTGTCTCCTTTTTTTCAAGGCTAAACATGCCCAGTTCTTTCAGACTTTCCTCCTAGGGCTTGGGTCTCCAGTCCTCTGATCATCCTTGTTGCCCTTCTCCATACCTGCTCTAGTTTGTTTGCGTCTTTCTTAAAGTGTGGTGCCCAGAATTCAGCACAGTCTTCTAGATGTGGTCTAACTAGTGCTGATTAGAGGGGGACTAGGACCTCATGGGTATCATGTCTCTTCCTACAAGGCTGGTCTGGGTTTGATAGGTTTGGACATCTTAGGTTGATATGAATGAGCTTGCACTCCAGTCTGCAAACTGAGTTTTCCTGGGGAAAGTGGCAACAGAGGCTGGGAAGGTTTCCTGTTTTCTAGCCTCTGCTCTCCTGTGGAAGAGTTAAAAGAGCAGAGTCTCTCCAAGAGCTGAAAGCCCCATTCCTGAAAAGGGGGAGAGCTGATCTCTGGGTAATTGCTATGTCCTTCTGAGCCATCATCTCTTGTAAGTCATCTCCATTTGTCTGACTTTGCAGACTAGGCAGGTTTTGTCCCTTCCTACACAATCTGCTCATCAGTGAGAAAAATAGCACCAGTGGATGCAACATTAAGCTCATTCCCAGAGATTTATCTAAAAGCACTTTTGCCACGGATAGTGATAGCATTTTTATGTTTATTGTGGGTGTCATTAACAAAGCGGATTTAAGGTGTGCGCCGTGACTGGTAGCAATCGGCTTCTCCTTTCCGATCATAAAATTGCTGTTAACAAACTCCTGCTAAGCCTGCGAAGTGATGCATTGCCCTCGGATTTTCTAAGCTTCTGAACAAGGTGGGGAAGTTTAAAAGGTTCAAGCATCAAAGTTGGGAAACATCTTTGAGAATCTGCACAGGTTGATTTTGCAGAAATATTTATGGCTCTTTGTAAATATTTAAAAAACCAGTAAACAGTTAATTAAAAGGTTTAAAGATGCAGTTCAGGGTTCAGATGTCATAGGTTATTTCAGGGATTTGTCAACCTGCCACCTGCAGCACCATTTCATGTGGGGGGCCCACTGTCTCCACCACACCAGGAAGTGCCATGTGGTGGAGGAAGGGCAAAATGGCCATCTGGCTTCCAAAGCTGTCTGAGGGAGTGTGACCTGGCCCCAGGCTTTAAAAGGTTGAGACCTCCTGGTATACTTGATGAATAATGTAAGTAGTTAATCAGAGAGTAAATGAAACAAGACAAAAACATCGTGTCACCTTAAAAACTAACTCCTGTATTTTAATGTTAGCTTTCATGGATCAAGTCCACCTTGTCAGATATAAGAATGAGAATTCATGGCATTAATTCATACACATCAGGTACAGAGGTAAATAATGGTTAGCATAACTGATAAGTATACAAATCAGTGTGGCTTTTTACAATTGGTATTAACAAAAGATCACTGATTGAGGTTCAGATTTATTACTGTGATGTCTTGTTCTGATGAAGTGAACATGATTCATGAAAGCTAAAATTAAAATACAGTTGTACCTCGCTTAAAGAGCATAATGCGTTCCACGGGATTGCTCTTTAAGCGAATTTGCTCTTTAAGCGAAACACCATTGTAAGTGACCAGTTGTGACCTGGGGGGGATTGCGAACCCCGATTTATTTGTTAAGTTTATGGTTGGTTTTATTTGCTAAGTGAACATTCAAAGCAAATTCTGCTCTTTAAGCAAGTTACTCTTTAAACGAGGTGCTCTTTACGCGAGGTTTTACTGTATAGGAATTAATCTTTAAGGTGCCACAACATTTTTGTCTTGTTTTGTTTACTCTCTGATATGCTTGCACAGACTAATACCCTGTTTCCCCGAATATAGGACCTCCTCATATAGTAAGGCACCCCCCCCATTTTCCCCACCTCGGAAATATAAGGGCCCCCCTGAAAATAAGGCACTCACCTAAATCTTGCCCTGGCAATCCGCTGTATCAGCAATAAATGTGTACTGTATTCTTCGTCATAGAAAAATAAGACATCCCCTGAAAATAAGACCTTGTGCATATTTTGTAGTTTTTAAAAATATAAGACAGTGTCTTATAATCGGGGAAACACGGTACCTACTATTTCAACAAATTGTAACTAGTTAAATACTCAAAATATCACTGCATATTTGCAGCATGTATCCTATTTGCTTTGAGATTCATACAAGGTGCTTCTTATCACAGAAGAAATCCCTTACAGATGTATTGGTCCTTAGTTGCCTGGTTAGTTCCATTAGCTAAATTAAACCTAGCATGTTCCTCCATTTCTTAATTGTTGTTTTTTTTTTTTTTTTTGGTTGGGGGGGAGAGCTTGGTATGAATCTATTTAGAGGCCAATTCCTAGTCCTTGTTGACAATACTGGATTGCTCCACATCAATAAAATGTGGCTCCTGGGAGGGATGGGTAGAGAAGTCGAGAAAAACAGCTACAAGAAGGTGTGGCTGGCTGGTGCTGCCTATTTCTGGCAGGAGAGGTGAACATTTCCTTGGAACAGCACAAGGTTTATCCACTCAAGGTTTGGTCATTGTCCTCCCCAGGGAAAAAAGCTTCACTGGATAATACCAACTTTGTACAGAATCCCTCCCTATAGAAGGTCGTGTCAGTACAGCATGTAGAGAGAAATCCACGGCTCAGAATCACATTGGTTGGGTTTTAACAGGGAGGACATTCGATTCCTGGCACCAAGTAAGGTAAAAATGGGGAGTGGACATCGCATGGGCCGTGCTCTCTACACGACATGTGCTTTCCCTCCCACTGAGCCTTCCAAATCCCCCCTCCCAACAAAACTCCATTGTTTTCGCACATTTTCCGGAGTGGTATAGCCTGCTGTAAGATGACCACAGTGGCTTCATGGTTAAGTTGCTGAGCTTGATGACCAGAAGGTCATCATTTTGAGACCTGAGCGTTGCACAATGGAGTGAGCTCCTCTCATATGTCCCAGTTCCTGCCAGCCTAGCAATTTGAAAGCAAGCAATTGCAAGTGGATAACTAGGCACTGCTTTGGCAAGAAAGGTAACAGCATTCCGTGTCTAGTCATGCCTGCCATGTGTCCACGGAAACATCTCCAGATGCAGACAGCACAGGCTCTTTGGCTGTAAACGGAGATGAGCACTGTACTCTAGAGTTGGATACGACTGGGTTTCTAGCAAGGGAGACTTTTACCTGTAGCCTGGTCAGAAGGAATAAGGATGGCTCTGTTCTCAGCCAGCCACCCCTCCAGAGTTACATGGGCCTTGCCAGGCTTTGGAGTAGCAGAGTCAGGTGGCATCAGACCATGCCTGTTTCAGTGGATACATGGCCTGGGGCTTTGGAGAGCAGCCCCAGAATTGACTTAGGCATCCCTCCACTCCCACCTGTAGGTCCCTGTCTTTGTAAACAGCATTAGCATTGCTATGGTACCACTGATGTGCATGGGAATGTAGGTCAAGGCCAAGGTCACCCTTGCTCGTATCCAACTCTAGGGTTTGGTGCTCATCTCCATTTACAGCCAAAGAGACAGCGCTGTCTGCATCTGCAGACATTTCCTTGGACATGTGGCTGGCATGACTAGACATGGAACACTGTTTACTTTCCCACCAAAGTGGTCCCTATTTATCTACTTGCAATTTCTTGCTTTCAAACTGCTAGGTTGGCAGGAGTTGGGACAGAGACAGGAGCTCACTCTGTCGTGCAGCACTTGAACTGCTGGCCTGCCAAACTTCCAGTCATCAAGTTCAGCGTCTGAAACACTAAGCCAGTTTACAGAGAAACAAAAGCAAAAGGAGGACAGGATGATAAAGACAAATCTTAATCTCTAGAAGAGGAGGGGAAAACAGGAGGGGAGGATGAACCAGGGAGCAAGGCATGGTGGGTGTGAGCCATTGCTATTTGACCTCGTTCAGGTTTTCTTTTGGGAGGACACTGGAGAATTTCAAAGTTGTCCTTTGCTGCCTGGGATATTGCTGGGATGGAGTGGGGTGTGGCTATGTTTTCAAAGCTGCTTTTGACCTTTGGTCGCCCTTGCTCAAAAGCCAGTCGTATCCGGCTCTAGGGTTCAGTGCTCATCTCTGTTTAGAACCAAAGAGCCAGCACTGTCTGCATCTGCAGACATTTTCATGGCCATGTCGCAGGCACGACTAGATACCAAAGTGCACAGAATGTTGTTTACCTTCCCACTGAAGTGGTACCTGTTTATCTACTTGCAATTTCTTGCTTTCAAACTGCTAGGTTGGCAGGAGCTGGGACATTGACAGGAGCTCACTCTGTTGTGCAGTACTCAGGTCTCGAACTGCTGACCAGCCAACCTTCCAGTCATCAAGTTCAGCATCATAATCGCTAAGCCACCGCAGTCGCTTGCTTTTGACCTTACCAGGAGCTATGTTTTGTTTGGTAAAAATAATAATAATGCACATAGTTTCTTTGTCTTTGTTCATATCCAGAGTTAAGCCTTTGGTTTGAAGTGCTCGTGTTTTTGTTTTCTTTTCTTTTGTATCTGTGTGTGTGTATGTCCCCCTTCTCTCCCCTCGCCCTCCCCTTCCATTTTGTTTTGTCTCTTCCCCCCCCCCCCCTCCGGCTTGCCAGGGCCTGGGAGGAGTTTCATGGTCTGGTGAACAACTGCGGTCGCTGAATTGAACGCTCTCCCTCCCTCTCTTACACACCAGGGTAGGGCCTCATCTTTCTTCTTACATGATTGTGTCATGACACACCTCTCAGCTGGAGCTTCTCCCACAGATATATGGAGATACAAAAACAAAAAAACAATCACACTTCTATGCTGCCCCATAGCACTTAGTGCACTCTCTGGCTGGTTCACAAGTTAATGAGCATTTTGTCCCCAACATGCTGGGAACTCTTTCGACTGTCAGAAGGATGGCAGGCTGAGTCGACCTTGAGCCCTAGTCAGAATCAAACTCACAACCTTCTGGCTATAGGACAGCAGTTTTAAATCCCTGCACCACCAGGGCTCTATAATGACAGGTTGTTTACCTGTAACTGTAACAAATGGCTTGGTTAACTCTAATAAGTTAATTAGCATTTTGCCCTTGGAGCAATATTTAGGGGACTCCCTAGATCAGTGATGGTGAACCTTGGCACTCCAGCTGTTCTTGGACTTCAATTACCAGAAGCCCAAGTCACCAATCCTGCTGATCAGGGCTTCTGGGAATTGAAGTTTAAGAATATCTCTCATGCCATTTTATACCAGTCTTTGTGAATCTAATGGTATTTTTGCCATTACTGCCCTAAATATTTGGAAATTTTGGATTTACTGGACTTGAATATCCTAACTTACAAAAAAATAGCTTTACTTGGAACTGCCTATATACTTTAGGTCCTTGGCTAGGTCTTAAACTGTTAATTTTATACCAGTCTTTGACTGTGAATCTAATTGTATTTTTTAATATAATACAATAATTATATTTTCCAGTAAAATCAATAAACATACAAAACGTGCAAGCACAACATTCAAACAACATTAATATTATATATAGAGATAGATATACAGTCAAACCTCTACATACGAATTTAATTTGTTTCTTGAGGTTGGTTGTATCTCGAAAAATTCTTATCTTGAATTTCCCATAGGACATGGGAATTATCTCAAAAAAATCCTGTTAAAAATCCGTATCTCGAACTTGATTCCCCCCCCCCCTGAGAATTCCAGATGCATCTCAAGTTTTTCTTAAATTGAACCATTCTTCTTTCGAGGTTTAACTGTACAATACATTAACCTAAAACTTATTGGAATGAGCAGTCGAAGAGTTAAACCAGGGGTGCCCAAACTATAGCCTGGGGCCTGGATCGCCCCCCGATGCCAATCCATCCGGCCCACAAAGCTCTCGTCACTCCCGGAAGCAAAAGTAAAATGTACCCATACGGGTGCATTTTACTTCCGCTTCTGGAAGCAGCAAGGGCTTTGTGGGCCAGATGGACTGGTGTCAGGGCTGGATTTGGCCCCCAGGCCAAAGTGAACGCCCCGCCCCCCCGAACCACGTGACCAGCCCATGGCCTAAAAAGTCTGGGCACCCCTGAGTTAAACTATCAAGAATCCAGTAAGAAAGTTTAGGTCAAAAATTCCCTATACCTATGGTTTCATGTTAAAAGGGTGGGATTTCAAACCTCATCAATGGGCACAGAGCTGAGTGAGTTGAGGAGGATGGTAGAGGACAGAAGTGCCTGGAGGACAGGGGTCCATGGAGTCGCAAAGGGTCAGAATCGACTGTGCGACTGAACAACAAAAAAACAACTGAATGTAACAAACTGGATATATACAAAAGTGCCAATAAAAAGAATTCCACAGCCATGGAGCCATGTGGGGAAATGCTGAAAGCCTAGAATAGTGATGGCGAACCTTGGCACTGAAGCTATTCTTTGACTTCAAGCCCAAGTCTCTGTGAATCCACACAAATGGGTTTATTAGGCCAAGGATTGCCATCATGGGCCTAGAATGTGCCATATTAGTTCATGGGACCAACAGATGTCCTTAATCGAGTCCTCTTCATAGGAATATGCCATGCCACCAACCATGCAAAACAATTAGATTAAGAGTCGCAGGAGTTGCAAGCCAACAACATTTGAAAAGCCACAGTTTGACCATCCTGGTTCTTTCAGTCAACCAACCAACAAAATCAGCTTTAGTAAATCTTCCAATCAGCAGTCCTTAGCTTGCTTGGAGAAAGAGAGGCTCTTTATGAGCCTGAACTAAATTCTCAGTAGGTATTAGAGCTTTGGGGCAAGTTGGTTATCTGCCCATTTGAGAAAGAATAGTCTGTTTACAGGAGCCCTGATTCAAAAGGGGAGTCTTTGTGAAGCTGAGAGATATGTCTTCAGCTTGCTTGTGTTGTGTGGATCTATGTTGTTAGATGGGGTAACAGAGCCTGAGCCTGCACTTACAAATTCATGATGCACCCTCAGCCTAAGCAGCCAAGCGTCTGTCAGCCACACACAGTACCTGTTTTTGTTGCCTACAGAAACTACATGTGAGGGAAGAGTCTGGTGTTTTTTCATGAGGCTGGCAGCCTGTATTCAACTTGGCTGGGCTGCATGTTGCACCGTTTTTGCGTAGACTGTTTGACTTGATGGAACTGCCTGCTGTAGAACTTCTAGGGATGGGCTTGTTGTGTGTGTTTTGTTCATAGTCCCTGCTGTTGAGATTGTAGAGTTGGAAGTTGTCCCCAGGATCATCTGGTCCAGGGTTTTTCAAACTTGGCTCTCCAGGTGTCCTTGGACTTCAATTCCCAGAAGCCCAAGTCAGCCAAGTTTGAGGAACCCTGGTCTAGCGGCTAGCCCAACCTTATTTCCAGTGCAAGAATCCACAGCTAAAAGCTTCCTTGAAAAATAACAATACAGCCTCTGTTTAAAAACCATTAACAAAGTAATCTCCCATCACAAAGATAGTTTGTTCTCACAGTTGAACAGCTCTAACCTTTAATTAAGGAAGTTCTTTCTAATATTTAATTTGAACCTCCTTTTTGTAATTTAATTCTACTGGTTTTGTGCCTCAGCCCTGATGTTTCATATGATAGCCTTTCAGATGCTTGAAGATGGCTATCTTATTGCCTCTGATCTTTGAAGTGTGGGCATTGGCTAGGGTGCGGTTCAGTCTCTTGGCTACTGGAGCGTTCTAATTTCAGTTCTTGTGTGAATATATTGCTTGTTTGTAAGCCACTAGCATCATCTCACAGAGTTTGGTCTTGCAAGACCAAGAGATGGCCTTAAAGGCTAGCTTCCCAGCATTTGCTCAACATCCACATCCACAGTTGCCATGGCCATCCTTGAATTACTGTTGTCTGCTGTACTCAGCCAATGTCTGAGGGAAAGAGGGAGACACTCCTTCAGCCTTGTTTTGCTGAGGCTAGTGTGTGTGATTTTTAAAAGCAGAGACAAGGGGAGGATGAGAGCGATTGAAGTACTGGTTGCAAGCAGAATTTATTATTAGAAATCCACTCCAACGACCTTCTGAACACAAAGCCATCAACTTTTGAAAGAATCCTTTCTTCAGAAGATAGGTTCTTTTAGATAACAGCAGAAACCTTGGGTTACTTCACCCAAAGAGCAAGTAACACAGAATAAAAATCCAAAAAGCATCAAATGCCCACCTCTATTTATCAGAAACAACATGGAAATGTGGGTTTTATTGGCTTTGAAAGAGCTTGTTGCAATGGCCTTCAGGAACAATTGCACAATGTCCGGGAAAGATATACAGATTCTTTCCTATTCAGCAGAACATCCTGCAAGGAAACAAGGGTGCAGTGTTCACCATCAAGAGAGGCCATGTTGCTGAGCCTGTGACCCTGTTTATGAAGCATGAGATAAGATTCATCTTGAGCATGCAGACCGGGCAATTCTAGTATTGTCTCTGGTTTCAGGTCCCTCTAAATGTCCAGGAAGTTCTAAAGCCACGTTGGCCTTGACAGTTGAGAAGGACCAGGGCTTAGATGGTAGAACACCTGCTTTCCATATGCAGGACATTCAAAGTTCTAGCCCTGCATACTCTAGATAGGCCTAGCAAAGATCCCTGGCTCAAGCCCCACCTGCCAACCCTGTTGGGCTTGCCTTGCTAATGGTCTAACTCTGGATCAAAGAGTTTCCAGTGTCCCTCTGAAGTAGACTCACAATTCAGTCCAGGCTGATTTTGTTTTCCCTCCAGCTGGACCACAGTTGGATAGATTTCTTCAATGCTAGTTGCTCCCTTGAGCATCTTGTCTTTTGTTGTGTTTGACAGCAGCAGCTGCTGCTTAGGAAGTATTTTTGGTGCCCTTCCAGAGGAGAGGAGAAAGACTCTTTTCCTCTTGGGTTGCTTCCTTTTGCCTTTCTCAGAGTCCAACCTGTGCATCTTTAATCCTGTTTAAGGAGAGCTGTCATCTCTGTGCATCAGACTTGTTTGGGGAGCAGGTTTCTGGTCCCAGCCACTCCCCAGAGATGTCTAGGTTAATATCAGAGAAGATGATAGAACTGGGGAGCAAATCTCCCCTTTCATTAGAGTGGTTGAATTGGATCTGGTACTCTTAGCTGGCCAACAGCATAGTCCCATGATAGTGAACCTTGGCATTCCAGCTGTTCTTGGACTTCAATTCCCAGAAGCCCAAGTCCCTGTGAATCCACACAAATGGGTTTACTGCGCATACACACAGTAAACCCATCTGTGAGGATGCACAGAGACTTGGGCTTCTGGGAATTGAAGTCCAAGAAAACCTAGAGTGCCAGTATACCCATTTGTATGGATTCACAGGTACTTGGGCTTCAGGGAATTGAAGTCTAAGAACACTTGGAGTGCCAAGGTTCTCCATGACTGGCATAGGCCAATTGTTTAGATAGTAGGGAAGAAATACGCCAACATTTGTTTTTCTGCCTTCTGCTCTACAGAGTAACTCATGAGAGAATTGCAAGTGAGCACAGAGACTTCAAGGGCTGTCTGGCTAATGATCTGTGTACCCCCAGTTGTGTTGGTCTTATAGAAAACAAGCCACACAGTTAATTTTCTGTCAGATTGCTGCACACCTAGGAGTTGCTCCACCATCAGGGAACACAGAGAAAGAGTCATTGCTTGGTACCATCAGAAATAATTGCTGCAGGCCAGTTTCTGCCTCAGGAACCGGTTTTTGAAATATGGGGTTTCATGTGTACTTGCAGCAAAAGCTGGTTAGTTCTGTATATCACAGACTAAACGTGTTTTCTTGCATGTGTTTCCTAACATCCTTTCCTCCTCTGTCTTCTAGGGATAATTCAAGCTTCCGAAATACCAAGATCACACTGTGAGAGGCGGAGGTGGAGTCTAGGGCTTGGCTCTCCTTTTTCCTCCATCTGTCTGGGAAAGTGGGGAGGCTTCTCCCTGCTTGCCCCACATGCTTTCCCTTCTGAAAAGGTGTGCAGAATTCCCTGGACCCATCACCCTCCTTCCCCCAATGGATGGTTTTTACACCTGCATCAAAGACTGATCTTCTGGGACCCAAACATTTTTTTTTTTTTTGCATTCCTCTGCGGTGCTCAGGTATCCTCTCACCTTGCTTCAGTTGGAGACAGGGAGTTCCCTTGGCAAGGGCCAGGATCCGCCCAGGAGTTTTCAGTATTACCAGATGTCTGTGTAGCAGAGGTGGAACAGGACATCCTGTTGCTTGGCCGGTGGCCTCTTTCTGCTCCTGCCAATAAATGATTAGGTCTCTATTTCCTCGCTGTTGCTTCTGTTTCTAAATATTGAAGAAAGTTACCTGCTTGGAGGACCTTGTGGGAAAGAGGAGTGAAGATCCCTTCTTCTTTCCTAAACTTCCATACAGTTACAGGCATTGCCATTCTGCAAATGGACCAATGCCAAAAACATATTCTGTATTGATAAATTGGTCCCACAAGATTGGAGTGGGTAACATAGGCTGTGTTCACACACTACATCAGTGTGGAGGGATGGGATGGACAAAATCAAATCAGGTTTCCATTTTGATTTGGGGGAGAGAGATACCTCCTTCCTCCATCTCACGCAGAACAAAAGTTACAACCTGAGTAAGGGAAAAAAACATTTGCACAAAAGCAAACAATCAGTACTTTGTTGAGAAACTTTAAGACGGGTTTTCAACTTTTTCAAGTTGCGGGACAGACCACGGCCCCTCAAACAGCTGAGAGGGCTGGACTGGTGGATCCCTCCGCTGTAAACGCTGCCGTAAAACACGCCTGTGACTGTTGTAAATGCATTTACGACAGCTGTGGGCACATTTATGGCTGTCGTAAATGCATCCGCTTCCACTAACTGTGGTGGTGCTGCGAGCCACTTGAAATGGTGCTGTGAGCTGGGTCTGGCCTGTGGGAACCCCTGCTTTAAGAGCCCCAGGAGCCCCAAAACACTTTCTCCATTCCCATATTAGATAGATGTTTGGTGCCTTCCTGTTGTGGTAGAACAAGAGGCTAAATTAATGGCAGAGGAAGACAACAGAGACCCAGGACAGTTGGAGAAGACATTTTAAGGAGTTGCTATTTTGAGTCTACGTTTAGCCTGGTCTTTATTCTCCTTATTCTCTTTTATTTTATTTTATTTTATTTTTAAAGCTTCATTTGCTAAGGAAAGGAAGGGGCAGAGAAAAGGAGGTAACACCCGTTGTTTATTGTTGCTTAGATTTGTAGTGACTTGGGGCCTGCTTTTTTTAAAAGTGCATGTCTTCTCAGTGAAGCACACTTTCTATCACAGGGAGTGACAACGGTTACAGCCATCTGTTAATTGAACTGCTTTCCGTAAAATGTCTGAACTGTGGGGTGCGTCTCCTGCTTTTCTATGCAACGCAGGCATGAGGTGAATAATGGCAACCAAATAAAACTCCATGGTGTTATAAAATAAGAAACATCAAAAATGCAGTAAAAGTGTCGATGATTAAAAGAATACATAAGAGCCACAAACAATTGGAACAACAAAGACATCCAAAATGACTTTGAGGACAAGAATGCTCAGGCAAAACTGAAGCTCTCAGAAGTGGGTACTAAGGGATGTGACTTCTTTCCATACTGACTCCCTGGAGAAGAGTTCAGAAGCTGCACTCCCCAGGTCCATGGACCGATAAAGGTTGGAAGGGAGTGTAGAAGCCACTTTTCAACGTCTGGCATGGAGAATGTAGTTATAGCACACTTGTCGGGATGGCCTTTCCATCTATAAGCACCTTTTCCAGAGGAGATTCTACTACCTTCCAAAGACAATCTGTTGTGTTGTCAAACAGCATTTACAGTCAATGATTGTTTCTTCTTCGTCATCCCTGTGAATGCATACCAATGGGTTAGATCAGGGCTTCTCAACCTTTTCAAGCCGTGGACTGGACCACGCCCCCTCAGATAGCTGAGCAAGCCAAACTGATGGTTCCCCCATAAAACACTACCATAAAACGTGTCCGCAACTGTCGTAAATGCATTTACGACAGCTGTGGTCACATTTATGCCTGTCATAAACGCATCCACTTGCAGCGGCAGTGTGGGCCACGTGAAATGGTGCCATGGGGTGGGTCTGGCCATTGGTCTATAGGTTGAGAACCCCCTGGGTTAGATCCTGTGCATGTGCAGACAACTCGGAATGTTCCAGAGCTGTGATAGAGCCACAGGCTCCACCTACCCACCACGGCATAGACAATTTCTGCCTGATTATCCCTCAGTTCCTTTTTTACTGCCGCAATGTTCAGTTTGCTCTTTTTCCAGAGCAATCTTAACATCATTTCTTAGCAAATAGTAGCTACCTTAATTGTTGTTGTTCATCATCGTAAAGGTAAAGCTCTCTTTTGCTGGAAAGCCATTTGAATTTGACTCTGGGTTACTGTGCTCATCTTGGGTTACAGACAAAGAGCCAGCACTGTCTGGGTCTGCAGACATTTCCATGGTCACGTGGCAGGCATGACTAGATGCCAGAGCACACAGAATGCTGTTAACTTTCCTGCCAAAGTGGTACCTATTGCAATTTTTTGCTTTCAAACTGCTAGGTTTGCAGGAGCTGGGACAGAGACAGGAGCTCACTCAGTCATGCAGCACATGCAGCTGACCTGGTCAACAAGTTGAGCGTCTTGAACACTGAGACACTGCAAACCCCTCTTCATTGTTAGTTCATTCCTATTCATAGTTTGTTGTTCGGTAATGTTCCTTTTAAAAAGCTAATTTATAGAGTTGTTTGTATTATGACCTCCTCGGTCCCCTTTAAGAAGTGGAAGGACTGCAGCAAGACAATCCCCCATAAGGATGGCCTCACAAAGAGCATATACTGTCTTGTGACGGGCCACCAAGTACAGACCCGTGCCATCGGCAAAAGCTTCACTTTAAGTCACACTGAAGAAAAGAGAATTGTGACTGAAGCTCTGCTTGAGTCAGATGTCCCTCCAGGCCATCGAAAACCAAACTTAGACCCATAATGATGGACCAGTTGATGTAGGAATCTAGGCTTGAGTTTGATCCTGACCTGCACACGTCCAAACCTAGCACATAACACAAGACATCCAAATCATTGAAGGCTCTCCCTAAGAAGAAGGAGGTTCTATCACAGCTCTGGGACATTCTGGGTTGTCTGCATGCGCAAGATTTAACCCATTGATGTGAATTCATAGGACTACAGTTCAAAGAACTACATTCAGAGAACTAGTTACAGGTAATCACATCTGATTGATGGTGTCCCTAACAGGCTTTTCAAGGTAAGTGAGATCTTCAAGGAATGATCTACCATTGTCAGGTCTTAGTGACTGTTTTCTTGACCAAGGTTGTGTTTGAAGTCAGAGCTCAAAGGTCTTAGTCTGAGAACCATGTTGGTTCTCATTGTAGAAGTGTTTCTCCATATTTGACTGAAGTCTGCTCCCTTGCAACTTCCATCCAGTCTTTCTTATGCAAGAGAGGGTAAGGCTACAGCATCATCTTCAGTGTGGCAGCCCTTCAGATATTTGAAGAATGTTCAATGGTGGAGCACATCTGATCTTCACTGATTTTGGAAGTTAGTCAGGTTAGAGACACAGTTATAGTAGTATTTGAATGGGAAACTGCCAGGGATCTCTATGTAGCCCAGTGGCCTCACTAATGCAGCTTCCCGTCTCTTCCACCCACCCACCCTCCACAAGATATACATTCAGCTCTTGCAACTTTTCTTCATAGGAACTGATATCTAGAAGCTGCTGCCTTTCTTTTTCTGCCATATCTGATTTTGAATATTGGCTATCCTCATGGTGATTAGTCATTAAGACTATCCTGAGAATATAATGCAGTGGCCTTTCATCTGCCTTCCAAATGACAGCATGAGCACCACAGATCCAGTTCCACAAGTCACTTTCTGGTCCTCAGCCTTTTTGGCACACAAAGTCCTCAGCCCTAGGCTAGGACTGACTAAGCTGCTGCTCTTCATCAAGATGGATTCAAGTAGGATTTAATCCACTTAGGGACCATCACCCTTTCCTGTGGACTTTGCCACCCAAGGCTGTCAGTCCTCGGGGTGGTCAGGTTAGTTAACCGCCACCTGGCATTCAGCATTGAGTCACTGAGAGTAGGGTCTGCGCTATTACCATAGCAAGATAACCTGGCCAGACAGTATTGCTCCCCTTAGTGAGCAATGCATAACATTAGACCCAGCTGTGGATACACTTGGGACTCTGTCACAGTCTTCCATTCTCAAGTGAGATGCATTGAACCTGCTTAAATCATGAAAAATCCCCAGTTTTGCTTTTATATGTATAAATACAACTCAACTACCCCTTTGCTTTCCCCTTTGCATTTGGCCTGCCCCTACCTAACATGTATGTTGGTCGTTTCCTTGCCTCCACCCCAACTTAGGCCTCACATATTCTTCTTCATACAATTCTGTCTGTAGCTCCAGATATATGTCTTGTCCCACTTAATACCGTTTGTGGCTTCCCTGCCACTTAGCAGCCAGCACGTTGCTGCAATTGCCACGTTTTGACATGTACGATTCAGATAAACCCACAACCCCTACCGTTTCCAATATTGGTTAGGGGGGGATTTGCTTTCTGCTATAATAACACTTTGGTGCTTTAAGCCCACAAAATATCTGCGTAGGAGAAGCTTATGCTGCCAGCTGCAGTCTCCTACCCACCAAGTTACATTAATTGTTTTGCGAATGATGGCACTTAAGGATTTAGTCTCGCTCCTGGTCCCAGCTGTGCACCAAACAAATTGCTCCTGTTTTCATCTGCTACAAAAGAAGAGGCTGGCTGTTCAATCTGAAAATGCAGCCATCCCGCAGCGTCTACCTTGATAAAATGTGCTTCAAGGTGTCGTGATTCTCTCTCTCTCTCTCTCTCATTTCTATTTCATTGCAGAGTTGCTTGAATTTTTTTTCTTCTGGTTTTGTTTTTCCTCCACGGAAGTGCTGAAGTATGTTTTGCATGTTTTTCTTAGTACCAAAGCTGGAATACAAGGGGCCATTGGAGCTGATTAGAAATTATGAGATGTTGTGAATCAACAGCTGGGGACTTGATGGAGGAGGGCAAGCTTTTGTGGTGGGCTTCATAGTTGGCATGCCAAGATCCCCTCCCATCTTAGCTGTTGCCAGTGAATCCTCTCTGCCTGGATTGAGCCAAAGGCTGCTAGTTCTCCGGTGCTGGCTAAAGTCTCAGGGGGAACATAGGCTTTGCCAGATCAGCAAGGGTGACCAGTCTCAGGTCAAATAGTGTTGGAGAAGGAGAACATTTGATTATTGTAAAGGTAAAGGCTTCCCTTGCTCGAAAGCCAGTCGTATCTGACTCTAGGGGTCAGTGCTCATCTCTGTTTCTAAGCCTAAGAGCCAGAGCTGTCTGCTTCTGCAGACGTTTCCATGGTCATGTGGCAAGCATGACTAGACACCGGAGTGCATAGAACACTTACCTTCCCACCGAAGTGGTCCCTATTTATCTACTTGCAATTTCTTGCTTTCGAACTGCTAGGTTGGCAGGAGCTGGGACAGAGACGGGAGCTCATTCCATCCTGCAGTACTCTGGAATCGAACTGCTGACCTTCCGCCTCCCAGTCAGTGTCTTAGTGACTTGAGCCAGGTTGGAATGAGCTCCTGTCTCTGTCCCAACTCCTGCCAACCTAGCAGTTCGAGAGCAAGAAATTGCAAGTAGATAAATAGGGACCACTTTGGTGGGAAGGTAAACAGCATTCCGTGTGCTCCAGTGTGTAGTCATGCCTGCCACATGACTACGGAAACATCTGAGGAAGCAGACTGCTGGCTCTTCAGCTCTGAAACAGATGAGCACTGAACCCTGAATATGACTGGCTTTCGAGCAATGGAAACCTTTATCTTTACCCTTAAATATGGTAGACGCGTCATAGTATAAGGCACACTCAGTTTTTCTGGTATATTTTAGGGGGGGAGTGTGTCTTATACACTGGCAAACACATTATAATTAGGCCTACATCTCCTGCTGTAGGATTTGAAGTCCAAGACCCCTTTGAGTGGCCCATGAGTGGTCGTCAGCATTTTGTATTCATGGGCAGCTGCAGGAAAACTGGGAGAAGCCAGAAACAATTGAGGCAAGGGGATTGGGATGCTGTTCAGATCCATGAAAGAGGCACCTGCACATGCACTCTTCTTCAGCCATTGGTGAACAACTTACGCAGGTTATGGAGGTGAGGTGGTGGAGAGGAAAACCCGAGGTGCCCCCCAAGGAAGAGAAGCCATTTCTCGTATAACTTTGGGTTCAAGATGGAGGGAGATCTCTGGAACGAGGCAATGAATTTGATTTGCAGTGGGACAGTCAAGCGATGGGAGAAGAAAGACCACCCTGGTTCTGGAAGGGGGGGAACCAGCCCAGCCAAGAGCGCTGCGTCCAGGTCCTTGCTGTTGCTTAGCAACTGGGTGCTTTTTCTTCCTCTTTTGAACTCTGGGAAACTTTAAAGTAAAGTTCAAGGTCTCCCTTGCTCGAAAGGCAGCTGCCCTGCTTATCTCTGTTTACAGTCAAAGACCCAGCACTGTCTGCATCTGCAGATGTTTCCATGGCCATGTGGCAGGCATGACTAGACACTGGAGCATATGGAATACTGTTACCTTTCCTGCAAAAGCAGTACCTATTCCTCTACTTGCAATTTCTTGCTTTCGAACTGCTACATTAAAAATGTGACGTGAGCACACAATAAATAAATAGCATCAGTCTAGCACAGTGATTGTCAACCTTTGGCCTGCAAGCCAGATGCGGCCCATGGCACCATTTCATGTGGTCCCCCACTGCCTCCACACCAGGAAGTGTGATGTGGTGGAGGAAGGGCAAAATGGCCGTCTGGCCCCTGAAGCTGTCAGAGGGAGCGTGACCCAGCCGGCCCCCAGCTTTAAAAGGTTGAGAACTCCTGGTCCAGCAGGAAGAGGCCATCTCTGAGGCAGGCTATTTTTTTTCTTTGTAACAACACCCCAAGAAGCAGCAGGAATTTTTGGCAACCACTTTAGCTCTATGTTACAGAAAACTGCACCTGTTGAAGCTAAATTTTATTTATTTCCTATCATTTGTAGGTTTCTTCTCGCTTAGTGAGGGGACCCAAGACAGATTACAAAGTTAATACATATAAAATTAAAAACACAATGAATTGCAGGCTGGTGTAATTTATTAATTGAAATCTGGCACAAAGGAAGGCAACTCCTCCTCACCAGGGAAATGAGACATAAATGCCAAAGCACAATACAGTACTGGGATTTCTTACTGGGGTCGCCTGTTCTTTCAAGGGTGGGTTGTTGGTTTTTCCCAGACATCAGTTTTAGGGATGAGGTGTTTCTGGGTGGCAAATGTCCATTTCTGCATTCTGTTTCTCAGCCTTCTCAGCTGACTTCAAAAAACATAAAGTTCTAGGAAGCAATAAAGAAATCAGGTCACAATCCTGAGGCTTTCTCTCACCTGGAACAGGTTAATTTCTGAGGGAGGGAGGCTGAATTGTGAGGCTTCAGCTTTAGAGATTTCACTTCCACTCCCTTAAGCCTTAGGAACAGCATTTCAAGCTTTTACACTGAAGAAGGAAAAGCCCTGTACAGAACAATGGTATCACAGGCAAGGGCATCTCAAGCAGCAAAGAGGTAAGTGAAGTAAGTGACTTTGATGCCATCAGGGGATGGGGGACTCCTCTCAGGGTTATGGTCCAAACTTTAAAGAAACAATTGCAGGGTCTAGCTCTCTTTTGAGGAACAAGACTGAGAACTTTGGAGAGCTCTCGTGAAGGTCACATTAAAAGCCAGAGCAGACTCATAAGCTCCATAATGCTGGTTTTGCCAGCCCACAGTTACCTGGAGGACTGGATTGGGTTCACTGCTGTGAGTAAAATTAATAAGGTAAAGGTCGCCCTTGCTTGAAAGCCAGTTGTATCCAACTCTAGGTTTTGGTGCTCATCCGTTTATAGCCAAAGTGCCAGTGCTGTCTGCATTTGCAGACGTTTCCATGGATATGTGGAAGGCATGACTAAACACCCGAGTGCATGGAACGCTGCTTACCTTCTCACCAAAGTGGTGCCTATTTATCTACTTGCAATGTCTTGTTTTCGAACTGCTAGGTTGGCAGGATCTGGGACAGAGATGGGAGCTCACTCTATCGTGCAGCATTCAGATCTCGAACTGTTGTCCTGTTGACCTTCCAGTCATCAAGTTCAGCATCTTAACCAGTAAGCCACTGCAGTCCCCGAGCAAACTTAATACAAGTGGCCATATTCACCTTCCCTAGGAGGGGCAGCAGATGAAGGGGAGAACATCTTGGTTAAAGCAAAAACAGGTGAACCTGGATGAGACGCCAGTCGTATTCAGTCACTCCGCCAAACCCCCATCGGGCACAAGCTCTGCAGGAGGTACATGTGTTCTTCCTTGACCCCCGCCCCCCAATACCCAATCCATGCTGTGGCTCTGCTCCTGGACATATTTTTTTGAGTGGGACGGTCTTAAGCTTAAGATGACCAAGACAAGGGTCCTACACAGCTGTGAAGAAGGTGACAAATCAGCAAATGTAGCTTATGAGGACTGGTGGCTTAGTGGTTAAGACACTGAAATTTATGACTGGACAGTCAGCAATTTGAGACCTAAGTGCTGTGTGATGGAGTGAGTGCCTGTCTTCTGTCCCAGCAGGTGCCAACCTAATAGTTTGAAAGCAAGCAATTGCAAGTAGATAAATAGGTACCACTTCAGTGGGAAGGTAAACAGAGTTCTGTGCGCACCAGTGTCTAGTCATGCCTGCCACATGACCATGGAAATATCTGCAAAGGCAGACAGCGCTGGCTCTTTAGCTGTAAACGGAAATAATATGCCTGGCTTTTGAGCAAGGAAGACCTTGAGCTTATCCTGGGAGTTGCATGTTCCTCTTCCCTACTCTCCACTAGATGCTGGCTGGCAGAGTTTGGGAACTGTCCTTCTCAACAACAACAACAACAACAAGGACCCCTCCCAAGCTCAAACTCATGCTTGCCTATTCTGACTTTCACCGATTCTCCAGTTTGCAGATTGTTTTTGTTAACATGTTAAGAATGGGTGCAGAGGACTATGTTGAAGGCCTCTCTCATGAATCCTAATAGCATCCTAGTGTACTTGCTTCAGCTATCCTGTGTGTTTCCCTGGTCTTTCCTTCCTCTTTTTCTGCATTTAACCTTAGAATGTCAAGTGTTGACTACCTTGGGGAGGAGCTTTCCACCTCCTTGGGCTTGAAAGCCAACAATATAGGGAAATTGAACTTAGAACCTCTGATAAACAGAAGATGCCAAAGATCCAAATTCCCTTTAAAAAGAAGGATTGGGCCATCAGATGCTACAAAGCTTCATTCCATTTTTAGTGCAACCTTCCTTTTATGCTTGGGTACACCATGCAGTGGGTTTCCATCACTGTCTCAAGTGATGCTGTAGGTTCCACAAAAGGAGAAGATAAAACTTGAAGAATGCTACTGCAGTGGCCACTGTCAGGAAGAAGGGGTCATGCATTAAAAGTCAAGGACACAAACAGCTAAATTCTTCTGCAGTTTCATCTATTTTAGGTTTCCTTTTAATGCCAGATTTACCTTCTTAATCCTAGTGAAATCTGGCCTACAGTGTCTGGCCAGGTTGTCCTGCTATGGTAATTGAACAGACCATACTGCCAGCGAGTCAACACCAATCGTCAGGTTAACTCACCTGACAACCCGGAGGACTAACGGCCTTGGGTGGCCAAGACCACAGGGAAGGGTGATGATCCTCAAGTGGATTAAATCCCACTTGAATCCATCTTGATGGAGTGCAGCAGCTTCATCAATACTGGCCTGGGGCCCATGAGGACCTTGTGGGCCAAAAGGGCTCAGGACCATAAACTGACTTGCAGAACTGGATCAGTGGTACGATGGGTGTCACACTGCAATGCAGAAGGCAAATGGAAAGCCACTGCAGTATATTGTTCCCAGGACAATCTTCATGGTCAATCACCATGATCAATAATGATAATGTTGTGTCAGAGATTACTCTGGGTTGAAAGGATTTTTGCTGGAGAAACTCCACTCAAGGAATGCCCGAACGAGGCTCCTTTCGTGTCCCCAAGTACAGCCCTCGGGTATCAAAACCCAACCTTCCAGTCTCCAGCTCAGCATCTTAACCCCTAAGCCACTGGGGGAACTGCTATCACCATGATGATAGCCAATATTTGGAATAAGATATGGCACTTGAAGAAGAATCCTACTTAATAATCTATGGCTACAAAAATGTAGGCAGCAAAGGGTGCCATGGCACAGTTCATCACTGAAAGTTCATCAATTGACCAAAAAAAAAAAAAGGGGGGGTCTCATGACATCTTTAAGACCACAGAGTTATCCATGGGTATATTTCACCTTGAGTTTTAAGGGATTACAATCCTAGTCTGTCTGAAAAGCCCACATTTCTCCCAAATCAGTAACCCAAAATACACCTTTCTGTCTCCTGGCCATGGAGCTGGCCTGGCAAGGAACCACATTCTGTTTGCTTACCAGGAGGAACGTTGCAGCCAAAAGGTGAGCCATCTCATCACTGCTCAGCTCTGGTGCAACTGCAGAGAGAAGGAACATCATTCGTCACAGCTCAGAATCTGGCCCACCAGAAAGACACTCTTTGCTGTGTTACACCCACTCCACTTCAATTGGTTTGGCCCAAGTGATTGTTTCTCAAACTTCTAGCACTGTGATGGTGAACTTTGGCACACCAGGTGTTCTTGGACTTCAATTCCCAGAAGCCCAAGTCTCTGTTAATTCACACGAATGGGTTTACTGTACGTGCAGTAAACCCATTCATGTGGATTAACAGAGACCTGGGCTTCTGGGAATTGAAATCCAAGAACACCACTGCCCTATAGGTTTCATGCTATCCATGTTGTCTGTAACAAAAATTTTCAATTATGTTCATGCATCGTGTGATTTCTGTATGACTGAACGCCTACAATACTACAGTTCTTGTGAGCTGAATGTGCTTTATTTAAAAATAAACTCCACACTCGTTATTTTAATAGAATCTCATTTATGTAATACTAGTGCAATACAAATGATGGCACCATTGCCAGTGGAAAGGTTAGCCAAAAGCAGATGATACAATTTTACTAGAGGATAATGAGATGCTCTGCAAAGGTTACTCAATAAAGACAATGCATCACCTATTGATCTTGGTCTAAAAATGACTGAACAGTGCAAAATATGCCGTGGTATGGTTGAATGGCCCAGTGGTACAGAATCATAAAACTATAGCTCCAAGGGCCCACCTGGGTCACCAAGACCAGCCTTCTTCCAAAGTAGGTATTCCACAACCCATAGTCAAAAAGCCTTTACTGTCTAGAACTTATGCCCAATACGTAGGCAAAATCTCTTTTCTTATAATTTGAGTTATATTGGGGTACACAGAAAGAGCCTCGATGAAGATTGTGAATAGAATCGAGCGAAGCCTGGGCGGCAACCTTGTCGGCTAATCTTTCTAATACCAGATCAAACCAAAGGAAACAGCTGGTGCTTATTAGGAACATAGATGGCAATCCCTCCTGTCCTATTTACTTTCTCTTTTTTTGGAAGCATTCATTTTATTTTGGAGAAGAGAGACAGAATGTTCTCCTTTTAGGGGGAAGGCCTCACGGCTCAGTGAGCATGAAAGGGTGCTGCTCGTCCTTAGTGCCAAAATAGGTTAAGTTAGAGCTCAAGAGCCATAGTAACCAATATGGGGCATACGCCCCACAGGGGGCAATTTCATTTTTAAGGGGTTGCATTTGTGAATGAGTTGTTAACAGTGAATGGCATTTTAGGCTTCATAGGTCTATCTTAGAAGAAATCAACCCTGACTGCTCCTTAGAAGGTCAAATAATAAAGATGAAGATGAAGTACTTTGGACATCAAATGAAAAGAGAGGATTCATTTTAGAAGGCCTTGATGCTTGGAAAGGTGGAGGGCAAAAGAAGAAGGGGAGGCCAAAAATGAGTGTCTAGATGGTGTTGTAGATGCAATGGGCACAAAGCTGGGTGGGCAGAGGAAGATAGTGGAGGACAGGAGTGCCTAGCGGGCAATGGTCCATGGGGTCGCAAAGGGTCGGAATCAACTATGCGACTGAACAACAAACCAAGTAAATAGGAGTTCGCTTTTGGAAAAATAAGAATTATATGTCATAGGAAGGAGGGTGCATCAGGATTTTAGAGATGCTTAGGTGGGGCATGACCAAAAAAAGGTTGGGAACCACTGCTCTAGAGAAACGCTTTTACACAACACTTTATGCACATCCTTGGCTGGGAAGTCAGCCCTAAAGAACTCCTCAAGGCACAGTAGGTTTGGTTGCCTTTGGGGTGGATTTGCACCGACTGTGCATAGCGTCTGTTTGCTTCTAACTGGCTTTTCAAATCAAATGAATGAAATGGAAACAGGTCTCTTTCATCTTATGGAAACAACATTGTTTTCCATTGCCTCCAAAGGTTTTCACTACCCAGAGGAATTGAGGAGCTTTTAGCAGAATGTTTAGTCTCACAACTCTAGCCTGAGGAATTCCCTTCCACATGAAGCTGTCCTTCTGCCAGCAGGGAAAGGTGTTGCTTTCTTTTTAAGGCAGACTTTTAGAGATTGAAATTTACTCGGGGTTTTAATGAGTTCTCTTTCCTACCTTTTGGAAAGTATCTCTAAATTATTTTAAAGGGGTTTATTTAGTAATTTTTAAATGACTAATCTGTGTCTGTTTTTTTAAATATGGCCATCTCCTGTCTCTTCAAGTGTTTTAATATTGGCGTTTAACATTTTTTGGAAACCACTTTGGGTCCTCCACTAGAGAAATGGTTAGAGCAGGGGTTTGCAGCCTACAACCCGTGGGCAGGCCCTGGTCCCCAATGCCATTCCATCTGGCCCACAGCAATGACCCCGGAAGCGGAAGCAGACATGCCTGCACATGCGCAAACATGTCTGTGCATGCGTGCCTTTGCTGCAGGGGGAAACCACTCAGCTGTCAGAGGGGAACCTGCCCGTGGCATGTTAAGATATTCATTCAACCTGTCAGTCCAGCAATTAGTTAAATCTGAGTCACCATTTACAAAAGGCCTCCTGATTCAATGGGCCTACTCTAGCAGGGAATAACATTTAGATGTAGCGTAGCAGATTCATTTCCTTGACAAGCCTCCGCTGACTAGAGAGCCCACTTTGTCAGCGAGAACACTTCAAGTTGTTGATGAAGTGGGCTCTCTTCCACAAAAGCTCATTGTGACAGGAGCAATTGGTCAGTCTCTCTTATGCCTTACAAGGCTTTAATCTAACCATGAATCAGGCCACATTTATACAATTGCTGGTCCTCAGACAGATCATTTATGATCCGGATGGGTGATTATGAGAAGGAAGTTTCATGATGCATCCATTATGGCTTTCTCCAGGCATGTATAGATAGCATTTGTGGGAGGCTGGAAAGAGTATTTATCTAGCCTATAATTTCTAAAATCCCTCCTGCTGCCTTGAGAAATCTGGGAGTTGTAATAAAAAAAGTAACTTTTCCAAGCTCTCTGTACTGGCTAGCTAACCGGCACTTGAAAGCTCTGCTACTGAAGGGCTGGAAATAGAATTACAGACCACAGAATTTTGGACCCCGGGAGGTCCTTTATCCCACCCCAGCTCCCAGTGCAGGAAATGTGCAACTAAACATCAAAGCAAAAGCAATCACACGTATATACTACCTGACAGCACTTAGTGCACTCTGTGGGCAGTTCATAAGTTAATTAGCATTTTGTCCCCAACATGTTGGGTACTCATTTTACTGACATCAGAATGATGGAAAGCTGAGCACCAGCAGGGCTCTATAATGGCAGGTTGCTTACCTGTAACTCTTCTTCTTCTTCTTCTTTGTCCCCTGTGAGTCCACATGAATGGGTTTACTGCACATACGCACAGTAAACCCATTTGTTTGGATTCATAGAGACCACGGAGAAGAACTTGATAGAGTGGAGGGCCAGAAATAGACATTGTAGGTAGAACATTGTAGGTAGAACAATAATTAGAACATTTTTATATTTATCAAGGATATAGCAATAGCAATCACACTTATATACCACCTGATAGCACAGTGCACTATCTGGGCAGTTCACAAGATAAATAGCATTTTGCCCCCATCATTCTGGGTACTCAATTTCCCAACATTGGAAAGATGGAAGACTGAGCCAGCCTTGATGCCTAGCCAGGACTAAACTCACAGCCTTTTGGTTGCAGTACTGCAGTTTAACCACTGTACCACCAGGACTCCTCTCTTCCTTTCCAGCTTTTGTTTGAATATCTCCAGTGAAAGAGAGCATTCCAAAGCTGTCTGTTCCATTTTTAATCTGCTCATACCATTTGAAGACTCATCCTACTGTTTTCTCACAACTTGCTTTCCTTCTGTATCCACACTTTAGCAGCAAGAAGTTCAGAGTTGGTTGGCTGTTTTGAAAATAACATGACATACAGAATAAATTGATCAAAATCCTGTTGCGAAAGTTATGCCTGCAGAAGGGTGATGGCATCACTGGCAGGGGGAGATTTTCAGGAATTGCAGAGTTCTTGTTTCTGTTTAACTTGCATGTAGTCATTCTCAATGTGCACAATTTGGAAGAAGAATTCATTAGCTAATGAAAATCACTCCTGCTGGCAACATCATAAACCTTTCTCAGGTGTAACTTATGCAACAGGATTTTATCCATTAACTAAGAGTTCATTCATCAAGATCCTATGAGCATTCTATCAAAGAATCATATAGAAGAATGCCATCAGATGGGACACAACAATACAAAGGAGTTTTATCTTGACTTCCACTTGTAGAATAAAATAAAATCTCAGAAACAAGATGTTTTTTATGGACCTGGACAGCTCTCAAATTTGAGCTGACCAATCAAGATCTAGGACAGAGGTTCCCAAACTTTTCACACTGCAGTCACGTGGTTCCTCCCACCATAAAATGCATCCAAGCTGTTGTAAACGTGATTACAACACCTGTGGGTGCATTTATGGCAGTTTTTATGACAGCCACAGGCACATTTACACATGCACGGGCACATTTTATGGTTGTTGTCAATGTGCCCACTTCCAGGAGTAGCGAGGGTGGCTGCCGGCCACGTGAAATGGTGCCATGGGCCATAGTTTTGCCACCCTTGATCTAGAATGACCAAACCAAAGGCCTGCTAGACAATTCCTGGTTGTACCTATTTAACATAAGACTGAGTTATGTGGACGCGAAGGGTAAGGAACGAACAAGTTGATCTAATTAACCTTCACATTCAAAACCCTTTTGACAGATTGGAATGCCAGAATGCCAAACCAATAAGATGAAATTCAGCAGAGATTAATTTAATGCCTTGCGTTTAGTTTTAGAAAATAAAAATTGGAAAGATAGGTTGAGAGAAAGAAACACCACTTGGCAGCCGTGCATGTGAAAAGGGGGCATCTATCTTAGTTGATCCAAGTTGAACTTAAGCTTCCTATCCCTACTCAACATTTATTAGGGCTGAAAGTCACAATTTTAATTTATATAGCTGCATGGTAACATCATTTGTGATTTAAGAAAGATAGATACTGGAATATCAGGATGATATTTTAGTATTGTAGTTCACAAAAAAATCTATAATGGAATTCTAAAATTTAGTTATTATTTTCATGTGCACAGACTCATTGGTTCAGACATACTCCAAATTTGAATTAACTGTCATACCACTATGCATCCTGCTATCCTCGCCCTCCAAAATAAGTAGATGCTTTTGATTTGGACAATAATCATAAAGAGGAGGTAGATGTTGAAGGCAACTCAACAAGATGAAAATTATCTGACTGTGATGCTTGGACATTCTGACTCAAAGAATATGGGAGTTGTCCTACCCACATCCACTCCAAAGGTCTCGTGGTCCATGTTGCATTCCTCATTGAAACCTGGCCATTTCTTCCAGATAGTGGCCACCGCACCCCCTGTAGAGGAGAGGACCTAAAAGAAGAAATAGGGCCATTAGCTGAATGCAGGAGATGCGTTTCCCAAGATTCCTGAGCCATTTGCTAGCATGGAACCAAATGGGTAGGTTGAGTTTTTGAAACCGGATCTTTCATAGAAAATTCTAAAACTGTCTGGAAAACATATAAAAGAATGTTCAGCCCTGAGGTGGCTCAGTGGGCTGCAGTGGCTCAGTGGTTAAGAAGCTTGCCTTGTTAGCTAGAAGGCTGGCAAGTTGGCAGTTCGAGACCTGGGCACTGCATGACAACTTGAGCACCCATATCTGTCCCAGCTCTTGGGGACATGAAAGGAGTCTCATTTGGGTGTTCCCTGAGCAGAGTTTCTTCCTCAAAAATCTTTTCAACCCAGAATAATTTCTGATACAAAATTATTATTATTATTATTATTATTATTATTATTATTATTATTATTATTATTATTATTATTATTATTATTATTATTATTATTATTATTATTATTATTATTATTAGCCCTTCCCTATGAGGAGTAAAAGCAGTGGCAGAAAACTTTAGTTTGAGGGCTGGTGTAAATCCACTTGCAATTTGCAGAAGTCATCAAGGTTGGTATAAGGATCATCATCTGCACCTTCGATAACACCTGTAAAACCTGAAGTAGATTTGCACCACTTCTGAATTTGATCTCATCGGCTGCCACTGCAAAGAAGGAACCTTTCCAAGGTCCAGGAAAGAGTAAAGTGTAGATCCTCCCTGAGAATGCTATGTATTCCAGATAAGGGACAATACGAACAAGGCCATGTTGGCAAGCCTTGACACTCCAGCTGTTCTTGAACTTCAATTCCCAGAAGCCCAAGTCTCTGTGAATCCACATGAGTAGGTTTACAGTAAACCCATTTGTGTGGATTCTCAGAGACTTGGGCTTCTGGGAATTGAGGTTCAAGAACAGCTGGAGTACCAAGGCTCGCCATCATGGAACTAGGGAAAGCAAAAGGCTCAGTGAGCATCCAGGGAAGAAGAGAAATGGTTATTCCAAGGTTTTCCCTTCAGTTTATCCATTATTGGTTAATATTAACTTTGGAAAGTATTTGTCTGACTCCCAAAGTTTTTGAAATATTAGAAGCCCAGAGACAATACAAATCAATAATGGTCCAGACGTTAGATGTTGGACTGAGGAAACCCAGGTCTGAGATAAACAAGCAGCCAGATTGCTATTCAGGAAAGCTTGGGGTAATTCCAGTCTCTCAGCCTGACCTGGTCACTGGAAGGTCGGCAGGTCTACAGTTTGAGACCTGAGTGCTGCATGGCAGACTGAGCTCCCAACTCTGTCCCAGCTCCTGCCAACCTAGCAGTTCAAAGGCAAAAAATTGCAAGTAGATAAATAGGTACCACTTACGTAGGAAGATAAACAGCGTTCCGTGCAATCTGGTGTCTAGTCATGCTTGCCATATGACCACAGAAATGTCTGCAGATACAGACAGCATTGGCTCCTTGGCTATAAACAAAGATGAGCACCACACCATACAGTTGGATATGACTGGCTTTTGACCAAGGGTGACATTTACCTTTATAATTTTAGTCCCAACTAAAATGAACCTGATGAAATGAATGGGCATCTTGGTTGATAACTAATATATGATCCATTGCTTTCAGATAAGTACCTTTTGTGTGATAAAAGGGCAATGGGGTAAAAATGCAATGAATGACTGCATCTGAGTTCTTGATTTGTGTGAACAATGCGAAAATTCCAGTTATTATACATTATCCCTCTAGAGAAGATCCTCTGGCAAAGTAATAATAATAATTTCATGTCAGAAATTATTTTGGTTTGAAAGGATTTTTGCAGAAGAAACTCTGCACAGGGAACGCCCAAATGAGGCTCCTTTCATTTCCCCAAGAGCTGGGATAAAGAGACGGGCGCTCAATCCGTCATGCAGTACCTGGGTCTCGAACTGCTGATTTTCTAGCCCTTCCAGCTAACATGGTGAGCCTTTTAACCACTGAGCCACTGCAAAGTGAAGCTTACATTTCTTTCTCAAGACACCTGCTCTATACTACCTTCCGGGACTGGTGCATTTTTCTTACCTGGAATTCCTGTTCGGTGAAACAGCGGTTGTTGGTGCAGGAGCCATGGATCTGCATGGTCACCAAACCTTGGGCATCACATACTTCCAGAAGGTGGGAGAAAAGATGACACCTACGAGGGCCAGAGGGTGCGTTACATCTTGAGTAGGGTTGCCCAGTGATGGGATGTTAAAAAAATTTCTACCCCACCGTGGCGTCATCAGAGTGGAGTGAAGCTAATGTCATGATGTCATGACGTCGTGGGCGGAGCCAACATCATCACGTCATGATGTTGTGGGCAGGGGCAAAAATAAAAAAAATTAAAAAATTAAATTAAATTAAAATAAACACACACAACACAAACCCGTAAATAACTTAAATATATAAAATAAATAAAGAAATTAAATAAAAATTAAATAAAAATACACCCACCCACCCAAAACACAAATAAATCACCCACCCACCCCAAAAACACAGCACCCTCACTTACTTACCCTTGGAAGTGGTGGCGAGGCCTGCCCCCCCACCACCACCGCTGAGCCGCTGAGCCCCCCCCCCCGGGGCCTCCGAGCACCCACGGGCACGTCGAGGCCCGCCCGGGCCGTCTGCCACCACCGAGCCCCCATGGCCTGGGGATGCCTGTCAGGGCGCACCACTGCTGCCTGCAGCCTGCAGCCTTCTTTTTTGCCGGGTGCCCGCCGAGGGTTGCGGCGGTGGAGTGGCAACCGCAACCCTCGGCAGGCAGCACCGGCCCTTGGAGGAGGAGGAGGCTGCAGTCAGGGATGGTGCTCCTTGCTGGGTGACCCTGGGCCTCGGCGGCCACAACCTTCAGTAGCCACAAGTTGCTGCCAAGGCCCGGGGTCGCCCAGCAAGGCACGCCACCCCGGACTGCAGCCTCCTCCTCCTCTGAGGGCCGGTGCCACCTGCCGAGTGTTGCGGTTGCTGCCTCCGCTGCCGCAACCCTTGGCGGGTGCCTGGCGAAAGAGGAGGCTGCAGACAGCGGTGGTGCGCCCCACCGGGCGTCCCCAGGCCATGGGGGCTCATCGGCCCCAAGTCCCAGGGGGGCTTGGCAGGCGTGAACAGCCCGGGCGGGCATCGACGTGCCCATGGGGCTTGTTGGCCCTGAGGGAGGTGTCCTCCTCCAAGGGCTGGTGCTGCCTGCCGAGGCCGCCACCGAGGGTTGCCACTGCCACCACCAGCAGCAGCGGAGCCGCTCCGTAAAGGTCCGGTTCCAGCTAAAATAGGCAGCGAATGGCTGCCTTTTAGCGCGCATGCGCAGAAATTCAATCTGATACATGCGTGATTCACAATTGCAGCGTGCATGCGTCAGATTGATTTCTGCGCATGAGCACTAAATTGGGAGCCATTTTGGCTCCAATTTTAAAAAAAATTCTGCCGGTGAGACTTCCGAACCAGACGCCTCAAAAACAGCACTACCCTCCCGGAGAACCCTCCGGGATTGTTCCTACGGGTTCTGGGGAACCAGTTGGATCCGGCATCATCCTATCACTGGGGTTGCCTCATCCCAGGTGTCAGGAAAAGACCTATTTCCTAATGCTTCCCAAGGCTTGAAATTGCTATTTTCCAGCTAGGCCTCATAGATAGGCCTCAGAAATCTTTTGTCTTCTCTCTGCCTCATAAACTCATGTCACAAGATTGCCTGTTTTTCAGTAATTCTTATCTTACTAGCTAGCTGAGATCCGTGTTTTGTCTATAGGCCAGAACATTGATTACACACTTGTAAACAACTATTGTTTTGAGAAAGTTTTCTCTGTATCCTGATTGGCTAAGACAGAGTAACCCACCTGACTGCAGATTCTCCATTTTGCAGAGAAGTTAGTTAGTTTGTTTCTGTTTCTCAATGGCTTAAGACCCTGGACTGTAACTCTGTTTGCTGGTATGGGATTACTCTTTTCACTATGATTACCTAAAAGATCCTGGACTGTTTACTGGACTGATCTCATGGTTATGATCCTCTAATCTGCGTTTTTCTATGGACTTTACTACCGATGAACCTGAAGAATAAAACAGCTGTTTCTCTTTAAAGATTGTTGTTTTTCTTATCACACACACACACAAGGCAATGCTACCAGAAGAAGAAGCCTCCCTTGTTCTGCTCTACTGTTAGAGCTCACTAAGTTCTTTGTAAACGTGGCCCAGGTCTCTCAAAGTTGGAAGGTAAGGGTTAAATATGTTCCAGAGATGAGCACATGCTCAGGAGCATGAGGGGGGGGGGGCTTACTGAGATGCCTGAAGTCCGACACTAGGTTTTGCCTTTAAGACTTAGCTTTTGGGGTTTCAGACATTGCTCAAGACATTTATTTTAAGAACTGAAAATAGTGCAATAATTTTTGCTTTGTTTTTCTGAATTTAGCATAGATGTTTGATAGAGCAGTCAATGGGACTTACCAGTTGATTGGTACCCTGACAATAGAAGCAAGCACAGTTCTTTTTGATCAAACCGTATTTTCTCATTCAGCCCATTGTTAAATAGGAGTTCTTGGTGACATTAGTAAACATTGGAATAGCTGTAATGTGGGAGGTTGTAAAGCAAGCCATTGTAAGTAGGGGCTCTCCTCTAATTTGATTAGGGGTTTGTTTGTTCTTGGAATATCAATAAATGATATTTATTGATTGACTTGTGAACTAAAATTAAAGAAATAATTTTAAAACGTGATTTTAAAGAGACTTGGGGAGAATTCATTGATTCTGTTTTTGTTAAATCGAAAGGAATTAGGCTAAAATAGGAATACAGTATGCAACTTTTTGGAAATAGGGGACAATTATATATGTACATGTACAAAAATGAACCCTAGAGTCAGATATGACTGGCTTTTGAGCAAGGGTGACCTTTACCTTTACCTTACAAAAATAATGATAACAATAATGGATGAAATATATAATGTCCCATAGGTGGTGGGTGCACTTATTAGTTAATGTAACTATGCAATGTATTTTTTATTCCTTTTAAGTTTTTTTAATTATATTGGTTGTTGTGGTTAGTTGTAGGGATAATATGTTTGTTTATATTTTGTAATTTGTTACTTTAGACTTAATAAATTAAAAAATAATTTGATTATATCTGCATTATTTCATTGGACCCACAAATAAATATACAAACAAGAAAATGGATTCCATTCCACACAAGGAACCATGGCTGTCTTAAAAAGTGAGCCAGTCTAGATTATCTTCAAGATTTCAAGCCCAGAGTTTGAAGAAGTTACCTTTAAAAAAAAAAGACTACAATTCCCACAGTCCTCTAGTTAGCATCTGGCATTTGTAGAGGAAAAACAAGCCTTCCTATGGTTTGTTTCTAATGGTTCTTGGCCCATATTCCACAGCCACAACAACTTGAGTGGTACAAGTCTCCAAGCCCTCCCCCTACTTTTTCCAAACCACCAGCATCCTCACCTTTGGCGAACGGTACCAAGAAGCTCGTTATCACTGGTTAAAACCTTCATCTCCATTTGACACCAACGGAGACAGCCAAGGCCTATGCGGAAAGGTCTACAGAACCATAGGATGACACGGCCTTCCTGGTCCTGGAGGCAGAGATGGCAAGGGCGGGCGGGGCCGCATAGGTGAAAGCAGCAGTCTTTGTAATCTGGCAGAGGTGGGGAATGAATATGGGGATAGATGTGGTCAGTGCTCCTGAAAGAAGAACAGAACCATTTCCCCTCTTGCCCAACAGCAGGCACTGCTCTGAAAATACTGCTTTGTGAATTGTAGACCATCCCCTATTCTTCTGGTGGGATGAGCATTCTGTTGTTCCTTCAGCATGTGGTCTTCTACTTTTACCAAAGCTGGGCAAATGTTACTCGGAATTTGGGCAGAGATGGTTTATAGGAATGTGGTTGTTTCTTTTAGTTAAGAATGTGTGTGTGTGGGGGGGGGGTTAACCAACATGGAGAGATTTGTCCAGTCTCAAAAAATAGTGCCTGTTCTGATTTACACACAAAACTAGCACTTTATATGGTAAAAATCACTCTGAAAGTATTTAGAGTAGGAAAAGGTATCTACTTCTTTCTTCTCTAAAAAGGGGGGAAGTAAAAGGTAGGGAGGTAGATTCAGAAGGAAAAGTGGAAAGTGAAATCTCCAGCATGCAGGAGACCCTTGGCTGGGGGTTGATCAGAGGAAGATAAACATGTCTTCCTCCACAATAAATATGTGACTGAAAACTGAGAGATCTTTGTCCACTAGTGGATGAACAATATGGGTGAGACCTGTTTGGCTTCCTCAGCCTGGCAGGATCTGTGGAAAGGGCTTCTTGGGTGCAAGATCAATCAATTATTAGCAGCCTGATTACTTTCTTCCAACCCTCCATCTAAACACATCCATGAATCTCAGTGTTTGCTTACCCTCTGTCACCACCAGCAAATCCCTTTCACGGGCAGTGCAGTTGACAATGTAGCTTCTTCTTTGGGAACTACCCCCAAATCCTGCACAGGGAAGAGGATGTAATAAAGATATTTTAAAAGTGCATCTAAAAAAGTGAACAACAATCCATGAATGCATCTAAGGCAGTATTGGCAACGCAGGCAGCAACGCCTCTCTGGGCTTTCCCTTGCTCCTATGTGGAAGCACATGGGATTGAACCTGGGACATCTGGCATGAAAAGCAAGTGTGAGAAGGACTCCCCTCCTGGTTACCTATACGAGACCAAGCATGGTCTTTCCCTAAAAGAAAACTGTTGTCTCATTTGTGTCACCTCCCCAGTGGTTCCCTCTCATCTGCACAAACACCACTGTCTTGTGGCTAAGAAGGAGAGTTGGCAGAAGTCATGAATATTGCCCCTTACCATGGTGCTCAGCCTTGGCAGTGATGCTTAGCCTGTAGATGCCAGCTGGTAAGCTCAGTCCAGGGTGCCTGCCAGCCACCTGTAGCTGGGTGGGCCTCAGCCATTCCCATGGCCTCTCTTTGCAGGATGATGGCCCCGGAGGCAAATCTTTGGCTCTCTGGTACCTCTTTCCAGGCTGTGCAGTTATAGAATTCATCCATGCTTCTAGGCTGTGGCTAGGGTCCCTGAAGCTGCATGCATTTGCCTCCAGAGGTTGCAGGATCTTCTGCACATCTTCTGAGTCAGAAGGTACATCCAAAATCTGGTCCTCAGGCTTGTGGGATGTTCCTTCAGCTGAAGGCTGCAGGCAAGTTGGCTTCTTCCTCTGCAGCTTGACTATGCTTTCAATGTGTCTCTCCCTTGTCAGATGTCCAAAAGGGGATGGCTGGGTGTTTATCACAGACATCTCAAGAAGGTTTGACAAGGCAAGGAGGACAAGGCAGTAGAAGAGAATGAGAATCCCTGACGATGAAGTCCATGCAGTTGGCTGGATTTGGATGGACTCTTAGCACCTCTAGAAAACCCAGTTTTTAAGCTTCACCCTCTTCCTAATTTCCTCCAGTGTTACCATACCAACCACCCGGATCTGCTCTATTGTGTGGGAACAATGGTGTTGCTGAAGCAAAAAAGGATGAAATCCAGGAGAAAAGAAGGTCGGTCAGTAAACAGACAGGGTGACTAGTGAAAGATCTGCTAGAAACAGTGGTAACCAAGGCGTATTTGCTCCAGTGATGTGTACTTATGAAGACTGGTGTGGTTGCAAAACATTTATCAGGATCACTTGATAAATCACCTCAAGCTTGCCTTTTGGAGGATACCAAACACAGATTGCCATTCTTCAAGCTTTGGACCCACTCTCTAAATCTTTGCAAGTCAAACATCTGAGAACATGGGTGCATGAATCCAGGTACATGTATGTAAACATTGTGCCTATAAAAATAGATGTGTATATAAATAAATGCCTACATAAGAGCCTCTGGATCGATCGATCAATCAATCAATCATTAGATCCATCAAACAAACAAACAACCAATGTTTTCTTTTTACAAAAATTATTTCTATTTCCAGTCATTGTGTGATTTTTATCTTTGAAAAGAAGAGTGTATTAAAGACTTACCTGATTTGTCTTCTAGCTTTTGAGGAATTCATACTTTCTTTTGCTAGCTATAGTTACAGACTATATTTTCAGTGCTTAGAAAAGTTACATTTTTGACAACACCCTGAATTCTTGAACAATCTGAGCATCTTAGCAATAGCTTGAAAGAAGTGTTGTTGTTGTTTGTTGTTGTTTTCCAGCACAAAAGTAAGGAAAAGTAACATCTTTAATTAGACAACTATAAATAAATAAAATAAATGTATTATCTCCCTGGGGAAGTAATCAAAGCCCTTTTCCTTTTATTAAAGTCAAGTCTTTCAATGAGGTGGGCAATAATTAATTAATTCCACTTCCTTTTTTATTAAAGTGAAGTCTTTCACAAGGAGAGGGTGGGCAACAATTATTTAACCCAACTCCTGCTGACCCCTGTCAAGATGACATCAATTTGAGCAACATCTGTAAAGTAAGAATGATCAGAGAACTGGATGCCAAGCCCCATGAGGAAAGAATGAGGGAACTGGGCATGTTTAGCCTTGAGAAAAGGAGACTGAGGGGAAATGATAGCACTTTTATTAAAATACAGTACCTGAAAGATAGTCATAAAGAGGAAGGGAAGGATCTGTTCTCCATCATCCCAGAGTGTAGGATGCTTAATAACAGGCTCAAATTACAGGAAGCCAGATATAGGCTGAATATCAGGAAAAATATCTTAACTGTTAGAGTGGTATGACAATGAAGCCAATGACTTTGGGAGATGGCGAATGCAGGCATGTATTGAGCAGAGGGTTTGGTTTGGTGGCTAAAACGTCCTCTTCCCACTCAGTTATTCTATGATTGTATAACAGCACAACAAAATGTGGCAAGTAATTAAAGAGATGGGAATACCAGAACACCTTATATGCCTCATGAGAAATCTGTACATGAATCAAGAAGCAACAGTTAAGACAGAATATGGAAGGACGGAGTGGTTTGGAATAGGAAAAGGAGTAAGACAAGGCTGCATTTTGTCACCCTGCTTATTCAACTTATACACAGAGCACACAATGCGCAATGCAGGGATGGAGGAATCACAATTTGGGATCAAAATTGCTGGGAGAAACATCAACAATTTGAGATATGCAGATGATACCACCCTAATGGCAGAAAGTGAGGAGGACGTTAAAAGCTCCTGATTAGGTTGAAAGAAGAAAATGCAAAAGCTGGCTTGAGACTCAATATCGAGAAAACCAAGATAATGGCAACAGGCCCTATCAGTCCCTGGAGAATAGATGGGGAAGAAGTAGAATCAGTGACAGATTTTACTTTTTTAGGATGGTGATTGCAGCCATGAAATAAAAAGGCGACTGATTCTTGGGAGGCAAGCGATGAGAAACCTGGGGAACATAGTGAAAAGTAGAGACATCAAATTGCAAACAAAAATTTGTATAGTAAAAGCAATGGTATTCCCTGTGGCAATGTATGATTGTGAGAGCTGGACCATTAGGAAAGCTGAGCGCAGAAGAATAGATGCCATTGAGATATGGTGCTAGAGGAGAGTTTTGAGAGTCCCCTGGACAGCGAGGAGAACAAATAGGTCAATCTTAGAAGAAATCAACCCTGACTGGTCCTTAGAAGGTCAAATAATAAAGATGAAGCTAAAGTACTTTGGACATCAAATGAGAAGAGAGGATTCACTTGAGAAAGCCTTGATGCTTGGAAAGGTGGAGGGCAAAAGAAAAAGGGAGCAGCCAAAAATGAGATGGCTAAATGGTATTGTAGACACAATGGGCACAGAGCTGAATGAGTTGAGGATGATGGTGGAGGACAGAAGTGCCTGGCAGACAGTTGTCATGCGGTCGCAAAAGGGTCAGAATTGACTGTGTAACTGAACAACAACAACAAAATAACAGCTTTCCCTTCTCCTCTTGTTTTCTGCAGCTGGGCTTTAGCAGCTGCCACAGCTTCCGAGACTAAACATGAGCAACTTGAGCCAGATTTCTTTGGCAGTTCTTTTGTCAGGAATCCACCGAGAGAGGCACCAAGGCTGCAATTTTGATAAGGCCCGGAGAGAGGTCTGAACTGTCTACCTTTATGGACAGTTGCAAATAGAAGTGCTTTGATCTTTGGACTTTTCCCCATCAGCGGGAAGGTGAACCTGTCCAAACGGCTGTCTTTTGCCACTTGGTCTGGGGGGTCTCCAGAGACTGCTGTACAAGTGAGATGGAGAAGCAGCAAGAACAAGTTTGGGACAAATGGGAAGGATGTGACATGAGCTGTTGATGGGCGAGATAAAAACAGGGACACATCACCAAGTCATTTGCTAGTGGGACTGAAATGGCAGGGGGGGGGATGGTCAGTGAAATTTTCACAGAATCTAAGATTCACAGGTGGGCAATACCTTGTTTAAGATCAGGGATATATTTGCAGTGTTTGAGTTTTTCATTTCTCCAGAACTCTTTACCAAGCTACGTTGTACATTTTTAGGGGATAAATGTATGGAGTGTGGTGGCTAAGACACTAAACTTGATGACCTGCTGTAAAAGGAGATGAGCACCACACCCTAGAGTCGGATACGAATGGCTTTCAAGCAAGGGAGATTTTTTTTTTACTTTTACCTAAAGCTAAATGTGATTAAATTGCTGTTGAATATTTGTTTCCAAAGAAGTGGGATTAACCATTTATGCACGGATTAAAGCACCTAGCTATGGAGCCACCAGTTCAAATCCCCAAAGGTGTCTCCCAAGAGAGAGGCCAGCCAACATTACCTGCCACATATGGGGCTGATGGTGTTCCAATCCCTGCTACCTGTGTGCCCCTGGGCAAGCCACCAAGTCCCAGAATAGCAGCAGAAGGAGAGAGTGGCCATAAACAACCTCTGAGTATTTTATGTCTAGGAACCCTGGAAGCTTCACCATTGTTGGAATCAAACTGAGAGCATAACTGGCATTTTAAAAACAACACAATTCCGTACACTGGATGTCTGCTAAGAAGATACTACTTGTGTTACTAGGTGCATTTGTAACTATGTAACAAGCATATATTAAGCCAGCACAGTTAGTAGCAATTTGCCACTCTGAATTATTTGATATGTATGCGTAGATCACCAACAGGATTTTGGCCATAACCAGTGGGTTTTTCCAGAGATCATGTGACCCTCTGGCCTCCTAACTTCCATATCCAAACTGAGTGTAATTGTGGATCTCAAGTGGCTAAGATGCTGACTGGAAGGCGGGAGGTCAGCAGTTCGATTCCCAAGTACCCCAGGATGGAATGAGCTCCTGTCTTTGTCCCAGCTCCTGCCAGCCTAGCAGTTTGAAAGCAAGAAATTGCAAGTAGATAAATAGGGACCACTTCAGTGGGAAGGTAAACAGAATTTTGTGCACTCGTGTCTAGTCATGCCTGTCACATGACCACAGAAACCTCTGCAGAAGCAGATAGCGCTGGATCTTCAGCTTTGAAACAGAGATGAGCAGTGAACCCTAGAGTTGAATACGACTGGCTTTGGAACAAGGGAAACCCCATTACCTTTAGCACTTAAAATATCTAACTCTTTTCTTTAAAAAAAAAATCTTCCGTTTTCTCCCTCCACCTCAATTTGTAATTCATTAGTCCAGGGCTTCCTAAACTTTGGTTCTTGGACTTCAATTCCCAGAAGCCTAAGTCAGTAGATTGGCTGATCAGTGCTTTTGGGAATTGACTTGGGCTTCTGGGAATTCAATCCAAGGACCAAAAGATGGGGAACACTGAAGACTCCCCATTAGAAACAACTAAAAGTTGATAACTCAAAATGAAGTGTTTCATACCACTTCTTCTCCTGGAGCCAACAAACAAGTTATGTTTATGCACTGCAATTCCTACCAACATGGCTTATGCCATTCCCAGTAACCACCACAACTTAATCTTTCTTTCTTGAAAAGCTAATGATGGTGACAGAGACCTTTCTATAGGTAATGTTCTGTGGGTTTTTATTTCTGGCTGCAACTCCCAAAATTCTGTCCAGGGGAATTCTAAGCAAATTTTGGGAGCTACAATCCAGACAATCAAAAAGTCCTGCCCTATAGTTAGCATGTCATTAGAATCAGGTCTCTCTTAAGAGGTAAAATACTGTTTGTTTATCCTGACATAAATTTTCTTCAGTCCCCATTTTGTAGCTTAACTTGCTTCTGTTTTGCAACTGGTCACCAAGACAGAAAAATGATTTCATTTGCATGTCAGGTTTCTCAGCCTTGTAGTCCTGAATGATGTGTATAGCTGGAGCAAAAACCACTGTAAGAAGAGGAAATGTGCATTTCTCCTTTCCTGGCAGTGGGCCTCCCCCTGCTTGAGTTGCCCTGAGGCAATACCAGGCTAGGGCCTCCTGCCATTTTCCCCGGAGGTAGACTTGGCATCTCTTTATAAAAAAAAATACATTTGGAATGCATAGATCCTCCTGTATGGAGAACAGTCTTCCATGTCAAGGTTCCCATTTATTCAGAGCTTTTTGTCTAAGTCTAACTTACGAATAATGCACCACAAAGATTGATAACCAGAAAACAATCTAAAGTTGCCCATCCAGGGTTAGCACCTCCAAATGGTCACATTTAAGCCAGCCTATAAAATCTGGCTATTTGACACAGCCCTAATTGCTGTGACATCCGATACCATGTGAATTCCCTTTGCCATCTAAGTAGTAAAGCATGGGGACTTCATAATGCTCACTTGCATTACGAACACCCCCTCTGCTTTGATGTCCCCACTGATAGTACTGTTCTTTGATTTCCTCATGAAATTAAATGTGGAAGCACCCACAAAAAAGTGAGACAAAAGTAAAAATGTTCACAGATTTGCTGATTTCTCAGGCAAGTCCTATTGGAGTTGTCCCAGCCCATGGTGAAGACAGAAAGATAGTTTTAGTGAGGGAATCCCAGAAGGTTTCAGACTTTCCATCAATAATATTTTTGTATTACTGTTAGCACTTGACAATTTTTAAAAAGGCATGCTCCTTTAAAGATATATCTGTGTTATAGCATCAACTTTCCCCTTGCCTCTGTTATCTAGTGTTTTGCATGCTTTGTTTGTAATTGGCTGCTGGAAAGGCGAACACAGACGTAATTTACAAATCTGATTGTCAAAAGAAAGCACATAGCTCAGGGGAAACCCTGTTGTGGGAACTAAAAATGGATTAAGATGAGGAAATGCATTTCTCTTTAACATCTAGTTTAACTCCTAAGCTAGAGTTTTTTTCTTGAAAGATCAGGGAAGGTACCGGCAGGCAATGAGTTGATTCTTCAAGTAAAAATCCGAAGTTCCATGAGAAAAATTCAGCTTGGAGAAGGTGGCTTTAGAGTATGTACAGATCTGCCTGCATCACAGAAGTTCAACGAGCTCTACCATACAAAATCATTGGGGTTCGTACCCACACAAAACCAGCTAAAGGGTGTCTAACGCCTCTCCCTCTTCAATTCTAGGCAAGTATCTTTTGGGGTCTCCAGGGAAAGGCAGGGCAGGTGCTTGGTTGAAATGTCCCATCAGGAAGACTCCAACGGTTCCAAACACAAAGATGGAGAACATGGTAAGGAAGCAGACGCGGTCGATGACTCTTCCTACCAGGATCCACTCCTCATTCTCCTGGAAGCAAGAAACAGATCAGATAGGTTGCCAAGTCAAAGAGCTTCTCCTGAGCATAGGCAGGTACAAGTCAACCAGCAGAAGGTGCGGTTTGAGTTCTTTGCTTATGCCTTTTTATTATTTAAGTTCTTCTTTCCTAAGGACATAAGACGAGTCCTGCTAGACCAGTGGTTCCCATCCCAATCTTTTTTTGGCCATGCCCCAATTATGCATCTCTAAAATCCCAATGCCCCTCTCCTGTGACATATAATTCTTATTATTAAAAAAGTGAACTCCTATTCACATGGAGGAAGCCTAAAAGACCATTCACTGTTAATAACTCATCCTTGAATTCTCCCCTTGTGGGGCATGTGCCCCATGTTAGGAACCCCAATGCTAGAGCAAACCAAAGGCTATTCACTTCACATGCTGGCCAACTGATGGTCAATTGGAAAACTACTGGTAAAACATGAGGGCAATTACGCCTTCCATCTTGTGCTCCCTGGTGATAGATTTGCAATAGCCTTTTGAACTGGAGGTGAAATATAGGTACTGTATCTTTATGAGTAACTTGGTGGACCTCCATGAATTTATCTGATCCCCTTTTAAAGCCGTTTAACTTGGCAGTCATCACTACATCATGTGGCAGGGAATTCCACAGTCCTGACCATTCTCCAGGTTCTAGTATTATGAGAAAGGTAATAAAAACTCTCCTTGTACCATGTGTGCATCTCTATCATATCCTCCTTGAATTGTCTTTTTTACAAATTAAATATCCCCAAACCCTGAAGCCTAGCCATACAGGAAAGCTGTAACATAAGATGGCTCTCTCTCTCACCAACATATCTTGCATTTGATGCACTTTATTGGAAGGCAAAAACATGCTTTATTGGGAAGTCTGATTGCCAAGACACACCTCTTGAGAAAACCCCATTGAGAGAGAGAGAGAGAGTGTGTGTGTGTGTGTGTGTGTGTGTGTATCGATTGCATACAACTAATGTATATATATATGTATAATGTATATACATACAACTAATGTATATATAATATACAGTAATACCTCGGATAACGCTAAGACTTGGTTCCACAAGTCTTAGTGTTATCCGATTTTTAGTGTTATCCGATTCATGTTAAAATCCTATGGGATGGATCGGATAACGTTAAAGCTCCATAGAGATACATTGTAACCACACAGGCTTTAGCGGTTGTTATCCGATCCATCCCATAGGACCTTAATGTTATTCAATGCAATTCTCCTCCCCAGATTACTTAACGTTATGCGATTTTAGCATTATCCGAGGTAAATGTTATCCGAGGTATTACTGTATATATATATATCCCTTACCATCTTTCACCCTGTCCAAGGAATTGCCAGTCAGATCTGAATCTAGGGTGTGGTGCTCATCTCTGTTTAAAGCCAGAGAGCCAGCGCTGTTGGTCTCTACAGATGTTTCCATGGTCATGTGGCAGGCATGAGTCACAGTTACTGTTCCTCCTGAAGCGATACCCATTTATCAACTTGGAATTACTTGCTTTTGAATTGCTAAGTTGGCAGGAGCTGGGACAAATACGGGAGCTCACTCCATCATGCAGCACTTGGGTCTCGAACTACTGATCTGCCAACCTTCCAGTTGTCAAGTTCAGCATCTTAACCACTGAGCCACCAGAGTCCCATTAAGGTGATATATAAACACAAGAAAATCTAATTTGACCCTTTATTTCAGTACATGTGTTTTCATCATTGCTCTTCACATGTCATTTGCTACTTTTGCTCTTGTGTTAGGATTTCCTTTAATGCTGCAGAAAGACGGTGTCTCCCAGATCTGTTGGACTACAACTCCCATTACCCCACAGACAATGAGACCTGCAAGCCAACCCATCAGGTAGGCGTCAGGTTGGAAAACCCTTCTCTAACCTATCTTGGTTCTTTAAAGATTACTTCTAGCACAGTTTCAGTTCCCTCTCTGAGCTTTCCTAGCAGAACCATGTCTCCATCTAAGAATGGGCCATAAATCCTTGCCAAATCCTTATCCACACATCCTGGGCTGGGCGTGACACCATCTTTCTCACTGCTTTATTCCACAGCCCTGCTGGGGAACATCATGTCTGAAAAATATCCGAAACCTGTTCCCCTGGGGATGGCCCTTTTTTATGATGCAAGAGTCATCAGTGGAGTTACATCTGTCCAAGGGTGGCACTTACGTTGTCAAAATCGCTCTTCTCTTGTAAAGTCCGAGCAATGTGGTTGCAAGCATCTACGCAGACCTGGATCTCGGGAGCAGCGCGACGCAGGCTGTTACAAAATTCCTGGGGGCCTCCGTTCTCTAAGCCTTCTCCTGGGGAAAAGTTACCAGAATGGGGAAACATCACAGATGCAGAGAAAGCAATCTAGATAGAGTAAATTCCCCCCTGGGATCTAAACAACCTCCGTATCCATGAAAGACAGATCGTTGCAGGGTCAGCCAAAGCAGAGTGTAGGAAAGTTACTTTTTTGTTCTACACCTCCTAAAATCCTTAGCTAGAATTGATGACTAGCAAATGGGGTCCCTGCAGTTGACTCCTGCCAATATCTCCCTCTGGCTATGGGAACATGTGAATATGTCCTTGGAGGCAACTGAGATGTGGAGATTTTTTTTTAATACATAGTTATCAAATCATGCTTCAAATATGTATATAGAAGGAACAACATTAAAAGAGGATATAACCTACCCTACATCACTTGGAGGACTCTGAACAGACTGAAGATAGGATTCCCTAAATGTAAGACCCATATGCTGAGTTGGGGGCTGCTGGCAGAAAACAACACACGGTGTGAATGTGGAGATACAGAATCCATTGGCTCATTTACTGGTCTGCCAATGGCTGCCAGAGGCATGCACCAACAAAGACTTGGGTTTGGGTAATGCTTGTTGATTTAAACAAATTCATGCACTGCCTGGGGTCCCCAACTAGGAGAGAAGCTAAAGGTAAAGGTCTCCCTTCCTCAAAAGGCAATCGTGTCCAACTCTAGGGTATGGTGCTCATCTCCATTTGCAGCCAAGGAGCAGGCACCCATTTGTATCTGTACTTTTCTGTGGTCATGTGGCAGGCATGACTAAATGCCAGAGCGCAGGGAACACTGTTACCTTTCCTGCCAAAACAGTACCTATTTATCTACCTGCCATTTCTTGCTTTTGAACTGCTAGGTTGGCAGGAGCTTGGACATACAATGGGCGCTCACTCTATAGTGTAGTGTTTGGGTCTCGAACTGCTGACCTGCCAACCTTCCAGTTGTCAAGCTCAGTGTCTTAACCACTAAGCCACTGCAGCCCCTCTAGGAGAGAAAGGCCTGATAAAAATTGAATCAATCAATCAGACAAGCATTGCGTTCTCCTCCTCACCCATTGCAATGGGGGCAAACTAACATCAGATTCCAGCTCCTGGTCAGCACAGCCATTGCACTGGTTGGCTGAAGGGAGGTTCAGGTGGGAGCTTTAGTTCAGGAAAGGAAATTTCCTAAGCACTTCCTGGGTGTGCCTAATTGTAGTAGAAACTCAATCAAAGAAATAGGAAAAGCACACCCGGCTGAGCTAGAAGTGGCGAAAGAAGCATTTGAGCCTTTCATCGGTAGAAAGCTGGACAATAAATGGAATGTTCTTCTCCTTTCGTGTCCAGGTCAAACTCTGGACTGCCAAAATGAAGCCACCTTCTTAGCTTTGTCACTGGCCAAACTTGTTTCTGTTAGTAACTGGCAGACTAGTAAATGAACCAAATTCTAGGAACTATAAAAGTAATACACAAACACTTTCTGCTACGTACGTACCTACTTAATTATTTCTCCATAATTTTTTTTCTTTCAAAAAATACCCAAAACCTTGCAAGTGTCCAGAGCTCTGTCTTTCTGTCCAACTCAACATCCTTCAAACATACTGTAATGAACTACAGCGCCTGTTACCCCCAGTAGGCACGACCATCTACCAAGGTACTGTTGAGTATTGGAGAGCAACCCCAGCAAGCACTCTCAGTCAGCTTCGAGGGCCAGACAGTCATTTTGCCCTGCCTGCACGATGGGGGTGGCCATTTTGTTCCAACAGCTTCAAAGGGGTGGCCATTTTAGTAACCAGCTAATTTAGTAGAATACACTCTCCCTCTTTTAATCTTTTAAAATTTTTGTTAGTAGTTTTTATGGGTTTTTTATTGCTTTTAAACTATGACTGGTTTTTATTTTCTGTGAGCTGCCCAGAGTCTTCAGAGTTGGGCAGCAATACAAATTAGAAAATAAATAAATAAAATACAATAAAATACAACTTTGTTTCTCAAATGCAATGGCACCGCCAGGCCTTAGGTTGGGAACCCCTGTCTTAAAGATTTAAAACACTTAAAGGCTTTACTTTAATTGTACAGTACTTCTTTCTTTTAAAAATACCCCAATCTCACCAAGAATCCTGAACACATGTATATTTCTCTAATCTAATTGTGAGTAAACAATATTTTTTCCCTTTCTCTAATCATTTTAGTGCAAGTGTATTCATTAGCTGGACTAAACAGGAAGAAAGGTCCTGGGGACTTGCATTCAAACGAGTAAAGGCAAAGTTTCCCTTGCTCAAAAGCCGGTTGTATTCAAAGCATTCAAACTAAGATTTGCCAAAACCTGCCCCACCTTACTGTCCTGCTGCTACATATAACTTAAGAGGTACCAGGGACAATGAGTGTTGGATCCCCCCTCCCCCCCAAAAAAAAAATATCTAGAGGGCAAATGTGTTGTGCTTGCTCCCCTCAGTACACAGGGCACACAACTCACTGATCTGAGCAAGAAGTAGCTTCATCAATCCATTGCGTTCCTTCTGCCTCTCAAAGAGGAGTTCGCTCCGGGCCTTCCACAGCATGTATTCGTCGGCTTTGGCCATCAGTCCCAGGGAGCTCCGGCGACGGATGAGCCGGTTGCTTGCAGGTGCATCGTTGCGTGGCATATGCATGCCCAAGAAACCTGGCACCAAGCGGAGGAAGACCTGGAGAGGCAGGACCGAAAGAAGGTGGTTTTCATCAAGGAGCATGTCTCAAGCTCCTGCACCACAGTGCACGGAAGGGGAAGGGAGTGTCGATGCCATTTGGATGTCCTTCTTCCTTGGATAGTTTTTTTAAAAAAATAATAAAAGGAGAGTTAGCTCCTGAGATTGGTTCCAAAGAGAAAAGGTGGGGAAATGTTTGGGACTGCTGATCCCACTGGGCTCTTGCTAGCCAGGGTCTACTGTGAGTTGCAGTTTAAAAAGAGGGAAAATTCTTCCACGCTCTTCAAAAGAGGACTAAAAGGTAAATGTTGCCCTTGCTCAAAAGCCAGTCATATCTGACTCTAGGGTGCAGTGCTCATCTCCATTTACAGCTGAAGAGCCAGCACTGTCTGCGTCTGCAGACGTTTCTGTGGCCATGTGGCAGGCATGACTAGATACCAAAGCATACAGAACGCTGTTACTTTCCTCACTGAAGTGGTACCTATTTATCTACTTGCAATTTCTTGCTTTCAAACTACTAGGTTGGCTAGAGCTGAGACAGAGACGGGGGCTCACTCCTTCATGCAACACTCAAGTCTCGAACTGCTGACCTTCCAGTCTTCAAGTTCTGCATCTTAACCACTTATCCTTACACTTCTAGAACAGATCTTGGGGACATGAAAGGAGCCTCATTCAGACTTCCCCTGGGCAGAGTTCCTCCAGCAAAAACCCTTTCAACCCAGAATAGTTTCTGACATGAAATTATCATTATTATCCTTACACTGTGGCCCCTTCAAAAGAGGACTTGAAAGCTAAACAGACTAGCTGATGTTGCTTAGTGGTCAGTAGCCAAGATTTTTATAAATTTTATCCCATCTTTTGTTAATGGTATTATAAATAACTAGCTCAGAAACCATGAAGAGATAGTAGGGGCACTTTGAAATATAAGGAAAAGTTTTCAGAGATGAGTTAGCCAAAAACCAGAAGGTTCTAGAACGGATGAAGCCTGAACTTCCACTGGAAACAAAACTGCTGAACTGAGGCTATCTTCCTTAGACCATAGCAAGAGAAGGCAACAATTTCCAGAAAAAGTTGAAGGTAACAACAAAAGAGGAAGAGTAGAAGCAAAAATGATGGTATTGATGCCATTGATATCTTTGAATATATCATTTCTTCTCTGTGTCTAGGCCAGACATGAAAGTGCCAAAATGAAGGCACCTGTTACTGAGTTCATTCTGCAGCTCCTTTCGCCTGACCTAGAGTGAGAAAGATTAGCCGGCAATACAAGGTTGCTATTACCAGGGTATGCCCAATTGTGGTTCAAAAATACCATAATCTTCAAGGAGACTCTTTCTGTGTACCCCTGAATAAATCATGAAAAAACAAGGATCAGTGGGAAAGACCATACAATACTAGCGGAAGCCGAATGCAGCAATGTAGGAGAAAGTCATAATGTGGAATGGACTGAGTCAATCAACAAAATCACAAACTTGAGTTTGCAATACTTGAGCAAAGCTGTTAGTAAAGGGATTTTGGGAGTCCTACGTTCATATGCACATATCATTTCCATGGGGCGGGATGCTCCATCCTCTTCTCCGTAATCCCAGCTGAGTGAAGGAAAGCTGAGGAAGCACCAATCCCTTAATAGTAAATTGTTAAATCATTTATGAAAATAAATTTATTGATCTTTAAATGTGAAGAAACATTTCTGGTTGATTGGTTTAACTCGGGAATTCTCAATCTTTTTAAGCTGGGGGCCGGGTTACGCTCCATCAGACAGCTTCAGGGGCCAGACAGCCATTTTGCCTTTCCTCCACCATGGCACTTCCTGGTGTAGTGGAGGCAGTGGAGGGGAGGCACGTGAAATGGTCCCACGACCCACATCCAGCCCGTGGAGCACAGGTTGAGAATCTCTGGTTTAACTTGTCAGCCTAAAAACATTTGATTCATTGGTTAGGAACCTCAATGTCAACCATAATTTGCAGCCATAATTTAATTGTTATAAAATCTTTGCTAAATAATTGCTAATTAATTTTATTTAATTATTAGTTAATTTTTTACATCATTCAGCTTCCCTATATCTTATAGCAGGCGTGGAAATGACTACAAAAAGTTAACACAAGAAACACTGAAATAACTCTTGTCCTTGAAATGATTTACAAATCCATTTGTTAATTTGTTGTCGATTTCTTCAACAGAGTAATGGTTTTATTTTTGACAAATTATTTCCAAACCTTGGAGATGGATTACGGTATACTGTATACTCGAGTATAAGTTGAGTTTTTTAGCCCCCAAAATGAGGTCCAAAGGGTGACTCGACTTATACACGGGTCTACAACCACGAGAGTCCAAAACCATGCTGGATTCAGTGCAGTTCGGCTTCAGGAGGGGAAAGAAAAACATATGTTCGACAGGCCATTACCACAGGTGGCTACTAGAGGGCGACAATCGCGATGTCCCATTTGAAAATCAATTTCTTGTATTCTAAAGCTTTTCTGTTTGTATGTTCCCAATGCATTTCAGTGGGAAACCAAACCTCTGCATAAAAAGAAAGGGTTTCACTTATATTTCTTGCCTTTGTCCCTGACCACGTGGTCAAAATGGAGGGGGAAGCCATACTTCCTGGTTGCAGGGAGAGCCAAGAGGCTAGGCTAGAGCATTGTTTCCTGCCCGTCCATTTCCCCTGCAGTGCCACCATTGGTTGGTGGTGCAAATACAGTTTTAGAAAAAGTACAGTAACTACAATAAACACTCAAAAACATTCCCACACAAATGTCTAAATTAATTAATTTTACTGTATTTTCAGGGTTTTTTGATTATTGAAACTCACTAGCAGCTGCTGCATTTTCCACCCCAGACTTATACTAGGGTCAATCTATTTTCCTAGTTTTAGAGGTCCAAATTAGGTACCTCGACTTATATTCGGATCGACTTATGCTTGAGTATATGCAGGTAGTCTGTGTGTGAAAGAAAGGAACAGTATCATCAATAAAGGCCCAGGATGAAATAGAAAAAGGGATCCTAGTATATACGTGTCTTCCGTGTCTAGGCCAGATGTGAAACTCCAAAAATGAAGTCACCTTTTGATGAGTTCATTCTGCAGTTCCTTTCACCTGACCTAGTGTGAGAAACACAAGGTTTCTATTACAAGAGTACACCTGACTGTGGTTCAAAAATACCACAATCTTTGAGGAGGCTCTTTCTGTGTACCCCAGATACACCTTGGATACCTTGAAGTCATTGTTCAGCGAGGAGTCCACACATTGGTAGAGTCTCCACAGCGACATTCCACACATGCAAACAGACTTGCGAAATCAAGTCCATTTGCATGCATTTTTTTAGCCGTTTGGTTATCACGTCACCTGCTCCACTTTTCCCTTGGCCAAGGGATCCGATAGAGGATGCTCTGGTGAGTTTTAGTCCTGTCCTAACATCATTGACAAGAGATGGGCAACACTGCCTAGTTAGACCGCTGATATACCTAACAATATTCCAACATGTGCTTTGTGTGAATTTTCGAGTAGGTTTGGGATCTGCAGAGCCAGCAATTGGGAGTTCGATTCCCTGTACTTCCTGGGTAAGCTGTCCCAGGAGCTCCCCCTAGAGGAAGGAAACTGTGAACCACTCCTATGAATTCTGTACCTGGAAAACCCTGGAAATGATCACTATTAGTCAGGATTGAATTGACGGCTCATGATGATGATTTTTATTGTGGTAAGTTTCCCCTGGAATGAGACTCCTGGAGATTTACTGGAATTTTATAATGCCGGGATGGTGGTGGTGGGGAGGGTGTTGAGATGCAGCGTTAAACAGCTCAGTAGACATGTTCACTCATATTGATTCTGTTCCCCTGTCAGATCTCAAAGCATGGAGAAAAACAGAATTGTTTATTCATTTCTCCCTTCCTTTTTTTTTAAAAGCATACTTTTATCTCTCTTTCTTTTGGTCGGAATGCCATCTTTCCCTCCATCTTTTCAATGAGAAACTCACACCTATGCCTTTACAGGAGAGAGCAAGAGGCAGTGATGGGATGTTACCGGGTCTGCCCACGTGCACCGACCCAGCAGCTCCCATCATGATTGGTTCCCCGGGAGGGTTCTTAGAACCCCGGGCAACCTGGTTCAGGAAAAAAATTTCCGGGCACCCAAAATGGCTGTCCGTTACTGCGCATGCGTCAAACTTCTATTTGATGCATGCGCAGTTCTATTTCTTACTGTGCATGCGTCAAATAGTGGTTTGACGCATGCACTGTAACGGGCAGCCATTTTGGCTGCCCAGGAAAAAATTTTTTAAGGCAGCAGCAGCGGCAGTGTTCTTTCCTTGGTGCGTTGCGCCATTATGGGCAGCCATTCTGGCTGCCCGGGGGGAAAAAATTTTAAGCGGTGGCAGCAGCCTTTCCTTGGCACAGAGCCAGGCCGCTGCGCTGGTTTGCCACTGCTCCGCCGCCTCTTCTGCTCCCGGACAAGGGTAAGTGACCCAGGGTTTGTGTTTGAGGTAGGTAGGTGGGTATTTGGGTGAGTGGGTGGGTATATTTTTATTTAATTTTTATTTTATTTATTTCTTTATTTTATTTCTTTAATTTATTTACGGGTTTGTGTTGTGGTTGTTTGGTTGGGTGGGTGGGTTGAGGGGTGTGTGTGTGTGTGTGTTTTAATTTAATTTAATTTAATTTATTATTATTATTATTATTATTATTATTATTATTATTATTATTATTATTATTATTATTATTATTATTATTATTATTATTATTATTATTATTATTATTTTAAGGCCCCGCCCACAATGTCGTTTTAAGGCCCTGCCCACAACATCATTTATGGTAGTGGTCCAGGTTACTTGAGAGACTGCATCGTCCCAAGGACATCTACCTGGCCCACCAGAACGGACCGGAGAGGCTCTCTGGTTGTGCCATCAGACAGAGAGGCACATCTCTCTGGCACTAGAAAGAAGGAGGGCCTTCTCGGTGTCCGCTCCGGCCCTGTGGAACCTCCTCCCGACAGAGCTATGCCTGCAGACGGAGTTGCTGTCCTTTAGGAAAGGAGTGAAAATCTGGCTGGCAGGTCTGATCTGGGGAGTGGATGGTTCAATTTCCCCAGCCAGGTGGATGGTTTGACCCCCAGTATGTCCAAGTTATAATACCTAGCTTTTAATTAAGTTTTTAAGTTTTTTTTAAAGTTTTTAATTTTTAAGTGTTTTTAAAATTGTTGGAAATCGCCCTGGGTCCCTTCGGGGAGGAGGGCGATAAACAAATATAAATAAAATAAATAAAATAAATGACATCATGACGTCGGCTCTGCCCATGACATCATGACATTGGCCACACCCATCACTGGCAAGAGGGAAGGGCTTGCCCCAGGAGGTCAAAATAGCTGGCTACCACTCTTGCATTTGGAGCTGAGATGAAGGCAATCTGGGAATTGTTCCAGAGAAGTTAGGTGTCTTTCTCTACAGTCAGCCATTTCCCCCTGTTCCAGTAGGCTGCAATGAATAATGCTAGTTAAAGACATATCTGTCCATGAACCAAGAATGCAAGATAAATAATACGAGAATCAATAAAGAGAAGACTGAGGTAATGGCAGTTGAAAGGAAATAGCATACAGTACTTTTAATATCTAAATAGAGGGAACAAATATAAAACAAGTGGCAGAGTTCAAGTGCCTGCAAACAACATTTACTGAAGATGGCAAAAATGGATGAAGAGATTAACATATGGTCCGTGGTGGGATGTCAAAAATTTTACTACCCCACCGTGATGTCATCACAGTGGGCGGAGCTGATGTCATGACATCATGATGTCATGGGCGGGGCCAAATAATATAATATAATATAATATAATATAATATAATATAATATAATATAATATAATAAAAATAAGCACACACACACACACCCCTCAAAAACCCCAAACACAAACCCGTCAATTACCTGTTAGTATAAGTGCCTGGGCAGCACCATGTTGCAAAATGGATATGGTCATCATACCAGTTCTCTAGGATAATATGCCTTAATGTAAATGTAAAACTGCTGTACCGCCTTAAGGATTCTCCAATTGGAACAGCAATTGGAACAACACAGGTGTAGCTTATTGATGAGATAACTCCAAGACTTTGCTTAAAAACCCCAAGCCAGGCCGACAGGCCTTTTTAAGAACTGTGGTAGTACGTCAATATAGGTAAAGGTATTAAATACACATTAAAATACACACAGACACACCACATCCAAAGGTGAGTCACTTACCCTGGGGAGCAGGCTATAGGGAGCTTCCTTCTCTTCCTCCTCCCCGCTTGGGAAGACAGCAAGGAGGCTGTGCATATGCGCCAAGCACTTTAGGCGTGCATGCACACCAAGTACTTGGCGTGCATGCACAGTGTGGGAACCAGTGAAAAGGTAAGCCCCGAAGGTGGTTCCCCACCCCACCCCACCCAAAAAGCGCTGCTACCTGTTCTCTGGGACACTGGGAAAAGTTACTACCAGTTCTGGCAAACTGGTGCGAACCTGTTACATCCCATCACTGCATATGGTGCAATCAGGCAAGGTCTTGGGATTCCATACCTTACAAGCAGTGATGGGATGATAAAAAATTTTGTACCCCACCCTGACGTCATCACAGTGGGGGCGGAGCTAACGTCATGACGTCATGGGTGGAGCCAACGTCATGACATCATGACGTTGTAGGCGGGGCCAAAAATAAAATAAATAAAATAAAAATAAAACACACACACACACACACCCCTCAACCCCCCCCCACAAAACCGTTAATAAAATAAATAAATAAAATAATAATTAAATAAAAATACACCCAAACACCCACCCACCCCAAACACAAACCCCACTTACAATGGGGACCGTTGGGGCTGGCCCCCAGCCTTGGTGCCCGGCGCCGCGCCTAGCCGGGCGGCCCACGCTCCCGGCCGCAACGCTCCATGGGCGGCCCCGACCCTCGGCGCTCCGCGGCGCGCCTAGCCGGGCGGCCCACGCTCCCGGCCGCAACGCTCCATGGGCGGCCCCGACCCTCGGCGCTCCGCGGCGCGCCTAGCCGGGCGGCCCACGCTCCCGGCCGCAACGCTCCATGGGCGGCCCCGACCCTCGGCGCTCCGCGGTGTGCCTAGCCGGGCGGCCCACGCTCCCGGCCGCAACGCTCCATGGGCGGCCCCGACCCTCGGCGCTCCGCGGCGCGCCTAGCCGGGCGGCCCACGCTCCCGGCCGCAACGCTCCATGGGCGGCCCCGACCCTCGGCGCTCCGCGGCGCGCCTAGCCGGGCGGCCCACGCTCCCGGCCGCAACGCTCCATGGGCGGCCCCGACCCTCGGCGCTCCGCGGTGCGCCTAGCCGGGCGGCCCACGCTCCCGGCCGCAACGCTCCATGGGCGGCCCCGACCCTCGGCGCCCCGCGGCGCGCCTAGCCGGGCGGCCCCGAGCTGCCCATGGAGAGTTGCGGCCGGGAGCGTGGGCCGCCCGGCTAGGCACACCGCCGGGCGGCGAGGCTTGGGGCGCCCGTGGAGCGTTGCGGCCGGGAGCGCTGGGCCGCCCGGCTAGGCACGGCTCCTCCTCCTAAGCCCTCCGCCACTGCCAGAGCCACTTCAAAATGGTCCGGCTCCGGCAAAAACAAGTGCGCATGCGCAGAAACAGAATCTGACGCATGCGCAATTTAAAATTGCAGCACGCATGCGTCAGATTGACTTCTGCGCATGCGCACTGAATTGGAGCCATTTTGACTCCAATTTAAAAATTTTTTTTTTCTTTTTTTCAGGCGTCCGGAACCGGACGCCTTAAAAATAGATTACCCTCTCGGAGAACCCTCCGAAATTGTTCTTACCGGTGACATCCCATCACTGCTTACAAGGCATATGTGGAGAGTGGAGAAGACCACAAGGCAGACCCAGAGGAAGGTGAAGAGGCAATTTCAAAGAAACATTACAAGAACACCGAATAATGCCAGTGGAGGCTGCTAAAAGTGCCAGAACAAGAACTTTGCATTTCCCTCAACACCTAAAGGGGTAAAAGAGGAAGCAAAGCAGCAGTAGTAAGGCAAACCAAATACTGTATTGGGACAGTCAACTCTGCTCTTACAACACAAGGCAATACCGATCAACACAAAGAAAGACCTCCTTCAAAGCCTAGTCATTCCCTCCTTAGGTTACCAGTGCCAAACATGGACACTTACAACAAAACATAAATGAAAGGGGGTCACCATGGAAATGAGATGTCTGAGGAAGGCTGCTGGAGTAACTAGAAGGGATAAGATGAGGAATGAGATTATAAGGGAAATAATTGGAATAGAACCAATCTTAAACTACATAGAGAGACAACAAATAAAGTGATTTTGATCATTTGGAGAGAATGTCTTGGCATTCTATCCCATACAAGGCCTACGTGGAAAGAGGAGAAGGACAAAGACCACAAGGCAGACCCAGAAGAAGGTGGAGAGAGCACAGCAGAGGCTTATTACAAGAACACCAAATAATGCCCATGGAAAACAAAGAGGATAACAAAGAATAGGAAGCACCTTTATCTCCATGTTCCAAAGCATCATCATTTGGACTAAAGGTGGGTCAGGTCTAAACTACCCAACCACACCCACCCCTCAGGTTCACAACACACAACAGCTCTTGACCTACCTGGCGGACTCGTCCAGACATGGAGTGGGTGTTGGGTGTCCTCAGAGAAACGTTGAGTACAATAACAGCATTCACAACTATAGTGATGGTGACCACCAAGATAAAAGTTAAGTATCTTTGGAAAGAAAAGAGAAACATCTTTTATTATTCGCCACTATCAGTCCATTACTTAGATGTAGACCAAAGAGTATTAATGGAGTGGCTGGATGGATGTGTACAGCAAATCCCTATTTTTTTAAAAAGGAACTAAAGTAGCTCAAGGCTGAGTGGATAGCTCAGTGAGGAGCCAGAGGTGGGGAGTTCAATCCCCCAGTCTGCCTCTCGGGTGAAGAACTAGCCTGTGTAGACCTGTGCAAACTGTACAATCCTAGGATGCAGCCAAGGGGAAAGGAATGGTTAAACACTTCTGAGTACTCTTGGTCTACCTGGAAAACCCCAGAAAGGTGGTGGGGTGGGTGGGTGGAGGGTACATAATATTACTGTGGCACTTAAAAGACTAACAAAGACAAGCAGGATTTTGATCCATAAGAGCTCACTTTGAAACACATCAGTTAGTCTTCCAAGTGTCACAATATTTTGTCCTTGTCTTTCTCCCCTCACCCTTTTAAAAATTTGCCAGCCTTCAAAGGTGCAAACAAAGGTTTAGTTTGCCAATTTTAAAGCACTTTGCTCCTAGGACATACTCAGGGTGGCAGAGCTAACCAACAGCTCCAGAAAATGGTGGGTTCTCTGAATAGCCAAAGGGAATGAAATCAGACTCCTCTCAGCCTTCTTTTCTTATAGTTTTTACACCAGGAGAAAGTCAGTCTATAAATCTGAAAATCTATAAATAAATAAAACCCAGTGTCAATGCAGTAGTAGGGTTATTTTCCTTGAAGTCTAGCTTGGGCAATCCAGAGGCTGGTGCCTGTAAAGCATTATTTGCAAAATATCTTGGACATATTAGGCATAGCTCACTGGTTTAAGTTTCTGGTTGTGGAGCCAGAGGTTGGGAGTTCAATTCCTCACTATGTCTCCTGGGTGAAGAGCGAGCCTGTGTGGCTTTGGGCAAACTGCACAGCCCCAGGGAATCCCCCAGGAGAAGGGAATGGTTAACCTGAGAACTCCATAATTAAAAAACCCTGGAAAGGACCACCATAATTTGAAACCAACTCATTCCCATAATAGCTGCCCACATAATTCAGTGGGTTGGGCACCTGGCTATTCAGCTAGGAGTTTGGAGTTAATCTTCCCCCTGTGCTCCTGGGTGAAGAACCAGCCTGTGCACCCTTGGGCAAGTTTTATAGTCCCAGAGTCCCTCTCCACCCAGAAGAATGGACTGATGGCTAACTACTTTTGAGTAGCATATCATTATTATTGTTGTTGTTGTTGTTGTTGTTGTTGTTTGTTTGTATTTGTTTATCGCCCTCCTCCCCGAAGGGACCCAGAGCGATTTCCAACAATTTTAAAAATACCTTAAAAACATTAAAAACTTTTTAAAAACTTAAAAACTTAATTAAAAGCTAGGTATTATAACTTGGACATACTGGGGGTCAAACCATCCAACTGGCTGGGGAAATTGAATCATCCACTCCCCAGACCAGACCTGCCAGCCAGGTTTTCACTCCTTTCCTGAAGGACAGCAACTCCGTCTGCAGGCGTAGCTCTGTCGGGAGGAGGTTCCACAGGGCCGGAGCGGACACCAAGAAGGCCCTCCTTCTAGTGCCAGAGAGATGTGCCTCTCTGTCTGATGGCACAAACAGAGAGCCTCTCCGGTCCGCTCTGGTGGGTCAGGTAGATGTCCTTAGGACGATGCGGTCTCTCAAGTAACCTGGACCACTACCATAAAGGGCTTTAAAGGTAATAACCAGCACCTTGAATTGCACCCGGAGGCAAACTGGGAGCCAGTGCAGATCCGTCAGCAGTGGTGAGGCACGGGTATAACGCCTGCATCCTAACACTACTCGTGCAGCTGCATTCTGGACCAGCTGAAGCCTCTGAATGGTCACCAAAGGCAGCCCCATTCCAGTTACATATACATGGTATAGTCTCAGTAATACAATATAATATAAAAATACATGCTCCAACAATATCAGGCCCCTCACCCTAACCACAAGCAGGCTCCAGAAGCCACGGCAGTGACTTGCCGCCACAGCCTTTTAAAGCCCGGCGTGGGGGCGGGGCTCGGGAGCACCGGCAGGTGAGGCAGTCCAGGCACTCCCAGCCAGAGTCCTCCCCATGGCTCCCAGCCATGGAAATGGTCATGACTTCAGAGGAGGCCACTTCCAGTTCACCCCAAAAGGACACAAAATGAACCATCCTCCATCTTCCTCTTGGGATCTAATGGGATCTACTTACTTCCCAATAAGTGGGACCGCTTGCGATGTTTCTGGAACCTTTTTAGCAATCAGAAAGAGGAAGATCGTCTGGGCTAAGAGGACATTGATGGAAACCGTACATTTCTGGCCTCCAGCTGCCAAGATAACGAAAGCAAAAGAGCATATGAGAGTCTTGACATCAGAGCTTGTAAAAGTTCTTTTTTTAGACTCAAGCTTTCAGGACCCACCATCCCTTTAGCATGGCCTTGTAGCCAAAGAAAAGCCGTTTTGAACTTTATGTGAACTAAGGGTAAAAAGCCCAGAGTACTGCAGGAAGGAATGAGCTCCAGTCTTTGTCCTAGCTCCTGCCAACCTAGCAGTTCGAAAGCAAGAAATTGCAAGTAGATAAATAGGGATCACTTTGGTGGGAAGGTAACAGCATTCCGTGCACTCTGGTGTCTAGTCATGCCTGCTACATGACCACGGAAACGTCTGCAGAAGCAGACAGCGCTGGCTCTTCAACTTTGAAACAGAGATGAGCACTGAACCCTAGAGTTGAGTATAACTGGCTTTTGAGCAAGGGAAGCCTTTACCTTTAGCAGGTAAAATAACTGAATTGTTATGCAAAAGACCTTGGTACAAGATGAAGGGAGCCTGGCCAGACTAGTTCTGGACTGTTGTGAATTTTGTGTAATTGAGATGTCTGATTTCTGTCTCAGCTTTCTTTATAAGAAGACTTTTGTCTCTTTGCTGCAAGGTGGAGAGACTGTACGCATATATAAGAATAAAGCCTTTCTTTTACTCCTACTTTTGGTGCATGTATTCCTTGTTTTGGTACTCTCAGCCACATGAACTGTGATTTACCAATTTTTGTCAGCAGCCTTGCTTTTGGGGGATTCTGAGAGTTAGGCAAAAGGCAGAAAACTGTTCCAATGTTGAACGTAGAAAAGGAGAATTTGGTCTCTTTTTGCCATGTTCTCATACCATACAAGACTCTGTGGGTTCCAATTCAAAGAAGGCCACATTGTTCTGAAACCAGAGGTCCACAATCTGATATTCAGGAATGTCAGAATAGGCACCCAAGCTTGATATGCTCTGGATTTAGGATTAGGGCCCTTCTGATCTTTCCCTCTTGGCTGTTGAATGATTAAGGGGAAGGATTGCTACTGCTGTTTGTTCCATACCAAGCCAGAAGAGTCCAGACTAGCAACAAAGACTAGGTTTATATGATGGTTTATGTCAATCAGACAATCATTTGTTTTCCAACTACCATACAGAAGGTGTTATTTCTTATAAGGACGTTCTGTTCATTTCCCCCTCTCTAGACTCCTAATCTCAGAATTTTACAGGACTTCTCCAGGAAGAATTATTCTGGGGATTCAAAACTGCAAACACATATCCATGGAGATCTTCCCTTCACTCGCCTGGATGAAGACTGAAGCCTTCTTCTAGGCCTCATTTCTGTTCCCGTGCTTCCTGGAAGTCTAGCTGAAGAAAAGCTATGTTGAACTTTTTAAGTGAACAAGAGAGTAAAAAGTCCCTCTCATCCTCTGCTTTGCCTCTGTGTATGTGCAAGGAAGCAGGTAAAGAAACTGTGTTGTTATGCAAAAGATAAGACTAGGTTTGCACTATTGTGAATTTTGTGTATTTAGTTGTCTGTCTTGGGCCTGGTCTATAAAAGCCTTTGTTTCTATCTTTGACCCTCTTACTGCCAGAGGAGCCCATATGCATATACAGTAATACCTCAGATAACGCTAAGACTTGGTTCCACAAGTCTTGGTGTTATCCGATTTTTAGTGTTACCCGATGCATGTTAAAATCCTATGGGATGGATCAGATAACGTTAAAGCTCCATAGAGATACATTGTAACCCCACAGGCTTTAGCGGTTGTTATCCGATCCATCCATAGGACCTTAACGTTATTCAATGCAATTCTCCTCCTCAGATTACTTAACGTTATGCGATTTTAGCGTTATCCGGGGTAAACGTTATCCGAGGTTATCCGAATAAAGTCTTTTTCTCTCTGCTACTTTTGGTTCATGTATTCCTTTTGATAACCCACAGCAACATGAGCTGTGATTTGCCCATTTTCAGGAACAGGAAGAAGCTGCTGCAATGCTTTGAGATGGTGGGAGTATTAATGAGATAATAGAGGTAATGAAGCATCAGAGCCTATCACTTCCCAACTGCACTACTGTATTTTTGAGTTGCACAATGTCCCCCGTCCCCAAATGCACATTTTATATCCATCTACTTGAGGAAAAGAACATTGTTATCACATAAGCACTGTCAGCAGGAGCTCAATGGGGTACCAGAGAAGGGATTCAGGCAGATCTTTGTGAGACTAAGCAATCCTGCTTGCAAATAGAATCTGTGTTCATCTTTTAATGGCCAGTTGCAAAACAAAATAGTCAACTGATTGGCAAACAGTCAAGGAATGGAAATGTTTTCAGCATTTCAATAATTTTCTTTTCTAAGGGATGGGTTGTCTGTAATGTATAGTTTGACCTTTGGCTACTGAGACTACGTGGTGTATAGCACTCACCTTTGGCAGGCAGGAAGTACACCAGCAAAGCAACTGAGGAGATCAACACACAAGGGATGATGATGTTGATGATGTAGAACAGTGGCTTCCTCTGTATGATGAGAAAGAAGACTATCTGCTGGAACTCAATATCGTCTGGTGTAAAGAGTTCAGCATTCACGATCTTCTTGGCTGGCAGATGCTTGATTGTCCATTCTCCATTTTCTGCAGGGAGAAGACAGCCCACCAGGGGATACAAGAAGCTGGTCACAGAAGCTAAGAGTGCAACTCAATGGCTGCAAAAGTGCATGCCCAGTTGCATCAGAAAGTGTTGCTTTATTAGGAATGATCTCCCTTAAGCAACCCTTCCATCTGCTGGGGAAATCACTCTCAAAGTAACAGCCCTCAGCTTGGGCATAGCTTGGGGTCAGGCAGGAGTGCATTTCCCCATGGATCGTGTGGTCACTTGGAAATAGATTGTGCCAGACTCTTCCACAGGTGGTCCAAATGGCAATATATTTCCCCATGAGATCATGCCTACAACATTTGGTCCTTTAACTACGGTGCTTCTGAGAACACAATAAAGATGTGACAAATGCAACATTTGTACCCTGACCATTCTTTTCTATCCCTCCAAAAGCAAAGACATCTTGCCACAAGACACTTTTTCCTCTGGTTGTTACATAAAATTTGAAATTCACCCTTTAGTTTAAAACATATTCATTTATTTTAAAATACAGTTATTTGAACCCTTTGGTTTCCCTTGAGATGGCCCCTGAAGTGATCATCACACGGTCATGTTCCCCAGGACACAGACCTAGATGGCAGACAATGCCTGCATCAATTAACACCCATGTCCTGGTCATACTTTAATCTAACATCAATAGAAATTTCCTTTTAATCAATAAAGATTTTCTTTATACCCCCACCCCCGAAACTGACCAGGTGGTGACCTGCAGTTCCTCACCTTTGAGATAATGCTGAAATGTTAATCTCACCTAGCCTGCTAGACAATGCAAATGTTTGATTTAAAGCTTAAGACTTTTGGTCCACTGAAGTTTGATTCCTTTAAGATAGGAATATATAGGGAACCTCTATAGAATAACTTCTGTTTGTATTTGACAATGATATTAATGCTGGATTATGTGTCTCCTCATTCCAAGGGACAGTCAGATGGAAAAATTACAACTAACAGGATAATTTTGGTATTAAATCAATACAGAATTGTATTAAAAGAGATTCTCCCTACACGGCCAAGGAGAACATCTGATAATCTTGCCTAAGGAAAGGAAATGAATACTTCCTCTCCTGCCCATCCCTCCTGATGATTGCTGATGTCTTTTGGATTGCTGATGTCTTTTGAACTGTCAAGAAAGGACTGCAAAGTCCTAAAAGTTGTTGTTTCTTTTGTGATTGTAAAACTGTAACATTTACTCTTTAATCTGTGTACTTATTTTAATTGAATAGTCATGATCTTCCTTTCTTTGTTTTACTGGAATTGTAAGAGTTAGTTTGGGGGCCCTTGAAACATATAAAACAACTCTGCAGTCAGTAGACTTTGCCTATTCATCTGCCTAGAGATAGGTCAAAAAAACTACATGCTCTTTCCCTGTTTAAATCTGTACTAATTATTGTTGCTTTTTATTTTAATTTGATTTTCAAGTAAACTTCTTTATTATGTATCAAACAATTGGTCTATGACACATTTTTAAAGCTTCCGCCAGTGAAAAGGTTCTTAAATATTAAAAATAAAATGATTTCAGACTTTTTTTAAGGCCTTGGAGTCTGAAACTCAGGTAACATGGTGAATGCCACTAGAAGTGCCAGAGCAAGAACCTTGAAGAAGAAGAAGAGGAGGAGGAGGAGGAGTGAGCTGCCAGTTATTTCCAAAGAAGACCTTTTTTTTAAGAAAGAAAGAAATGTTTGCATCTGAAAAGTCAAGCCAGACCGTCTCAATCCTGGCTAGGACTATGCCCCAAGAGATCAAAAGACTATCAACCAAGTGAAAACTGAGATACAGGCGCTGTAATGGCAATTGGAAGGAAACGGCATACTCTGATATCGAGATAGAGGGAATCAGTATTTAAAAAGTGGCAGAGTTCAAATACTGTACCTAGAAACAACATTCACTGAAGATGGCAAATGGAAGAATAGGTTAACCTACAACGTAACAAGACAAACAAAATATTGTGACAGCTCCACTCTTGCAACCCAAGGCAAGAAGATGAAGATGATGATGAAGAAGAAGCCAAGGAAGACTGAGGAGGAGGAGGAAGAAGAGTGTATTTTTGTCTTGCTTTGCTCCAAATTTGCTTCAGTGCAATACAGGCAAATAAATAAAACAAATCCCAAAAGAAAGGCAGTCTTTGTCTCTTAACAGTGCATTGCTTCTAGACTCAGAATCAGCATCCCAAAGAGAAGATTTAGAGAGCCACTCTAGTCTAGAGCCCTGTGATGACAACTGCAACAAGAGCCGATTCATCTCAAGCAGGCGGCCTGGAGCCACCAGCTTATTGCTTTGCATCACAAGAGGAATTTGGCTTGAAGGAGGGTCAGAATAACCTAGGCAGGTGTCCTGATCTCCAGGGAGCCCAGTGTGTTTGTTGCTATAAAGGTCCCCATCTTTCCTTCTCTGTCTTTTCTGGTTTCAAGCCATGTATGACCTATTAAGCCAGGATGGCTTTCTCTCGTCTGCTAGGGCGAAGGCTTTGGAACAGCAGAAAAGAATCAGCTTGTTCACGAATGAATTTTTTTTAAGCCTCTGGCTGCCAAGAGAGGGTCTTCCACTGCTGGTAGGTCATTAATACATGAAGGGAAGTAGCAGCTGCAGCCATTCTGGACCACAGCCTCCCTGGATCAATCAGCGGAAATGCTACCTCTTGGCTTTAGGAGCAGCTGAGAGGGAAAGAGAGAAGACAGCAGAACAAGCAGGAGTGGAAATACAGACAATCCTTGTGATGGGTTCTTGTTTACAACCAGAGCATAGCAGCTCCTGGGAAGATCTTTGTGCAAAGCAAAGCCAGGCAAAGTTTGTATGCCTGTTAATGTGGCTGAGACAGAAAGATCTCAAGGGCCCTCCTGGTGGCGCAGTGGATAAACTGCTGTACTGCAGCCAGAATGTTGTGAGTTAAGTCCTGACCTAGGGAGGGCTCAAGGTTGACTCAGCATCTTCCACCCTTTCAAGGTTGGTAAAATGAGCCACCAGCATGTTTGGGGCAAAATGCTAATCAGCTTGTGTACCACCCAGAAAGTGAACTAAAATGCTACGGGATGGTATATAAGTGTGATTGCTATTGCTATAAAGATCGGATCTCTTGTGGCAATCACCATGTGTCTCATGGGAAACAGAGGCTGTTCAACAGGGATGGGTAAAGAAGGGGCCGCCAGGGGGTCAGTGCAGAATCAGAGTAGAATTAACAGAACAGAATGTTTCCGTGTTGGCTTGGGGAATGCTGTGAGTTAGTTATAGTGACTTATAGTCTAAAATAGTAACTTTTATAAACTCTGCCCATCTCATTGCCAGAAGTGCACAGATTATTCTTAAATCATTTCCCAGCTAAATAGTTTTCCCTAACCCATCCCAGTTTTCCACAGAGCCATGTCATTCATTAGACTATGGATGAGTGGGAGAGATAGGGAGGGAGATTTCTCTTTTTCTCATAATGCAAGAAGTCAGACCTTACTGAAAGCTCTCTGGTGACAGGATTAAGACTGATCAAAAGATTTCCTTTTTCATAGGTCTAGTTCTTCTTCTTCCGTGTCTAGGCCAGATGTAAAACTGCTGTACTATGTGAGTAGTACAGTCAGTGGCTCAGATGGCCTTAAAAAGACCTGGATAAGGAGCATAGGTCTAAACTAGTGGCTAAACTTGGGCGGCGGCAGCTTCTTCTTCTTCTTCATGCTGTATCCGATTCTGAATATTTGCTCTCCTCGTGGCAATCAGCCATGAAGACTGCCATGAGAATATAATACAGTGGCCTTTCATCTGCCTTCTGCAGCGCAGCATGACCCCCATACCACTGATTCAGCTCTGAGTCTGGTCCTGAGCCCTTTTGGCACACAAAGTCCTCCTCAGCCCCAGGCCAGTAATGATGAAGCTGCTGCCCTCCATTAAGATGGATTCAAGTGGGGTTTAGTCCACTTGGGGACCATCACCCTTCCCTGTGGATTTTGCTGCTGAAAGCTGCTAGTCCTCAGGGTTCTCATGTTAGTACCTCTGCCTGATGTTTGGCATTGAGTCACTGGCAGTATGGTCTACTACTCTATTACCATAGCAGTAATACATAAGTGTAATATACTTGGGCATGAGAGTTAAATGAAGCTTCCATGTTTATAAGGAGTCTGCTTGTGAATCTGAATTCAGAAAATAAACATTCTAGTGGCCATAACTGCTAGAATACTTTAGCCAATACAGTATGCCCAATGAGCTTTCATGTGGCGAAATTCTGCTGGCTGTAGTCCAGAAATGTCACTCTTCCCAAGTTCAGGGTCAGGCTACACGAAGTCCTCATGGTTCCAGCGGTTAAGCTGCAGTAAACTCTGCTCATGATCTGAGTTTGATCCCAGTGGGTGGAAAGCTGACTCAGTGGCGTTGCGTGGGCTTCAGCTGCCTGGGGCGGACCAAACTTGCCGCCCCCTCCATCTAGGTCTGCCACCAGGGGGCCACCCCCCACGGAACCCAGTTACCCCCCTGCTGTCTGTGCCAAGGCCCCCGGGGCCTGGACACAGGGCGGGGGAGAACCCCTGACGGCCAGCTGGGCAGGCGGGTGGGGGGCAAGCAGGCAAGGCTAGGCCAAGCCCGGGTGCCCGCTATACCTCTGGCACCGGGGACGTGGCCAGGACAAGGAACGCGGCGGGGCACGGTGGCGTGGGCATGTCCAACTCTGGGCTGCCTGCGCCAAACATGGCAGGGGAGCAGCATACTAGCTCCAGAGTTGGTGGCGGCAATGGCGGGTGGAGGAGGAGGCAGAAGAGGCGGAGGAGGCGCTTCAAGGCATGGGTGAGAGGCAGCAGGAGGAGGAGGAGGGGACACAGAGGGTAAATAAATAAATCCGAGGCATTTCGCTTTGTCTGTCGAAAAACAGCGTGAGGAAGCCTCGCCCAGCAACAGATGACTCGCCACCTGTGCCTTTTTCCCATTGGCCAAGGCCACCGGGAGCCCTGTTTATTCTGCCCCCACCCTTCACCCGCCGCCTTGCCTTTCCCCATCACCTCCTTTGATCACCCTGCAGTCCTGGGAGAGATAGGGATGGTGGTGAAATCCATCAAAGGAGTCCCTCTCCTGGCCCTGGGGGTCCTCCTGCTGGCCCTGTCGTTTGTCCAGGTGGTGGAGCAAGGTGAGGGGAAGGGAAAGGAGCCAAGGCTTTGCCGCCCCCTGGAAAGTGCCGCAGGGGGGCAGCCCGCCCCTCTGCCCACCCTTGCTATGCTGTTGTCTCAACCTTCCATCCTTCTTAGGTAAGTAAAATAAGTGTGCAGCCCCCCAAATGCTACATCTTGTGAACTGCCCACAGATAGCTATAAGCAATATGGAGCAGTATAGAAGAATAGTTGCTATTTGTGGGGAAGCTTGAAAAATAGAGCAAAGGATGTTCCTTTTGAGAACAGTGAGCTTGAACAGTCATCCATCATAGCACCTTTACCCCGAATTTTCATAAACAAATAAACAAATGTACAAACGAGTCTCTTTGGTCATACCACCTCCTTGGGGACGTAGTGCTTGGGCACTGGTAAATCTGGAAAATGACTTTCCACCCCACATAATTCACCCTCTCCTTCCCTAGATCAGCTCTCCATTTGGTGACAACAATCACACTTTTAATGTCTACACTCTGTTGCTTCCCGATCCCCGATTTCTTTGGCTTGGGTACAAGGGTGGTTACCTGTGAAAGCTACCGGGTCAATAAAAATCCATTCAATTGTCTCTCCGTTTTCCACTGTCAAAAGGAGGTTGATCTCATGGGCATTGTAGGTCTTTGACCTGATAAACAAAGAAACGCCAAGTAATGTTGCTATAAATGCAAAAACAAAGCAATCACACTTATAAACCGCCACATCACACTTAGTGCACTCTCTGGGCAGTTCACAAGTTAATTAGCATTTTGCTCCCAACATGCTAGGTACTCATTTTACCAACCTTGGAAGGATGGAAGGCTGAGTCAACCTTGAGTTCTGGCCAGGATCGAACCCACAACATTTGGGTTGTAGTCCAGTAGTTTAACCACAGTACCACCAGGATTAATTGTTGTTCCCTTCACCCCACTGATATCTATATAGTTACCACCTCTTGTCTTTTGCATTTGGTTTGCTAGCAATGGACTTTCAGTGCTGTTTGGAACAAGGCAAAGAGGAAGCACAGTTCTGGCACTCATGAGACATCTTGTGGCACATTTTCAGTGCAGATATTCAGGATGGGAAAATGTCAACAATTAATTAGGAAAGTACTCTGCAACTTGGGCAGTCTGGTTCACATTGTTTTCCACTCATTACATGACATAAAAATCAATGCAAATCAGCCCAGAGTTTTTCTCCATAGATTTTCCCTAGGAAACTGGCTGTCCTTTGAATCTTTTCTTCCCCATACCTGGTGCCTAGATCTTTCCCCTTCTGGTTCTTTTTTTTAAGGGTTGCTACTTCTGTTTCATTGACTGCACTAAGACCTTTGACTGTGTGGACCACAACAAAATGTGGCAAGTAATTAAAGAGATGGGAATACCAGAACACCTTATATGCCTCATGAGAAATCTGTACATGACTCAAGAAGCAACAGTTAGGACTGAATATGGAATGACAGAGTGGTTTGGAATAGGAAAAGGAGTAAGACAAGGCTGCATTTTGTCACCCTGCTTATTCAACTTATACACAGAGCACACAATGCGCAATGCAGGGATGGAGGAATCACAATTTGTGATCAAAATTGCTGGGAGAAACATCAGCAACTTGAGATATGCAGATGATACCACCCTAATGGCAGAAAGTGAGGAGAAATTAAAAAAGCTCCTGATTAGGTTGAAAGAAGAAAGTGCAAAAGCTGGCTTGAGACTCAACATCAAGAAAACCAAGATCATGGCAACAGGCCCTATCAGTCCCTGGAAAATAGATGGGGAAGAAGTAGGAGCAGTGACAGATTTTACTTTCTTAGGATCAAAGCTCACTGCAGATGGAGATTGCAGTCATGAAATAAAAAGGCAACTGATTCTTGGGAGGCAAGCAATGAGAAACCTGGGGAACATAGTGAAAAGTAGAGACATCACATTGCAAACAAAAATTCGTATAGTCAAAGCAATGGTATTCCCTGTGGCAATGTATGGTTGTGAGAGCTGGACCATTAGGAAAGCTGACCGCAGAAGAATAGATGCCTTTGAGATGTGGTGTTGGAGGAGAGTTTTGAGAGTCCCCTGGACAGCAAGGAGAACAAATAGGTAAATCTTAGAAGAAATTAACCCTGACTGCTCCTTAGAAGGTCAAATAGTAAAGATGAAGCTAAAGTACTTTGGACATCAAATGAGAAGAGAGGATTCGCTTGAGAATGCCTTGATGCTGGGAAGGGTGGAGGGCAAAAGAAGAAGGGGGCAGCCAAAAATGAGATGGCTAGATGGTATTGTAGACACAATGGGCACAAAGCTGAGCGAGTTGAGGAGGATGGTGGAGGACAGAAGCGCCTGGTGGACAGTGGTCCATGGGGTCGCAAAGGGTCGGAATCGACTGTGCGACTGAACAATAACCAAAAATTGAGAGCTGGGGCAGCTGGTTGACAAAAGGAGAAAAGGGAGGAAGTTTTAAGTCAGCTCTGCTCTATGAAAGAAAGAAAGAAAGAAAGAAAGAAAGAAAGAAAGAAAGAAAGAAAGAAAGAAAGAAAGAAAGAAAGAAAGAAAGAAAGAAAGAAAGAAAGAAAGAAAGAAAGAAAGAAAGAAAGAAAGAAAGAAAGAAAGAAAGAAAGAATAAGCAGACCCATACACCAGATGTCGGGAGGGAAGATTCATATGCTTAACATGCTGCAAGCAAGGCTGGTTTCCTCCTCCTTCTATGCTGAATCCTAGCTGATCAGCTACAAGAAATTAACACATGGAAACTCAGCTTCCCAGATGTAACTTCACACTATTCCAGCTATGTTGTCACATCCTCAGTGTCATAATGTTAAGCTCACCAACCAATATGAAAACCAAACCAGCAATTAAAATGTGCACGCACACACAAATACAGTGGCTAAATTCCCTATGGGAATCCTCCCTACAATGGCAGGGTAAAAGTCTCAAAAATAACATCTCTCTTTGCTTCTGCTTTTTGCAATTTGTCCCTATGGTCAAGCTAGCAAAGGCAACATGGTAAAGCCAAGACTCACTGGAAGACCATGGAGCAGTTTTGCCAATCAAACGGGAAGTAGGTGACAATAATGTTGCACATGCTGCGGTAGATGGCTGGGGGTAGCCACGAGATGTTCCCGCTGGGAGACAGTAAAACATTGGCATACAAGGCAACATCAAAAACTCCATCGATGCTGCAGGAACAAAGAGAACAAGGTTAGGAACATCAGAGCTCTCTGGCTGGGCCCACATGTTTTATGAAAATAAAAAGAAAAGGGATGTAAGCCCCCTCTCTCCCTATGTTTTGCTCTCTGGCAGGTCAGGATAGGAGATGCTTCCATGTGACTTGTCTCCCTGGCTTGAGTGATCTATTTGCTGTCATTCAGGTATCTTCCCAAACACAAGCCATGTCAGTTAACTTTATAAGCCTAGATAGCTGACTCCAGAGTTTGGAAGAACTCTCTCTCTTTTTGGACTATAGATTCCTGAATGTCCCAACAGTGCCAGCTAGGCAAAAAAAGTAACTTCTCTGAGCTCTGGCATGGACCAAAAGCAGTCTTCAAGCTCTTTGAATCTGGGCCCTGTTTTGAACACTTGAGACCTGTCAGCATGGTAGAAACCAGGAGACTAAACCTGGCTATTTCTCTGCAGATATGCAACCCCCCGTAACATGCTTAAGGCTGTATGACAGAGGTCAGCAACCTATGCTCCATGGGCCGAATCTGGCCCGTGCTGCCTGTCAAGGATTTTTGGCCATATGTGTGTTAATGTAGCAGACTAACGGTTAGCTATTGCAACAGCGGAAGGTTTGGTTGCAAAGACACACACACAGTCTCGGTGAATAGTGCAGTTTACTTCTGGGTGAGGGGAACACAATAGACACAGAACTATATACACAGGTACCAGTCTGTCTTCAAGCCCTACAGTAGAGTCAGGGCTTGGAATCCTGAAGACTCAAGTCCACTGAGCATGCACAGAGTCTTGCCAGCAAACACTGATTGCAGTTTGCCCAAGGCCTTAGTCAGTGTGCTCTCCTCAGCAGTGTAGAGTACCTGATAGTTCTTAATAGTACCGGTAGCAGAGCTTCCTGCAGCACTTCTTCTTCCCTCGTATGTCAGATGTCGTCTCAGTCAGAATCTCCTCCTCAGAGTAGCCCATCTCAGGTACGCTATAGTTATACTGTAATTCTGCTGACTCACCCTCAAAGTGGCCACAGCTGTGCACAGCACTGAATCACGTCCCCAAGTGCGTACAGCTGTGTAATCAGTCTATGCCTCAACAGCTAAGAGCTGTGTCTAGAGCCCTAAAGGTGTCCTAAAGGTACAGTAACATAGTGGGCAGGAATCTTACTACAATACCCATTAAAATGCCCTAACACTGCCAAATTATCAGGCCCCTACCCTCTCTCCAACCTCCGCTGCCACCGCTGGCACCAGAAGCGGACACATTTACGGCGGCGGCTGACACATTTATGGCAATGTTTAGGGCAGTGTTTATGGAAGTGTTTACGGTGGGGGGACCACCAGTCTGGCTCCCTCAACTGTCTGAGAGAGCGTGACATGGCCCCTGACTTTAAAAGGTTGCCGACCCCTGGTCTATGACATTGGTTTCTTCCTAACAGTTCTCACAGGAGCAGAGAAGCTTTTACATCTATACATTTAGGCCTTCTATTTTAATTGTGCTTCTAGGGGTTCCCAACCGTTTCAAGCTAAGGGCAGGGTCATGCTCTCTCTGTCAGCTTCAAGGGCCAGATGGCCATTTTGCCCTGGCTGAACGATGGGGTTTGTCCCAACAGCTTCAAAGGGATGGCCATTTTGTTTCTCAAATGCCCTTGGAGGGGTGAGGGCACATGATATGGCACTGGAGGCCGGATCCAGCCCACTGGCCTCAGGTTGGAAACTCCTGTCCTAGCCCATCACCAAGAAGCAGCATCTCAGTTCAAGTCAAGGGTTTGGCTACTGAAGTGGAAACGAAAATGCATTGAGAGGGAACTTACAAGAAAGCCGGGACCACATAGAACATATTGTGTTGCTTGAAGCAAAGAAGAAGAGTCCTTTTCCAACTATATGTGGAAAAACCAGCTAGGCTAGTCAAGGAGCAGAATCTGTCCCTGACACTGGTGATATGAAAGAGTCCTTTACAAAGGTTTTCTCAACCTGGGCCTCCAGGTGTTCTTGAACTTCAATTCCCAGAAGCCCAAGACAGCACTCCTGCTGATCAGGGCTGGTCCAAGGATATCTGGAGACCCAAGGCTGAGAAACCCTGCAAGTCTAGTACAGTACATCTGGAGACCACAGGCTTGCAAAAGGAATCTTGTATAAACCAGACGGGACCTTGCTTGTCTCCTCCAACATCAGCTACCTCAGGCAACTACTTCACACCACCTAACAAGAAGGCTGGCAAGAAAAAGGAGGAGGAGGAGGGCGAGAGATCAACGTTCAAAAGATATATCAGACAAGAATCATAGAATCATTGAGTTGGAAGGGGCCTCTGAGGCCATCCTCCTGCAGGAATCCAAATCAAAGCAGATTGATTGATTGATTGATTGATTGATTGATTGATTGATTGATTGATTGATTGATTGATTGATTGATTGATTGATTGATTGAGTGTGTGTGTGTGTGTGTGTGTGTGTGTGTGTGTGTGTGAATCATCCCAGAATAGCTAATAAAAAGCAAGAAAAAACACAAGAAACAAAGCCAGATAGCATAATCTGACAGTCTGACAGCTGGTTGTCCAATTATCTCTTGATTGCTTCTAATGATGGAACACCCACCTTCTCTCAAGCCACTTGGTTTCACTGTCCTACTGCTCTAACTGTTAAGATCTTTTCCCTCATATTCAACCTATACAGTATATGGTTTCCTTTAGTCTGAGCCTGTTAGTATGCATCCCGCACTCTGAGATTATCGAAAACAGATCCTGCCTTTCCTCTTTATGATTACCTTTCAGGTAAGGTAATCATTTGAAGAGTTCTATCATATCCCTTCTCAGTCTCCCATTATCCATGCCAAACATGCCCAGTTCCTTCAGACTTTCCTCATAGATTAGAGCAGGGGTGTTCCAACTACAGCCTGTGGGCCGGCCCCAGCCCGCAACGCCAATTCATCGAGCCCCCAAAGCCGGGGAGCATATTTTCCTGAAGCAGGAAAAATGCCACTGGCGTGAGTTTGTTTAAGGTGGATGCCAGCTTGCCATGAAGAGACCCACACACTATGATCACAGCTCCATCTCCTGTGGCACATATGAAATGAGACATGCAGGATTTAACACTGGGATTGCAATGGACTGCCACAGCCTTGAGGATATTATCAAGGTGCACCTTCACAGCCAATCCATGTGGCATGGCCTCTTCCACCTCCATGACAGTTGGGAACCAAGAGTTCTTCCTCTGCTCATTTTGCCATTGGGCCCAATATGATGGTTTCCAGTGGCATCTCCTCCACTGAGGAGACCATCACCCCACCTAAAGAGGCTCATCTGCCTATAGCTGTTGGTCCCTTTGAGGAGTCAGGTTATTTACTGCTACCCAACAATCGACATTGAGTCGCTGGCTGTATGGTCTACTCCGTTACCATAGCGGGATGTCTGGCCAGACAAGCACACAGTACTTTAGTTGTTGTCTAACTTGTGCTGAATAGAGAAGGACTAGTACAAGTACCTCATGGGTTTTGGAGACCATGCTACTGTTAATGCAGCCTAAAACAGCATCAGCCTTTTTTGCAGCCACATCACACTGTTCACTCATTGTTTAGCCTATGATCTACAACAATTCCAAGAGCCTTCTTGCTCATATTATTACTGAGCCACGTCTCCTCCATCTTGTAACTGTGCATCTATTCCCCCCTTCCAGGTGTTAAACTTTGCACCTATCCATGTTAAATTTCATTCCGTTGGTTTCAGCCCAAACAAAAGCAAAAAATAAAAAAGAAGACGAGAAACGTTGTGGTGAACTTAAAGACTAGTTGCTGCATTTTAATGTGAGCTTTCGTAGTTCAAGTCCACTTCCTCAGATACAGTCAAACCTTGCATAAAGAGCAGAATTTTCTCTGAGTGTTCACTTTGCTTAACAAATAAAACCAACCAAAAGCTTGCTTAACAAATAAATTGTGGTTCACAATCCCGCCCCCAGGCCCCGAAGTCGCAATTGGTCACTTATTATGGTGTTTCGCTTAAAGAGCAAACTCGCTTAAAGAGCAATCCTGTGGAACACATTATGCTCTTTAAGCGAGGTATAACTGTATTAGAGTGACACTATGTGAAAGATACTGACTTGTTCTCCAGGACGATATCCGGCAGCCACACCATGGTGGAAGGAATCCGTAAACAGCTGATGTTGTCATAGTCGGCCGGGTCCCACTGCAGGCGGTAATCGTTCCAATTCTGGCAACAAGGAAGTGACCTGATGAGTCGTCAGAAAACTAAACTGTGGTTTTCGGAAATGGCAAAATCCTTGTCTCAGGGTTTTCTAAATTTACAATTTAACCTGATGAATGTTTCTAGTGAAGTAAAAATATATATGAATTTATTGTGGATCACAAGAGGTAGCCCACCTACATCTTATTGTTTTACTTGATCTCTTTTTTAGGGGTGGGTTTTCTTTTTTGAGAGAAGCTGGGGGCCACAATAAAGAAAACCTTTTTTCTTGTCTACTCCAAATTACCAATGACAGAAGTATGTGGGAAAAGACGGGTCTCAACTGATGACTTGAATGGGTGTAAGCCTCACAAAGGAGAAGAGCTAATTTGATAGGACTCGCAGTTCTAAACCACTAGAGATATAATATTAGTTACAAATACTCCAGAAGGCCCCATCAACAATAATTTGCAAACATCCAACCAATGTTTGTTCTATTCTCTTACCAGCTCCACCCAGACGTTCGTTGTGAGTGCTTCATCTCTTTCATTCTGAGATTTAAAAAAAAGATAAAAGGAGGGGTTGGGCAGAAGTAAAGCAAGAAATTGCAAGTAGATAAATAGGTAGTGCTTTGATGGGAAAGGTAACAGTGTTCTGCAGAAAAATTTCAGACACAGATAGTGATGGCTCTTTGGCTGTAAATGGAGATGAACACCACAACTGGACACAACTGGCTTTTGAGCTAGGAAGAACTTTACCCTAGCTAGCACCTCCCCATAAGCATTTAGTGGAGAGACTAAAGATATCCTAGCTTTACTTACCAAAGAAATGAGGTTGGTAAGGGTTAACTTGAGCGAAATATCGACCACATCCCCCTTGTCCACGGCTGGGCGAAAGTTGCGGTTATAATTGACCATTAGGTCATTGATTAATTTCTCCTCCTGATTTCTGCCCAGGACCCCTGAAGAAGGAAGGCAGAGACACTGTGAAGAGGAACTGACTTGTGATGCAGACAGCTGGTCACGAAGGCAGCTTATTGACCAAATAAGAGGGGTGAGTTGGATTATCCCCCCTCCCCCCCCATCAGTATAACATGTGGACTGCTGCTTGGTGTGAAGCAGGTAGAGACTCACTTATGAATAACTATAGGTTGCCTCCCCCCCCCCCCCAAGTATCCACAGGGATATACTCTGAGAGCTGCTGCAGATACCTGAAACCATTGATAACAGCAAATCATATATTTTACATTGCAGACAGTGGCCAATACTGGCCAACTGTGATAATGTGCCACAGAAATACATATGCATTATGTATTTCAGTATTTTAAAAAATATTTTAAACCCGCAGATAACTGAAACTATGGGTACTGCCATCTCTTTATTTTACCCTGATCAAATAATGTATTCTTTTGTAGATTTCAGCATCTCTAATCTTGGTTTAAATTATATTGAATTTTTCTCTTCTTTTGCCTACAGGGACAATCTTTTGCCTGTCTTCCTTATTATATCTCTGGTTTCCTTCCTCAGTTCTTCTAGTTTATCGTCACTTGAGTTAAGTAATTCAAATCTGTTATTTACATGGTTTTTCAGTTCTGCAGAAATGTTATTTCAATTAAATTTTGACACTATAATTGCCTTAGTGTTCTTCTTCAGCTTTACTCTAATTTTCTACACTGTTTTGAGGGCCAACCACCATCCCTGGTCCCTACCCTCTAAATTAATTCTGTTTTTAAAAACTGGCCCTTAAAAGGAACAAGGGATGTCTTTGGTTTAAAAAGAAGAAAGAAAGAAAAATTGAGTGGCACAGGTCATGGGAACAGGTGCTTAATCTCTGAAAACCAGCTCTCTCTGCAATAAATGTATTATCCTACCTACACTTCTGTGTATACACTGCTATCATGTTAATCCTTTATTACTTAATTTCTTAATTTAAAAAGCTCCACAAACTCCAATATGGTTTTATCTCTCAACTACCCCAAGCAGAAATCTTAAATGAGGATTTAATTAGACAGGCAGCGTGTGCTCCCCAGATTCTAACTGATTAATAACAAATAGCCTTCCCAGATCTGGCTGAAATCAATCCCTGTCTAGTCCACAGATCATTAGTTTACTAATGATTTTTTTAATCCCCAACATTATCAAATTATTAGCAAATGGCAACTGCCTAATAAAATCTTCAAGGAAAGTGAATGATAGAAGAGGTGGTAAATTACATCTATTAGAGTAATCACAGCTACTTAACTGAGAAGAGGCTTGAGAGGAGGGTGGATTATGGAGCTGAATTTTGGCAATAGGGTCTCTCTGATTGTTACCTGGAATCCCAGACATAGTCAACAGCCGACCTTGTTCGAACAACCACAGTCATTTCAGGGTCTCTCTGCCCCAGACGGTTTTTATTAATGGTTATGCCTTTTGTGCAGAGAATTCCCGGAATTACAAATCTCCTACAGCTGCTTAAGGAATTTTGGAAGTTGTTGTCCAAAGGGACAAATCTGTCCAACTTCAATGTTCATGGCTTAGATGCCCTGCAAGATGTTATAGCAAAGTTTGAATCTGCCAACAACATTGATGGAGCTGCTGCCCTCCATCAAGGAGGAGGAGGAGGCAAGGGTGGTGCTGGTGATGCTATTGCTGCTGCTGCTGCTGCTGCTGCTATATTGAGAGGAGCACAGGCTGAAGGCCAAATCTGCCCTCCCCAAAAACCCCAGGAGACAGTTATATTCTAACCTTATGTCAGCCTGATCTGAAATTTTAATCCCCTTCTCTCTCCCTGCTTCAGGGTTTTGTATCAACATTTTTCTCAGTTGGCCTCAGCCCCAAACATTCCTTTTCTGGAAATGAAGCAGCTATTGTCTCCTCGTAGCATAACAACAGCTGTTTTGGTGGTAGCCACACACGAGCCCTGCCATAGGGAGGGAATGCCAGGGTGGAAAAAGGGATCAAAAGCCAATTCTGCCCATCAATTCTTCTGCTAAGTGCTGAAAAGGCAGTTCTGTATCTCAAGATGCTTTTCATTTGCCTCCTCGTTTTCTCGCATAACTGTTCATCTGAACACAAGTCCATCTTTGGTTTTTAGTCTTTCATGGAATAAACTTTCCAGAGGCAGCTGAGAAAATAATGTCCATGTGCATATACACACAGATACAGAGTTGCATTGTACAAACAGGATCTAGAAGATTCTAAACATGAATGTAGCATGACAGGAAATAATAAATAGTGCTACCTAGAGATATGTGAGTGGGACTGTGGTGGCTCATTGGTTAAGATGCTGAACTTGACAACTGGAAGGTCAGCAGGTCAGCAGTTCTGAGAACTGAGTGCTGAGTGCTCCCGTCTCTGTCACAGCTCCTACCAACCCAGCAGTTCAAAAGCAAGAAATTGCAAATAGATAATAATATTGTCTCAGAGGATTTTAGGGGATGCCTGAATGAGGCTTCTTTCATGTCCCCAAGTACAAAAAGATAAATAAGTACCACTTCGGTGGGAAGGTAAACAGTGTTATGTGCATTCTGGTGTCAAGGAATGCCTGTCACATATCCACAGAAATGTCTGCAGGTGTAGACAGCACTGGCTCTTTGGCTATAAACAGAGATGAGCACTGAGTTCTAGAGTTGGATACGACTGACTTTAGAGCAAGGGAGACCATTACCTTTACCTATATGTGTTATGCCAGTGATAGAATGTTGGCCATTAATCCATGGTATTTCATATTAGAGAAACAGAAAAGTTATAGCAATTCAAGCGTTTTCACACTAATCCTACATCTCTTTGGGTCCTTTTCTCTTCTAGATTTGTGTTGTCCTGAAGGAGTAGCCAATTCTTCACAATTAACTTTGAGATTGTTGTATGTTCACACCAAGAATGGAGGAAAACCATTCATGGCATTTTCTAACTCATGTGCCAAAAGAACTAGGCTCAGTTTGTATCTTGTACCCCTTGATTTGGAGGTTGGAGATGCTGTCTTTTATTGTTCTGCCTTAGCTAGCACATCTTCTTGGGCCAACCCCATTTCCCCTCAACCCAGGACATCTTCAGCTGTCAAAAATAGACTCCCTCATCTAGCCTCATTTTGTACTCAGGAAGCAATCGTGTCTACCTTACCACATCTGATGTGGCTCTGAACTGTGAACCAGACAGGTCTTGATTTGACTTCTGCCTCCCCCATGTGTTTGCTAAGATCAAGGAACCATTGTTTTCTGGTCCCTAATGCATGCCGAAAATAACCAGAACTTGGAAAAACCATGTTATGAACTATGGTGACCATAATCTTCCAACTACCATGATTGGTGGCTGTAGAGGCCAGGACCATGGTCCCCAATGTGGGGCACATGCCCCACGGGGTGGTGATGGAGTGGATTCAAGAATGTTTAGACCAAGTTAATGGCCTTTTATGCTCCCCGTACATGGATAGTACTTCACTTTTTGAGTAATAAGGATTATATGTCACGGAAGCGGGGAAGCATCAGGAATTTAGAGATGCTTAGGTGGGGCACGACTCAAAACAAGGTTGGGAACCACTAAGCTAGGGGATCTATAGTCCAAGAAGCACTTTTCCTAAGTACTGCTAATGATAATAGTGGACTACCAAACAATATAGTTGTAAAATGTCTACAGTAGGGGTCCCCAACCTATGGCCCATGGGCCAGACCTAGCCCCCAACACCATCCCATCCAGCCCATTGCCGCCTCCACTGCAACCAGAAGTGAAGGTGGACACATTTACATCATCTGTAAAACGTGCCCGTGCATGCAGAAATACACCTGTGACTGTCGTAAATACAAAAGTGGGCGCATTTACATCAGCCGTAAATGCGCCTGCTTGTGCTTCTGGTGCATAGTCTGGCCCACTCAGCTGTCCAGGAGGTGTGGTCAGACCCACGGTGAAAAAAGGTTGGCCACCCTTGGTCTACAGTAATATCCAAGCAGCATTTTGGAAGGACAGGTGAATGTCAGCCTACAGGCCTATGAAACATGATCAAGCTGGTTCCAAGAACTGCATTTTGCTGAATTAAAAATGATTGTGTGGTAGCCACAACAAGCAACAATACTCCATCCATTTCATTCTACAGAAGCAGGCATCCGCATAGAAATGCTGCCCATTTCTTTCTGACTATTGAATGTGGTGATATTTTGTTCTCCTGCCTGCTGCTGCTGTTCAGTTAATTGTAGCAGATGCACAGCAAAGTGGGACAGGTTTTAGGCAATGTTATGTTCTAATGCAAGCCTCCCAGTTCACCCCTCTTTAGACCAGCTAATAAACACACTTGTCCTCTAGATATTTGAGAGAAAGAAAAGTATCATTTACTCACAAAATGAGGTCAGAAGATACAAGTGCTCAGGAGTCTTGATGAAGTTGGATTAGAAAGAAGTAAAGTATTTCTTCCAGCCATGTGGCCTGGAAGATGGAAGAGCTCAAAAAGACGTTTTTCATCTTCCAAGATAGAAAAGGAAGAGTGAGAAAGCCATAGCAAACAAAGGCCTTAAGACTTGCAAATAAAGTCAGGTGACCTCTGAGGCAGGAAAGAACCTTTCTAATTGTAATTAGAGACAAACAATGCAAAACAACTTACTTTAGGTCAGGCTAGTCTTTCTTGTCTCTCTGGGTACTGCATGCTGGGGTTGCACTGGAATATTCAACAGCCTCCTTGGTCTTTGCTTTAAAAAACCCTCCCCTTCCTGCCCACCACCTAGTGAAAAACCATTTAGAGTCCATTGCAAGACAGGGAGCAGACAAATCAGTCATTTTCCCAGCCTTGTATCCCTTGTATCCCAGATCAATGTGGCTTACCTGTAAGGAAGCTGACAGTAAGAATCAAACTAAGCCAACTCATCCTGCTGCTGTGGCTGAGTCTTTCTTTGTCCCAAAGCAGTGGAGGCTGCCTGTGTTGCAGGATGGGTTGGAAGGCTATTTTCAGCTGAACCCCACCTCCCCTTGTTTTTATCCTGTCTCCTTTCCAGGCACTTGGTAGTCCATCCGACAAACGGTTGCATTGTCAGCTGTTTCCTCTGTGATGACAGCTAAATGCGTTGGGAACAATCGTGTAGGGATGAGTGGGGGCAGATGTTTGAACGGTCTGTCCCTTCCACAGAAAACCTTGGGCTCGCACACAAAGCAAAATGGGCCATTGTACAAGAGCTTTGTCTGGAATGGGATGGGATGGTGGTTTGCATTTCAGGAGAGTGCCAGGAACAGCTCAGTGCCCCAACCAGTGCATGAATCAGATCAGGAAAGCCTCCATGGCCTCTGTTTATAGCAGGGGTTCCCAACCGTTTCAAGCTGGGGGCCAGGCCACGCTCTTTCAGTCAACTTTGAGGGCCAGATGGCCATTTTGCCCTGCTTGAACGATGGGGTTGGCTTCAAAGGGACATCCATTTTATTTCATGAATGCCCTTTGAGGAGTGGGGACCACATGAAATGGCACTGTAGCCTGGATCCAGCCCACAGGCCTTAGGTTGGGAACCCCTGATTTATATGAACATAAGAGAACAACAACCAGCAATCACAGTTTTCAAGGGAAATTTCTTGCCCAATTCACAGAGGCTTGTCTCAAGAGATTAGTGCCGGGGTGCCCAAATTTTTTGAGCCGTGGGACGATCATGTGGTTCAGGGAGCTGGTCACTAAGGCCCGGGGGCGGCCCCCGATGCCAATTCATCCGGCCCACGAAGCCCTCATCACTCCTGGAAGCGGAAGTAAAACACGCCCGTATGGGTGCGTTTAACTTCCGCTTCCAGGAGCGACGAGGGCTTCACGGGCCAGATGAATTGGCATCGGGGGCCGCACCCGGTCCCTGGGCTTTAGTTTGGGCACCACTGGATTAGTGCCACAAAGACAGACACCACAAGATTACAGGGTCGATGTCTTCTGGTGCTGCTATTAATCTGGAATCTTTTCATCTCAGTTACTTTTATTCTGTGCTCCCGTTCTGTAAAATGGGAGAATGCAAAGAATCGTGAGGTTCTCTTATATCTCCTCAACAACAAGGACTTCTCTTCTAAAGCTGAGTAGCCTTTTCTTAGAACAGTTCAGGGCATCTTCTTTCTAAACCAGGGCCACGAGGCCAGGATTCTTGGTGAGATTGTTTTTAGAAAAAAGCACAGTTAAAGCAAAGTCTTTAGATCTTTTAAATCTTTTAGGCCTGTCATGTTGCCCGCAAAATGGAGGAGCTCAAAAATACATTTTTTTTGAAAGGAAAAAATGGAAGGGGGGTGACAAGAGAGAGAGAGAGAGAGAGAGTAGGCCAGAACATGCTAAGCCTTAATAGATGCAAATTGGTCAGATGACCCCTAGAGACGAGAAAACAGGAAGTTTTCCAATTAGTTCCTTAGGGACAAACAGTGTAAAACAACCTTCTTTAGTTTAGGCTGGTATTTCTGTCTCTATGGTTTCTGCCAGTGGTGGGCTCCAAAAAAATGTACTGCCATACTGTGGGCGTGGTATGGTGGACATGGCCAGGGGGAAAGCCCTGTGTTGCACCAAAAATAGGACTACAGTAAAACCCCAATTTACGAATGCCCCTACTTACGAATAATTTGACTTCCCATAGGGGAAATGGCGTTTTTTGCTTCACTCGAGGCAACACAGAGAAAAAAAGAATTAATTCGTAAATCAGGGCATGTTCGTAACTCAAGGCATGGATTTCAGTGCAGAACCAATTCATAAGTCAAATTATTCATAAGTAGGGGCATTCATAAATTGGGGTTTTACTGTATAACCATAATCAAATTATTTTGAAGGCAGTGTAACACCCCTGTCCACTCTGGGGGAATCAAAATGGACCCTGGTTAAAAATGGGGATGGGGATGGTTTGCATTTTTGGAGCCACTTTTTTATTTTGCAGGATTCAGAGGAGATGGAGGGTGTTAAGGATGGCCTGGAGCCATGGTGGAGGGTTGCCATGGTCCATGACATATAGGTAAAAGTCACACACATGCACACATTAAAGTGGGCCAGAATTTCATCAGAATTACTGGTTCAGATTACCATTCCTAAAACCTATTAACTAGAATAGACAGTGGCTATAATGGGACTGTAGTGGCTCAGTGGAAGGTTGGCAGGTCAGCAGTTTGAGACCTGAGTGCTGCATGACGGAGTGAGCTTCCATCTCTGTCCCAGCTCCTGCTAACCTAGCAGTTCGAAAGCAAGAAATTGCAAATACAATAGATAAATAGGTATCACTTCATATGTCCATGGAAACGTCTGTAGACACAAACAGTGCTGCCTCTTTGGCTATAAACAGAGATGAGCACTGAACCCTAGAGTCGGATATGACTAGCTTTTCAGCAAGGGTGACCTTTACCTTGCCCAATACATGTGATATTGACTCACAGCAGAGTTTTAGGCAGGAGTTGCTGAATAATTACTTGGATTTACTGAGGGGTGGGAGGGGTTTTGAACCTGAAATGTTCCGGACACAAATCATATGATTAACCAGCAAACTATAATCCCCCATCTAAACCAGATCACTCCAGCAAGACTTCATAATGATAAGCACTTAATCTTCAACAATGGAATGGATTGCTTCAGAAGGTTAGCCAACTCTTTCTCATTGGGAATTTTTAAGCAAATGTTGGATGGCCAGGTCAGGGATGGGGTCTGTAGATTTCCAGCATTGATGGAAGAGCTTGGTCTAGATCTGTGGCTCCCAACATGGGGCACATGCCCCACAGCAAGGCAATTCGAGATTGAGTTATTAACAGTTAATGACTTTTTAGGCTTCCTCCAAGGGAATTGTCATCGACTGCAACTAATATCTGAGAAAGCACATTTCCCTGAAGCAGGAAAAATGCCATTGGCGTGAGTTTGTTTAAGATGGATCCCAGCTTGTTATGAAGTGACCCACACACTATGATCACAGAACCATCTCCTGCAGCACACATGAAATGAGACATGCAGGATTTAACACCGGGACTTCAATGGACTGCTGCAGCCTTGAAGATATTATCAAGGCGCATCTGGCATGGCCTCTTCCACCTCCATAACCAGAGTTCCTCCTCTGCTCATTTTGCCTTTGGGCCTAATATGATGGTTTCCAGTGGCATTTTCTCCACTGAGGGGGACCATCACCCCACCTAAAGTGGCTCATCCACTCGTGGACGTTGGCCCCTTTAGGGGGTCAGGTTCAGTGGTGGGCATCAGCAGGTTCGCATCAGTTCGCCAGAACCAGTAGCAGAAATTCTGGCTGGCCCCTCTGCCCATTCAAGTTTTGAAATAAAGTTGTCCTAATTCAGGTACAAATCAGGGATTTCCCCCTGGCCATGCTCAACATACCATGCTCACAGTGTGGTAGTAAAAATTTTTTGAGTCCATCACTGGTCAGGTTAGTTAACAGCTGCCCAACACTCGGCGTTGACTCGCTGGCTGTATTGTCTACTCTATCACCATAGTGGGATGTCCGGCCAGACATGGTCTAAATGAATAGGAGTTCACTTTTTGAATAATAAGCATTATATGTCACAGGAGGGGGGAAATCAGGATTTTAGAGATGCTTAGGTAGGGCATGGCCAAAAACAGTTAGGAACCACTGGTCTTGATGATAGTTCCAGTTCTTTGAGTCTGTGATTCCTTAGGGCCAGGTTTGTCAATTAAACTGGCATTAAAATCTGTACCTTGAAAATATAGCACAGGATTAGGGCTGTTTTGAGACCTGGAAAGACTCTGCTATGATTGATGGACTCAAGAACTCACGGTTCAGTTTCTAAATTGAGAAGGGAAGGGAGGACAACAACATGGGATGGAATGAGAAAAAAAGGAAGGGGAATGAATGAATGCTAGCCTAGCCTTTCTCCCAGTGTCTTACAATGAAATTGTGCTGAAAAGTCCATTTAGCTCAAAAATAACAAAATTCCCCTTCATGTTATCAAGACAGTGCTTTTTTGTTGTTGTTCAGTCGCACAGTCGATTCTGACCCTCTGCAACCCCATAGACCACTGTCCGCCAGGCACTTCTGTCCTCCACCATCCTCCTCAACTCACTCAGCTCTGTGCCCATTGCGTCCACAATACCATCTAGCCATCTCATTTTTGGCCGCCCCCTTTTTCTTTTGCCCTCCACCTTTCCCAGCATCGAGGCTTTCTCAAGTTAATATTCTCATTTGATGTCCAAAGTACTTTAGCTTCATCTTTACAATTTGACCTTCTAAGGAGCAGTCAGGATTGATTTCTTCTAAGATTGACCTATTTGTTCTCCTCGCTGTCCAGGGGACTCTCAAAACTCTCCTCCAACACCAAATTTCAAAGGCATCTATTATTCTGTGCTCAGATTTCCTAACGGTCCAGCTCTCACAACCATACATTGCCACCAGAAATACCATTGCTTTGACTATACGAATTTTTGTTTGCAATGTGATGTCTCTACTTTTCACTATGTTCCCCAGGTTTCTCATCGCTTGTCTCCCAAGAATCAGTCGCCTTTTTATTTCATGGCTGCAATCACCATCTGCAGTGAGCACTAAACGAAACCCTCCCATTCAGTATTGCTGAAGTTGGGGAAGAGGGGGATATTTTATAGTCACCATATCCAGGCCAACTTCCTCTCTTCTCTCCAGGATCCAAGGAAAGGAGGCCCATCAGAAGCAGCTGTCTCCTGGCTCCTGTGGTTAGCATTCCAGGCCAAGGCAAACCCCAGCTGTTGCCTGTGAAATGAGATCTCAACCCACCCACCCGCTGGGCCCTCAAGAGCTGCACTTCTCATCAACCATGTCTCCTTTGCTTGACCCTCTGACTTCCCTTCCGCACTCAACAGCTGGTTGAGGCTAAAAATAAGCCCATGGCACGGCTTCCTCTACATTGCCTCAAGATGGAAGCCTTCCTTTCTTTCCTGGAAGGCCCAGAGAATGTGGAAGTCTCTTTTCGAGGCGACAAATTCCTGTCCAGCAATAGATGACAGAACTTTGAAGAAATAATTTGGCGTGCCAGAACCCCCAGAATTTCAAAGCCAAGACTCCTACCCGGGGGGACATCAATAGGGTCATGCCATTTAGGTTTTTGAGGAAAATCTGATGGTCTCCACCGAGGAGGTGGGTGGGCGTATTAGAAAATTATTTTAAATTGTCAAGAGACAAAATGAGGTTCTCCAAGGGTTTAATTTTATTTAGGTTGCACTCAATATATATGTGTGTGTGGCAGAAAGCAAAGTGAATTTCAGAAAGAGCTCCCCACAGTGCAATGGAAAAAGAAAGGCATATTTTGTAGTCTCCTCTTCTGCGGATATCATTAAACTTCTTCTTTCTGAAAACACAGCTTGTACAGCAGGAGTTTACAACCTAAGGCCCGTGGGCCAGATCTGGCCTGTGGTGCCATTAGTGGTGGGATGTCAAAAACTTTACTACCCCACCGTGATGTCATCACAGTGTGGGCGGAGATGACATCATGATGTCATGATGTCATGGGTGGGGCCAAAGAAATAACAGTGCTCCATGCGCTCCGGTGTCTAGTCATGCCTGCCACATGACCATGGAAATGTCTGCAGAAGCAGACAATGCTGGCTCTTCGCTTAGAATCAGAGATGAGCACTGACCCAGAGAGTTGGATACGACTGGCTTTCGAGCAAGGGAAACCTTTACCTTTAAAATAAAAATAAGCACACACACACACCCCTCAACCCACCCACCCACAACACAAACCCGTAAATAAAATAAATAAATAAATAAAATAAAAATTACATTAAAATACACCCACCCATCCAAACACCGACCCACCCACCCCAAACATAAATCAACCCACCCACCCCAAACACAAACCCATCACTTACCTGTTAGTATAAGTGCCTGGGCAGCACCATGTTGCAAGATGGATATGGAAAACAGCTGTACCTCCTTAAGGGTTCTCCAATTGGAACAGCAGTTGGAACAGCACAGGTGTAGCTTATTGATGAGTTAACTCCAAGACTTTGCTTAAAAACCCCAAGCCATTGACGTACTACCACAGTTCCTAAAAAAGCCTGCCAGCCACCAGGCCTTTTTAGGAACTATGGTAGTATGTCAATATAGGTAAAGGTATTAAATACACATTAAAATACACACAGACACACCACATCCAAAGGTGAGTCACTTACCCTGGGGAGCAGGCTATAGGGAGCTTCAGGCTAGCAGCTTCTCTTCCTCCTCCCCACTTGGGAGGACAGCAAGGAGGCCGTGCATACGCGCCAAGGACTGTAGGCATGCATGCATACCAAGTGCTTGGCACGCATGCGCAGTGGGGGAACCAGTGAAAAGGTAAGTCCCAAAGGTGGTTTCCCCCCCCCAAAAAAAAAAAAAAGCTGCTACCGGTTCTCCAGGACACTGGGGAAAGTTACTACCGGTTCTGGCGAACTGGTGCGGACATGTTACATCCCATCACTGCGTATGGCTCCCACCCCCTCCAAGGGCATTCAAAAAACAAAATGGCCACCCCTTTGAAGCTGTTGGGACAAAATGACCACCCCATCATGCAGGCAAGGCAAAATGGCTACCCAGCTCTCAAAGCTGACTGAGAGAGTGTAACCTGGCCCCTGGCTTGAAAAGGTTGGGAAGCCCTCTTGTAGAGGTTGTGGTTTCCTATATTCTTCTTGGATGCCCTGAGATGGTTTCTCATTTCTATCAGAACATGCTGAGATAATTGCTTGTTTTTTTCTGGCCAAGGCTATGTTCATATGAGTGTTTTAATATAATTGTGTTTGATATCAAGCATAATATGTTTATTAATATTGATAAATTAAAATTTTGTCTTCACAGAAGGAACAGTAAAGGTAAAAGTCTCCCTTGCTCAAAAGCCAGTCATGCTTGACTCTAAGGGGTATTGTTCATTTCTGCTTACAGCCAAAAAGCCAGCGCTGTCTACGTCTGCAGACATTTGGCAGGCAAAGCACATGGAATGCTGTTATCGTTCCTGCTGAAGCAGTACCTATTTATCTATTTGCAATTTCTTGCTTTCAAACTGCTAAGTTGGCAGGAGCTGCAACAGATAATGGGAGCTCACTCCGTCACACAGCACTTAGGTCTCGAACTCCTGGCCTGCCAACTTTCCAGTCATCAAGCTCAGCGTCTTAACCACTAAGCCACTGCAAAACAGTATAATGCCTTAAAATAAAAAAAATATTTAAAAAAAGCAAGAGTTCTAGAGAGAATGCCACTGTTGGTGCTCCCAGTCTAGGACGGGGTGCCCAAACTACAGCCTGCGGGCTGGATACAGCCCCCGAAGCCATTCTATCCAGCTCATGACGCCCTCACCAAACCAGGAAGTGAATACTGACGCTTCTGCAGATGTGCGGAGGCATCCATATTTACCTCCTGGTTCAACGGGGACATCCTCATGCATGCGCACGTGCCAAACTAGGAAGTAAATATGGATGCTTTCGCACATGTGCAGAAGCATTCACGTTGAACAAGGAATATGGATGTTTATGTGCAAACACACCTTGTTCTGGGGTGTGGTCCGGCCCACTCAGCTGTTCTGGGGGTGTGGTCAGGCCCCCAGCCCAAAACGTTTGGGCAACCCTGGTCTAGAATGATCACGGTGTCTTCTACTTGTACCTTTCCCATCATCCCTCTTACTTCTGCTTAGTGCAAAATATTGGTTCTGGAGGAAAAGACAGAGCAGCCACACAAAGCATCTTCTTTAGTAGCACTAAAAGCTGCTGAGCTTCTGTGCCGCCAGTTGAAAGCTGTGGGAAGGTTACAGGATGAAGCTCTTTCTCAACTGGCAAATCCAGTGCTGTTTGGATAGAAAACATGGAGTTTATAAGTGTCTACTCTAGACCTTCCACTGATATCAAGGGGAATGGGCACAAATCATTCTGTAATTTATACAGAACCCCTGATGAAATTTTGGGGAAAGGTGGTCCTTTACATCTGCATCAGACTTGGTCTGGTTCAAACACCTATGAAAAATCTATAAAACTCTTTCTTACCTAACATGATAGTAAAATATACTCTTTGGTAGGCGGCTGAAATTGCATTTTTGTTTAGAAATTACCTTCTCCACCCTAACAGAACATTATAATCCTTAATTTTCACTGCCCATCATTCATTACATTTCCTTTCATTGTGTTCTTTCATTCAGCCTGTATTCTGAATATACTGTACAGTATTTGGTATTTTTGAAGCGCTCAATATATTACAAGAAGAAGAACAAGAATGTAAAGGTTTCTCCTTCAGCCCATTCTTTGTGAAGAAATAAACCTCATTTATTCAGTAGTCATCAGTCCCCCTCTACTCTCTATATAAAAGGGGGAAGGAAGTAACTCCTTTTGGTGTATTTTTTTTCTCCTTTCGTGTGACTGGGAGATTCAATAAACAAGAATCCAATTAAGGAAAAATGAATGTAACATATTCTTTAAACAAAGGATAATGCAAAGATATAATATTAACACAGAGCTTCTTCCCTGGGCATAACTTAATTATACAAAACATGAATGAACGTTTGAGAACAGACAACACAGCAGTGAAACAAAATCAACAACCCTCAAGCATCTAGCTAAACAATCCTTAAATTATGCAAAAACATGCAGCATTCTTGGTTTCTTGACAACCATTTTCCTAGTGAGGAACCCTTTATTTCTGGGTCCTCTCTATTTCATGGCTACAGAAGATAAAGTTCCTGCTCCTTGTTTTAAAGTCCTTGAATAATGATGATTAGCTGATACCCTCATATTAACCTGTTTTCCCTCCTACAACGTGTTTTCCTCAGAACTAATATGCCTCAGCAATCAGACTTGCAAATTAAGCCCGGGTTTGCCTTCTAGCGACCAATCATAAAACAGCACACTCTAAATACATGATACACAGTTGAGGACAATCATGTGGTATGACAAACAGCTGTCTTTTGCCTCTTTGTCAAGTTTGACACTCAGATGTAGTGCTTGTGTTCTTCACGGTAGTCAAAAGCATCACCTTCAAAGGGCAAGGGTGGAGGGTGGTTGTAGTACCCCATCAAGAAAATCCATAAGGTGCCAAGGGTCAGAACTGGTGTAACCAGAAGCAAGCAAAGATGGTCTACAGTGGCAGCAATACGGTTCCAGCTATCTTTTTCCTGCAAAGGAAAAGGTGTTAAAATCACAGGGCTGGAAATTTAATCTAATTTAATTTTTGTATTTATATGCTGCCCACTCAGGTTTTTTACCCAACTCAGAGCAGCTCACATCACAGTTGGACAATCACAATCATGCAATAAAATTTAAACATTATTATAGTAATTATAAAACCCTATAAAACTTACAAATCAAGAAATAAAAAGTTAAAAGATTAGAAACAAGAGATCACTAAACCTTGTCTTCCAGGTGCCTACACCAGTGTAGTCCTTCCTCACATTAACTTTCCACTTTCCTGGTCAGGACATGCAATCCAGACCACATAGAATATTTCTTCTTCTGTGTCTAGGCCAGATGTGCAACTGCCAAAATGAAGGCACCTTTTGGTGAGTTCATTCTGCAGTTCCTTTCGCCTGACCTACTGTAAGAAAAATTAGCTGGCAACACAAGGTTGCCGTTACCAGGATACACCCGATTGTGGTTCAAAAATACCACATTCTTCAAGGAGTGTCTTTCTGTGTACAGTGTACCCCACATAGAACATAACAGTAAGGGTAAAGATTTCCCTTGTTCAAAAGCAAGGCTAAGATGCAAGGACAATACACAACCCAAGAAGGTGCTGTGGCACCCACTATCGTCTGGATTCTCTGTTTTCACAAATTTGGGTGAAATTGAATGAGAGCCCCAGACAAAAGGTAAGAGTGGAACCAAGCTTTCTGAATTTAGGTAAAGGCAAAGGTCTCCCTTCAGTGATGGGATGTAACAGGTTCTCACCAGTTCTCCAGAACCGGTAGTAACTTTTCTCAGTGTTCCGGAGAACTGGTACCAACTTTTTGGGGGGAACCACCTTCAGGGCTTACCTTTTCACTGTGCATGCGCACAAAGCACTTAGTGTGGATGTATGCCTACAGTGCTTGGCGCGTATGCACGGCCTCCTTGCTGTCATCCCAAGCGGGGAGGAGGAAGAGAAGCTGCTAGCCTGAAGCTCCCTATAGCCTGCTCCCCACGGTAAGTGACTCACCTTAGGATGTGGTGTGTCTGTGTGTATTTTAATGTGTATTTAATACCTTTACCTACTATATTGACGTACTACCACAGTTCCTAAAAAGGCCTGGCTTGGGGTTTTTCAGTAAAGTCTTGAGGTGTGTGTGTGTGTTTATTTTTTTTAATTATTTTGTATTTTTTCCTTTGGCCCTGCCCACATCATGATGTCATGATGTTAGCTCCACCCACACTGTGATGACATCACGGTGGGGTAGTAAAATTTTTGACATCCCACCACTGTCTCCCTTGCTTGAAAGCCAGTCTTATCCGGCTCCGGGGTGCAGGGCCCATCTCTGTTTACAGCCAAAAAGCCAGCACTGTCCACATCTGCAGATGTTTTATGGTAGGCATGACTAGATACCAAAGCACATGGAATGCTGTTGCCTTTCCCACCAAAGTGGCACCTATTTATCTACTTGCAGTTTCTTCCTTTTGTACCACTAAATTGGCAGGAGCTGGGACAGACGATGGACATGCACCCCATTATGCAGCAATTGGGTCTTGAACTGCTGGTCTGCCAAACTTCCAATAATCAAGTTGCAGCATTTGAATTTAGTGAGCAGTAAATTGCTGCCAGCTGGCTAGAGGAATTCGCCCAGAGGAACCTTCTTGTTGTTGTTGTTGTTGTTGTTGTTGTTGTTGTTGTTGTTGTTCAGTCGCACAGTCAATTCCGACTCTTTGCGACCCTATGGACCATTGTCCTCCAGGCACCACTGTCCTCCACCATCTTCCTCAGCCTGCCCAGCTCTGTGCCCATTGCATCTAGCCATCTCATCTTTGGCCACCCCCTTCTTCTTTTGCCCTCTATCTTTCCCAGCATCGAGGCTTTCTTAAGTGAATCCAATCTTCTTTTTGATGTCCAAAGTACCTTAGCTTCATCTTTACTATTTGACATTCTAATGAGGAACCTCTAATGAACTTCTAATGAGGAACCTGGAATACCTCAAAGGTGTTCTCACCTCATTGTATTCGTTCTTGTCCCGCATGTGCTTCACAATGTAGTTGGCACCTGTGATGGTTGGCTTGATCTCATTGTAGAGTTGTTCATCCATGCTGCCTGGGCCATGGAGGCTTGGCCCTAGCAGGGCAAAAGGTGAGAAACTATGAAAGCAAACCACCACAAAGGAAGCAGGGAGTATATAAATCCAATCAATCAATAAATAAATAAATATCTAGGATCAGGGTCTACAACTAACAGCTTTTCTGCATGAGCTTTTCTGGAGTTGCTGGTGCAGGCCAGCCAGAGTCACTTGGAGTTGGTTAGAGGACTGGTATGTTGTTTGGTGCAATCCTCACGTTTCATACATTACAAGACTTCAAGCAATTCTTTTTGGTGTGGCTCCTTCTGTTGAGTATTCTAGTGCAACCCCAGCATGCACTGAATACTAACACACTAACCAGAGAGACAGGAAAGACTAGCCTGACCTAAAGAAAGTTGTTTTGCATTGTTTGCCTCTAATTACAATTAGAAAGGTTCTTTCCTGCCTCAGGGGTCACCTGACCCTATTTGCATGTCTTAAGGTCTTGGTTTGTTCTCACCTTTTCTCTCTTGCTTTCTGGCTTTGGAAGAGGAAAGTTGATCAGAGACCAGAATGGGCTTTCTCAGCAACCTTGAGACTGAAAGGGAGTCATTTAGAGCTAATCTGAATAATCTATTGATGCTAATGGCTGTGTGAAGCTGTATTGTTGTGCTTGGTTGTCTGTCACTTTGCTAGACCACACCCATCTCCCTTTGACCCCCTGAATTTGGAGTATAAAAACCATGCCTGTAAATTTCACTCTTTGTCTGAAGAAGTGGACTTGATCTACGAAAGCTAACAATAAAAATAAAGCAGTTAGTCTATAAAGTGCTACAGTGTTTTTTATTTTATTTTTATTTTATTTTGTTTATTTTGTTTTGTTTTCTGATATGCCTGGAAGAAGAAAGATGTCCTTTTGAGCTCCTCCATCTTCCAGGTCATGTGACTGGAAGAAAGGCCACATATACTGTACTTTCTTTTTTCTAAACTAACTCACCTGGATGTCCTGCCTACATAATTGACCTGATGCAACTTCACCAAGACTCCTGAGCACATGTATCTTCTGACCTCATTTTATGAGTAAATGATATTCTTCTTTCTCTCAAGTAACTAGTCCAAGTGTGCGTATTAGCTGGACTAAAAATGGGACTAATTGAAAGACTTGCATTCAAACATAAAATTACCTAAAATTTGTCCTACTTTGCTGCTACAAATAACTTAACACCTTCCATTGGGAATTTCTCGCATCGCAAAGTAGCAGCCACTTCACCATATTGGCAAATTAAACACTTCCTCTGCTCCTCCACAGATTAGTAGAAGAAGTGTTTTCTTTACTGTATTAGGGTGGTACTCAGTGGTGGGATGTCAAAGTTTTTACTACCCCACCGTGATGTCATCACAGTGTGGGTGGAGCTAACATCATGACATCATGATGTCATGGGTGGAGCCAACATCATGACATTGTGGGCAGGACCAAAGAAAAATAAAATAAAATAAAAATAAGCATACCCACCCACAACACAAACCCACAAATTAATTAAGTAAGTAAATAAAATAAAAAATACATTAAAATCACCCACCCAAACACCCACCCCAAACACAAATCAACCAGAGCTTTTAAACCAGAGTTTATAGCTTATTCTGGCTAATCTTTCTCACACTAGGTCAGATGGAAGGAACTACAGAATGAAATCACCACAAGATGGCTTCATTTTGGCACTTTTCAACTTTTCAACAGTTAAAGAAGTCAGGTACTAAGTCTTTGCCTAACCAGTTCTCTAGGATAATATGTCTTAATGTAAATGTAAAACAGCTGTACCTCCTTAAGGGTTCGCCAATTGGAACAGCACAGGTGTAGCTTATTGATGAGGTAACTCCAAGACTTTGCTTAAAAACCCCAAGCCAGGCCGCCAGGCCTTTTTAGGAACTGTGGTAGTACGTCAATATAGGTAAAGGTATTAAATACACATTAAAATACACACAGACATGCCACATCCAAAGGTGAGTCACTTACCCTGGGGAGCAGGCTATAGGGAGCTTCAGGCTAGCAGCTTCTCTTCCTCCTCACCACTTGGGAGGACAGCAAGGAGGCCGTGCATATGCGCCAAGCACTGTAGGCATGCACGTACACCAAGTGCTTGGCGCACATGCGCAGTGGGGGAACCAGTGAAAAGGTAAGCTCCGAAGGTGGTTCCCCTCAAAAGCTGCTACCGGTTCTCCGAGACACTGGAAAAAGTTACTACCAGTTCTGGCGAACTGGTGCGAACCTGTTACATCCCATCACTGGTGGTACTGATGTGCTATATCACCTATTTTAAAAATATAGAAAATATCTCTCAGAAGTGGAGGGAGGAAACAGAAAAGGGATTTCATTTCATTTCTTTGAGACTTCAATGTTAAAGGTCGGGTCAAGAACCTGTGTGAACCCAATTCCACCCCCTACTCCCTGCCTCTCCTGCTTCTAGGAGGAAGTTTTTTTTTTAATTAGGCATTTAAAAAGAAATACAAAAATACAAAACAAAACAATTATAAAGATATATATAACCATGAAGATCATGTAACATTTTTCTCCAAACAATTCAATGTTACATTTGCCCCATTTCTTTGAACATAATCTTCTTCACGTTGTTATCATTCACAACATTGACATCACCCTTGTGTTATTTACAATGTCCGGGGAATTCTGTATTTTCACAGTTTCCAAAAGTCATTCTGATCTTGTACAGGGGGTATGCCCTTTTTCCCCCCCAGAGTATAACTTATAAAAGGTTCCCAGATCCTCCAGAAATTATTACTTTGCACTTTTCCTCTCCTACAATTTAACTCCCAAGTAAGTTTTTCATTTAATGCCAAGTCCCACATTTGTTTATACCAATCTTGTATACTTGTTTTTTCTTTACTTTTCCAACTTTTAGCTATACATTGTCTCGCAACAGTCAACATTATGGCCAGCAGTTCTTTATTGTCCTTATTCATGTCAAAATTATCAACGTCGGTTAGCAAAATTGTATCTGACCCCAGCCTAACTTGCACATTTAGTATATTCTCCAATTCTTTTTCAATTCTTTCCCAATAAGCTTTTAATGCATCACAACTACACCACATATGTTCGTATGTTCCCTTTATTTTGTTACACCTCCAGCATATATCGCTTAGGTTATTATACATTCGATGCAAGACGACTGGGGTCCTATACCATCTAGGAGGAAGTTTTAAACATTATTTTTTTAATAAGTGATGCAGCACATCAGCACTGCCCCAATACAGTCTAAATGTGATTTATTTCACTCCCTCTGTTGCTGATCTCACACTGGAATTATCTCTTTAAGGGATAAATGTTGGCTGTGATGGACCAAAACAGACTCAAACCAATAAGGATTGTTTAATACCTTTGGGTGCTCTGAGAACTTTTTTGTCATATAGTTGACTTTAAAAAAATTTAACTGAGCTGCTGTAGCAAATAACCAATGTTGGACTTCTCTTCCCCACAGAATAAAGGGTAACGGTTGCCCTTTCTCGAAAGCCACAGTATTCGACTCTAGGATTTGGTATTCATCTCTGTTTGCAGACAAAGAGTCAGTGCTGTCTGAATCTGGAGAAGTTTCCATGGACATGTGGTAGACATGACTAGACACTGGAGTGCATGGAATGCTGTTTACCTTCCCTGATGAAGTGGTACCTATTTATCTGCTTGCAATTTCTTGCTTTCCTACTGCTAGGTTGACAGGAGCTGGGACAGACAACAGCAGCTCTCTCCATTGTGCAGCACTCGGGTCTCGAACTGCTGAACTTTTGACCTTCCTGCCATCGAGTGCAGCATCTTAAACACTAGGCCACCACAGTCTCCTTCCCTTCCCTATACATTTGTTTTAAAAACTCTTTTTAGAGCCATCTAAGCCAGTCACCACTATCACATTCTGTGACACCAATTCCCGTGTCTCCCCCAAAAGGCTTACTAGCAGGTGTGATCCGACTGGCCAAACCGTGTCTCTCCGACTGTTTCTCGAACATGAGTTCACTGCGGGACTTGATGGTGAAATACTCTTCAGCCTTGACAATGTACCCAACGGAGCTGCTGCGCCGAATCAGCAGGCCGTTTCGCGTTTCAAGATCACTCTCCACCGGCCTAGGCATGTGTAAGAGGCGAGGCAGAGTCTCAAGAAAGAGCTGTTGATCAGGGTTAGATGAAGAGTTAGATCATGGGTGCCAAAACTATGGCCTGTGGGCCAGATCTTCCTCCCGATGCCAATTTATCCGGCCCACAAAGCCCTCGTTGCTCCCGGAAGTAGAACGTGCCCATACAGCGTTTTGTAATGTGACATATACCCCGCATAGCGCAAAAATGCTTTGTTGTACGAATTTTTCGTTATACGAAGCGTTCGTTATACAGGGTTCCACTGTATTGGGCATTCCAGTAGATCAGGGGTTCCCAACCTTTCCAAGCCAGAGGCTGGGTCATGCTCTCTCAGTCAGCTTCGAGGGCCGGATGGAAAATTTTGCCCTGCCTGTACGATAGGGGTGGCCATTTTGTTTCTTGATTGCCCTTGGAATGGTGGTGGGAACACATGAAATGGTACTGTGGGCCAGATACAGCCCATGGGCCTTAGGTTGGGAACCCCTGCAGTAGATGTTATTGGCATAGAATTCCAGATTAGTTTGCTCACACATGGGCTCCCATTGGTGTTTGCAAATGCTCAAAGTCCAACATTAGGCACAGATTTTACCCCTTCTGCTGGAATGTATGGTAATTACACATTTTCTTCACAGTGCTAGCAGTTTTCTTTTGATACTATTCTCTTAGTAGGGAGGTGGTGTTTCTATGTCCCATGATACCCACCCTTCTCTCTGTCTGTTTCTGGCTTACCTCTTTGGTCCAGCTGGACAGGATGTGTGTACTGGGCGTACGGAAGTGGATGTTGAGTTCGATGACACATATCACCACAACAGCTGTAACAAGTAGCATTACAAACAACAGGAACCTGCCAGAGTGGAGGACACACAGGTAAGAGAAGGGTACCTATTGATGTATATTCAGGTGTTCATTCCATTTGGGTGCTGATACAAAGAGTTTGGTGGTTAGGAATGAATCCTTAAGTGTTTAAAAGACACTCATTGTCAAACCAGTGATGTAATGAAACCAGGGCTTGCTGGGTCAAAGTTGTCGTTTTTTTTTTTTTTTTTTTTTTTTGCATAGGAGGGACTGGCATCATCCCTCCCAAAGACATCTGTTTTTACAGAGCTCAGTTCTCACCTTTCAAGTAATTGGGGTTAGAGCAGGGGTTTGCAACCTATGGCCCATGGGCCAAATCTGGCCCACAGTGCCAAATAATCCGGACCCTGAAGTTGCTCCAGTTACCGCCAGCAGCAGAATCAGCGACGGACTCATTTACGGCTATCATAAATGTGTTTACTACAGCCATAAATGAGTCCGTGGCCATTGTAAAAGTGTTTACAACAGCCGTGGACATGTTTTACAGCCATGTTTACTGGGGGTGGGGGACACCAGTCCGGCCCACTTGGCTGTCTGAGGAGGCATGGTTCAGCCCACAGCCATAAAAGGCTGAGAACCCCTGGGTTAGAGAATCTGATGTTGTTTTGGTTTTTAATTAGGGGTGTATCATTTTTGCTTTTTGTTGTTATTTATAAATTTATTCTGTTTGTTTATTCTTTATGTTTAATTTCTTGTTGTAAAGATTTTTTAATGTGTTGTAAGCTGCCCAGAGTGGGAAAATATCCCAGATGGGCAGAAAATAAATGCAATTAATTATTAATTAATTATTAATTAACTGATTTTCTAAGAACAGTATATTTTTCCAAGTGTTTCCCTGTTGTTTTGGTTTTCAGTAAGCTGTCATATCTTACTCATAAGAAGGTGTCATGAAATTATTTAAAACATCAAAATCAGCTTTTCCCAAGGTGGAGCCCAGGCCCCACAGGGGGACCTGAATTCCCAGAAGCCTAAGTCAGTACACTGGCTGATCAGTGCTTTGGAGAATTGACTTAGGCTTCTGGGAATTGAAGTCCAAAACCCAACGGTTGACAAACACCAATCTAAATGCAATATGTGAAGCTTTAAATAGAATTTGGATTAACTAAATCTATGTAAAATGGCGGGGAAAGGAAGAAGTTCCCTTGCCCAGCACCAGCTGCCAGGCTGGCAGAGTTTTTGAGAGCCTAAGTAAGCTAAGTGTTACTGGGTGGGGAAAAATTATTTACATCATCCTCTTCAAGGTATAAATACAACTCTTTCCCATGGGTCAGGAGTTAGGTGCGTGTGCTGCCAATCAGCCATACTCGAAAATCAACAAACATGGTAAAATCTTCTTCTGATTCAAAGGAGGAGGAGAAAGAAGAAGAGAAAGAGGAGGAGAAGGAAGAAGAACTAGGAAAGGAGAAAAGTTATATAAGAACATTATGTCTCTTCTTTTACTTGTATTAAGACTGTAAGTTTGTTACAGTTGTACCTCGCTTAAAGAGCATAATGCGTTCCACAGGATTGCTCTTTAAGCGAAACACCATTGTAAATGACCAATTATGGTGGGAATTGCAAACCCCGATTTATTTGTTAAGTGAGTTTTTGGTTGGTTTTATTTGTTAAGCGAAGCGAACATTCAGAGAAAATTCTGCTCTTTAAGCGAGTTACTCTTTAAGCGAGACACTCTTTATGCAAGGTTTGACTGTACTGTATGTCGTAAAAGTGTTTTAACAGAACAGGAATGCTATGCTTTTCCTTTCCCAGCCAAAACTTGTAATATGTCTTATCTTACTGTGCTTTGAAGCCTTTTAACTCATTCTTGGTTAACTTTGCACCTGAACGTTTTTCCTCAATACTATACAATGAAATAAAGAAATTATGTTTTAAAATAAGACAGATTTACTTTGTTACTCTACTGCTTTGTATCTCACCAGTACTATGAGTTTATAAGTATGTTGAGCAATTCTATTCCATATACATAAGCAAATTATATTTCACATAAATGAACCTGATAGTTATCGCATATCTTATGCTATGTTAAATCAATGGTAAACATTCAAATGCCTTTTGAAATGCTTCATGTCTCCTGAATAGTGTAAAGGGAGGTGCATATCTGCAAACTCTTATTTGCAAGGGTACTGGGATTTTAAAGCCTCAATATTTATCATGGCTGGTGGGGCAGGTATGGGGTATGGGCCAGACGGTTCCCCCAGTCTGTTGGCTCATCTGACCCCCTCCCTCTCTCTGTGTGTCTTGTTTAGTCTCTTTTTAATTTTTTAATCTCTTAAAATTTTGTTCCTGATTTTTATACTGGGTTTTATATTGTGTTTTAAGTGTTTTTTAAAAGTTTTGTTAGCTGCCCTGGGTCTTTTTGAGTAGGGTAGCATAAAAGTTTGATCAAATAAATAAATAAATAAATAAATAATCATACCGGTAGAATAACTGAGTTGGAAGGGGGCTTTAACCATCCAGTCCAACCCTCTGCTTAATGCAGGAATCCGAATCAAAGCAGATCTGACAGAGGGTTGCTTTCCAATTCTCTCTTGAATGCCTCCAGTGTTGGAACACTCACCACCTATCAAGGCAATTGGTTCCACTGTTGTATTGCTCTAACTGTTAAAATGTTTTTTCCTGATATCCAGCCTATCTCTGGATTCCTGTAGTTTCCGCCCATTATTATGCATCTTACTCTCTGGAATGATTGAGAACAGATCCTTCCCTTTTTCTTTCAGGTATTTGAAGTGTGCTATCATCATATCCTCTCACGGTCCCCTTTTCTCAAGGCTAAACATGACCTGGTCCTTCAGTCTTTCCTCACAGGGCTTGGTTTATAGTCTCTGGTATCCTTGTTGCCCTTCTCTGCACCTACTCTAATTGGTTTACATCTTTCTTAAAGTGTATTGCCCAGAATTGGACTCAATCCTCTAGATGTGGTCTAACTAGTGATGAATAGAGGGACTCCAGATTTAGTATTGAACAGTTCAATGTATGTGAACCCATAAGAGGCAAAAATCAGTAATGTCACTTGATTTCAGCCTGTTTTTAAAACTCATGCCTCTGCCCTCTCTAGTGCCCAGGAGAACTAGGAAGTCTTCTTCTTCTGTGTCTAGGTCAGAGGTGAAACTTCCAAAATGAAGCTACCTTTTGGTGAATTTATTCCATAGTTCCTTTTGCCTGACCTAATGTGAAATAGATTAGCTGGGAATGAACCCTACCTGAAACAATGCCTCTTTTTGGCCAGGGCGAAACTTACTTGCCAATGAGTGGAATGGCAAAGGAGGTGGCTGGCAAACGCTGGGAGATCAGGAGCAGAAAGACAGACTGAGCGAGCAGGATGGAGATCACCAGAGTCACCTTCTCCCCACCTGGAAGGCACAATGACAGAAAGGCATGACACAGTATCTCTGCTTGCAGAAGATAATCCCCTGACTTTTTCATGAGCCTTCAACTACCAGCCCATGACATGAATTTTCCAGGAGAGAGTTAGATTTAGTAACTTAGACTGCCATTCTTCCAGTTTGGAAGACTAGCCTTTAGACTACGTATCACTCCTATGACCGTTGACAGCCTCTGACAGGATATGAGCCTCAAGTCTGCTGACTCAGATCCAGGAAGACCTTTATGATGAGTACAAACATTCTTGAGGCTACACCACAAAAGCAAAACCAAACTAGAAGATGAAGGAAGAAGCTCGCTAGACAAGGAACAACATTAACGGAGGGATATGACTGAGGAACTCAACCTCCCCTATGCCACTTGAAGGATCCTGAATAGACTGAGGGTTGGAGTCCCTAAATGCAAGACATGCTCAAGTGGGGGCTGATGGCAGACAACAACACACTATATGAATGTGGAGAAATACAGAATCCGGCTCATTTACTGGTCTGCTGATTACTGCCAGAAACATGCACCAATGGAGACTTGAGTTTGGCCAACAATAGAGTCAAGAAAGTGGCTTTATTTTGGCAGCCCAGGGTTTGATTGGGACACAAAAGAAAAACTCCTCTGCCAATATGTGGTCAATGAGTAATAACTACACAACTCCCCAATTGACCAATTCTCACTATGGGAGGGCAGGATAGGGCTTTAATTTCCTCTTTCCTGTCATTATTTTGTTTGTTCTTTTTTCATTTCAGTATACGGTAGTTCTATTTCACAAATTTTGACACAGAGAAGAAAAAAGCTTCTGCCATCCAGCCAGGATGGAATAGGAACAGATGGTGTTTGTGCTGACCCACCCAGGCAGGCACGGTCACCACACGGCAGCACTACACAGAGAGTCTTGTTCAAGGATGGTCCAGATATCAAAGGCCAAAAGGCAAGCCAAAGTCTGTTTACTGGTAGTCTGAGTCAGTAGTCTAATCCAAAGGGTGTCCAGGGGCATCGTCCAGGTTGGCAGAGAAGTCAGGGTCACAGCAGGCAAGTCAGGGTCTAGGCAGGCAGTCTGGAGTCAAGCAGGACATCAGTCTTTGCACAAGAGTTGTACCAACACTGGCAGGCTGGAAGAAGCTTGCTTATAAGCCTCCAGACTAATCAGTACCAGATGGGAGCCTTCCTTGGTGCTTCCCTCCAGCTTGCCTGCATCTCAGGTGTAGCTATTTCCTGGACCTCTCCCTGACTGAGGGCTGATCGCTGTCCGAGTCAGACTCCTAATCTGACAGTTCAGCTGCTGGGGGAAACAGACTTGGGCCAGGCGCAGGCTGAGATGCCTGGCTCGGGGCATCCTTGGACTCGGGTTCAGGCAGAACTGGGCTGGGCATAGGGAGTGGCCCCTGATCCAGGTCCTCTTTGGAGTTGTTCTAAGTGGGATTTTTTAACTGATGTGAGATGGCATGCAAATTGAGTCTATTGGTAAAATAAATAAAAACTCTTGGGCCATGCGGTGAGCCAAGGACCATTGTTATCGTCCGTCCCCCCCGCCGTATGTTTACATTCTGATTGTATTAACTGTATTGTTACAATGTTATATTTATGTTTTAGATTGTAATATTGTATTCCATTGCATTTTTTCTTTTTTCTTTTCCCCTGATGTTTAGATATATTGATTGTATTAACTGTATTGTGTTATGATGATATGCAGTGTGGTTTTGTTTTTTTCCACTGTATTTTGTAACCTTATTTTGCAGTGTGGTTTGTTTTATTGCACTGCTGTACTGCATTGTTATATTTATTGTATTATACTGTATGACCTCTGATTATGTTATATTACTTTTGATTGTCTTATATGTATGGTTTCTGTAAACCACCCTGAGTCAGTTGTACCGAGTAGGGTGGCATACAAATCGAATAAATGAAATGAAATGAAATGAGTCGGAGGAGGGCTGGATCACAACAGGGATTGGTGGGCCAAAATATGATAAGTGTCAAATGAGGCACGTATAAGCCTCACCTGAAAGTACCCTGAATAATTAAAGAATGTTAATTGCTTATCTTCCTGCTGTGCAGAACAAGAAGCAGTAAAAGAGGTTTATGCTTCAAGGAGGAAGCCACTAATTAAAAGCACAGGGGCCCCTATGAGACTATACATCAGACTCATGCTGCAAATGCATCTGCAGACTTCATGCTGCAAATGAAAAAATGTCATTAATGATGTTAGGAGAGAAAGATGGAAATCCAGAAACCACTGAAATTCTATCTGTTGACCATGATTTGATCTGAATTAAAAAGTGGCTGAACACACATATATGGCTGTAATGGCAAACTTGACACTCCAGTTGTTTTTGGACTTCAGTTCCCAAAAGTCTAAATTTCTGTGAATCCACATGAATGGGTTTACTGCACGTACATGCAGTAAACCCATTCGTGTGGATTCACAGAGACTTGGGCTTCTGAGAACTGAAGTTCAAGAACACCTGGAGTGTCCAGGTTCTCCATCACTGGTATATGGCAATTTCACCGAGGGTACAAGAGAGATGGCATATTCATGAGAGGCTGCATGGAACATCAGTGGAGGGCCGGGCCCGGAGAGATTAGGAGAAGGGCAGGCAAAGAACATTGCTCACAGTCAGCAGGAAGGTAGAAAGCCAGGATGGTCATGAAGGCAATGAGGATGCAGGGGGTGACAATGTTGATGATGTAGAAGAGAGGCTTGCGCTTGATGATGAGGTAGAAAGTGATGTCCTGGTGCTTGTTGCTTTCACGAGGGACGCTTGGGTCAATATTTTTTCGGGCAGGTCTATGAATGATCTCCCATTCGCCATTCTCTGAGTAATAGAGAGAAAGAGGTGGGATTTCAATGTAGTGAACATGGGAATGTCTACATGACCCTAAGACAGGGGTCAGCAAACTTGACTCTCCAGATGTTCCTGGACTTTCATTCCCAGAAGTCATGGTCAGCACTCAGCAGGTGTACTGGTAATTGAAGTCCAAGAACACTGGAGAGCCAAGTTTGAGGACCCCTGCTCTAAGTATCCACCTTCTACATCTATCATTGGGCTTGGAAAAGTTACTTTTTCTGAACTACAACTTTCAGAATCTCCTAACTAGCATGGCAGTTTCTTAAATCCTTGCCTTAGCTATGAAGAAAATTGTTTATGTTTTGGGCAAGTTGAGAGGAAATAGAGATGGGGGTTATATTGAGCACCCATGACAGAAATTGAATGAATAAAGGTAAAGGTCACCCATGCTTGAAAGCCAGTTGTATCTGACTCTAAGGTTCCATGCTCATCTCTGTTTATAGCCAAAGAGCCAAGAGTATTTGCAGACATTTCCGTGGACATGTGGCAGGCATGATTAGATACCAGAGTGCATGGAATGCTGTTTATCTTCCCACCGAAGTGGTACCTATTTATCTACTTGTAATTTCTTGCTTTCGAACTGCTAGGTTGGCAGGAACTGGGACAGAGATGGGAACTCACTCCATCATGCAGTACTTGGGTCTCGAACTGCTGACCTGCCGACCTTCAAGTTGTCAAGTTCTTAACCGCTAAACCACTGCAGTCTTGAAATGGAATCAGTGCTTGTTAAATTACTCATTCTCACTGATTTAGACCAGTGATGGCGAACCTTTTAGAGACCGAGTGCCCAAACTGCAACCCCAAACTCACTTATTTATCACAAAGTGCCAACATAGCAACAGGGGAAGAAGGAAACACTCCCAATGGGCTGCTGGGCAGAGGGGCAGGGTGAACTGTGTGCTGGGGGGAGGAAGTGTTCTCGTTGGGCTGGTGGGCAGAGGGGTGGTGAACTCTGTGTTGGAGGGAGAGAGGAAGCACTCCTAGTGGGCTGCTAGGCAGAGGGGTGGGGATGAACTCTATGCTGGGGTGACTGCACGGGTGCCCACAGAGAGGGCTCTGAGTGCCACCTCTGGCACACGTGCCATAGGTTCACCATCACTGATTTAGACTGTCTTGACAGTAAGAAAATGTGTTGAGCAATGTTAAAGCTTATCAAGAGTTCTCTTTTTTCTTCCATTCACCATTTCCATAATTTGTGCGAAATATTTCCAGGGTTGTTTCTCTTTGAAAAACAAAGTCCAGACAAGTATGATAATCCTTGCTGATTGTTAAAGAAGATACAAACAACCCATTTAGTGTTCTTGGTTCTTAAATAAAGAAACAGAGAATATAGTTTCCCCTTGACTAACAAGAAAGTTCTTCCCTTCTTCATTAGTAGGGGAACAAATGTTTTAATTTTTCATCTACACCTACAATAACAAGACAAGAGAGGACTTACACCCTGCCCCATAAGCCTTTTGCTCTACTTTGGAAATAAGCCCTTGCAGTACACAGAGCCTCCACAAAGATTGTGAATACAGTTGGGTGTAATGAGGAAGGGAAGATTTTTCTTGTTACTCAAGGGGCAAATCTTGCACTGCTAAGAACACTGTGTTACCTCAAACTACATTCTCTGTTTCTTTATTTAAGAACCTGGAACACTAAATGGGTTGTTTGTATCTTCTTTAACAATCAGCAAGGATTGTCATACTTGTCTGAACTTTCTGAATACAGATTATGAATACAGTCGGGCATACCCTGGGCAGCAACCTTGTCAGGTAATCTTACTTTCTTGTCAAGACCAAGCATAACAATGATCTCAACTTAAGTTTGGTTTGGCCAATGACAAAGTGAAGAAAGTGGCTTCATTTTGGCAGCCCAGGTTTTGATCTGGACATGTAAGGAACAAAAGAAGAAGCCCTTGCAAAGTGCATGAGATTTGCAAATACCCAAGGTAGGCTCTCATAAATGCATAATTGTGTACAGAAATAAATTTGAAATTGGTCCTGTGGATATATATTTTTTTTGTCCTACAAAACTGTGCCATCCTCCATTGCAAGCTGCAACCTAACCTCCCGCCCTCTTGCCCGCTGCTACCGGTGAAGCCTGCTGGGTCAATGACAATCCATTCCACAAGAAAGCTCTTCGTGGGGTCTTCCTCTTTCTCTGGGAGCTCTACGTCTATCTTGACTTGCATGTCGATCTCATTGGCGTTGTACATCAGTGAGCTGGTAACGGCATGGAGAAACCCATTGAGCATGTGTTATGAGCCCACTTTTCCAAAGTCACTAACAATATTGCATTAAAACATCCCCATTTTCATCAAACCTTTAAGTTCCCAAGGAGGACTAAAACTGCATGTTTACTAAAAGCTGACTCACTGCCTTTAAGGCCAAGATAGATAGGTTTTCCACTCATCACTTCTAGGGTAATTGGTTTTCCTGATGCCACATTTATAAAAAAATTGTCATCTCACTGTTGAAAACTTGCTTACTTTTTTGATGGCCCTTCTACCTCTCACTTAGAAGATTTCTTCTTTTTGGGATTACAACTCCCTGGCTCCCCCAACCAGCATGGTTGTTGAAGTGTTTCTGAGCCCTACTAGTACCCTATCATATCTTTTGGATAATATTTTTAATAATAATAATAATAATTTCATGTCAGAACTTATTCTGGGTTGAAAGGATTTTTTTAAATTATTTTAATTTTTTTGCAGAAGAAACTCCACTCAAGGAATGCCCAAATGAGGCTCCTTTCATGTCTCCAAGAACTGGGACAGAGACAGGCGCTCAATCCATCATGCAGTATTCAGGTCTCGAACTACTGACTTGCCAGTCTTCCAGCTAACAAGCCAAGCTTCTTAACCACTGAGCCACTGCACCCACCTCCTTTTAAAATAAATAAATAACCAAGACTGTCAACTGTGCCTGTTCTATTTTCCTTCATTGCTTACCCTTGTAACCATTTGATATGTTATAGATGGCCAAACCTTTGATGGACCACTTTGCCCATAATTGTTTGGAAGGAACCCCACATCAAGGGTGGATCATTGGACTGTAGTTTACTTAGTTTATGAATAAATCTGGCACTCCATTGATTGTGGTTTGTTGGCTAGATACCCACAATGCAAAGGCTTTTCTTCAAACATAGCTTTTCTTTGTCCTTCCTGCTATCCTTCCTTATAGGTAAAGGTAAAGATCTCCCTTGCTAGAAAGCCAGTCATAGCCAACTCTAGGGCTCATCTCTGTTTACAGCCAAAGACTGCCTGTGACTGCAGATGCTTCTGTGGTCATGTGGCAAGCATGACTAGACACTGAAGCACATGGAACACTGTTACCTTTCCTCCCAAAGTGGTACCTTTTCATCTACTTGCAATTTCTTCCTTTCGAACTGCTAGATTGGCAGGAGCTGGGACAGACAATGGGAGCTCACTCTGTCGTGCAGCACTCAGGTCTCAAACTGCTGACTGGCCAACTTTCTGGTCACCAAGCTCAGCGTCTTAACCACTAAGCCACTCTAACCCCCTTCCTTATAGTCACTAGTAAAATGACTTCCCTGCCCTAGCTATAAAGAGCTTCCATTTCTGAAGAGTTGCCTCTCTCTCTCTTTCTCAGAGGAAAGCCTTGGTAAAAACCGTGCGGGTAGAACAATGAATGGTGAGAATGTAGAATGTCAAATGCCCATTGCACATGGCAAAGAAACAAGCCAGAGAAGAGCTGGCAGACAGATGCTCCTCACGTGAACTTCAAGGTGCAGTTCTGCCAGTCAAATGGAAAGAAGTTGACGTTGATGGGGCAGGCACTGCGGAAGATGGCGGGTGGCAGCCAGTAGACCGCGCCGTTGCTGCTGAGAAGGATGTTGGCACTATAAGAGATCTCAAAATTGCCATCATTGCTGCGAAGAGAGAAAAATCCACATTGGTGAACAGGGTCATGGAAGGTCCTTAAGAAAGAAGATGCACGAGGCTCCCCTCCCAGCTCAGCCATGGCCAAGAGCTTGCTGCCCAGGAAGCTGGGCAGTAAGCTGCCCAGGAAGAGGGTGGTTGGGTCCCTAAATCAGTTGTGAGAAATCTAGATCTCCTTCCAGCAATGAATGAAGAAAGAGTGGTGTCAAACAGCCAAGAGTTCAGCTTGAGGCTGTCAGGAAGCTCTTGGCTCCAACATGGAAGGTCTCCTGGTGAGCAGGAACCTCCTTTGGAAGGCTCTTGTTGTTAGTCTTAGCTGACTATAATGGACCCAATGGTCCAGAATAAAGCAACTTCCTGTGACACCAACTACTAGAGGTCTAGAATAGTTTCCATCCCTCATTTTACAATTATATATTTCCCTGCAACTGCACTTTTTATCTGTAAGGAAGCAAAAGAAAGTGTGTAGCAGCAGCCCTCTTATAGTCACCAAAATGGACTGCCAACTGACCAGTAAAATAACCAACAAATTAGTTTGGCTTGCTTTATCTTCTTTAGGTAAAGATAAAGATCGTCTTCACTTGAAAGCCTGTCATATCTGACCCTAGGATTCAGTGGTCATCTCTGTTTATCGCCAGTGCTGTCTATGCCTGCAAACGTTTCCATGGACATATGGCAGGCATGACTAAATACTGGAGTGCATGGAATGCTGTTTGCCTTCTCACAGAAGTGATACCTATTTAGTAAAGGTAAAGGCAACCTTGCTCAAAAGCCAGTCATATCCAACTCTTGGGTTCAGTGCTCATCTCTGTTTCATAGCTGCAGAACCAGCGCTGTCTGCTTCTGCCAACGTTTCCATGGTCATGTGGCAAGCCTGACTAGACACCAGAGCGCACAGAACGCTGTTTACCTTCCCACCGAAGTGGTCCCTATTTGCCTACTTGCATTTTCTTGCTTTCAAACTGCTAGGTTGGCAGGAGCTGGGACAAAGACGGGAGCTCACTCCATTGTGCAGGACTCGGGTCTCACACTGCTGACCTGTTGACCTTCCAGTCTTCAGTCCAGCGTGTTAACCACTAAGCCACCACAGACCATTTTCTGTGGTGACTCTAGAAAGCCCCGGGTGGAATCTTACTTGTTTTCCAGGACAATCTGAGGTAGCCATATCATTTCCGGCCGGATACGAAGAATAGTGATGCCTCCAAACTCTGACTCATTCCATTGTAGCCTGTGGTCTGTCCATCCCTGTTGATAAGCAGGCATAGGTACTGGTCAGAATCTCCTCCAGGTGCAGTTATATGACTCTGCCTGATAGGAACTGGAGTGCTCTCAAACCTCTGGGCAACATTACCCAATTTTACCGTTTCTTGATGCCATGGATTGAAGTGGTCACTAGCAATGGTTCCTTCTGTCTCTTTATTTACAGGGAGCCCCTACCAAGTCTCCAAGCTGAAAGCTGCCGTTCCTAGGGCAGGGGTCCCCAGCCTTTTCTTACTGGGGCCTGGGTCATGCTCTCTCAGTCAGCTTCAAGGGCTGGATGGCCATTTTGCCCTGTCTGCATGATGGGGGTGGCCCAACAACTCCAAAGGGGCAGCTATGTTGTTTCTCAAATGCCCTTGGAAGAGTGGAGGGCACATGAAATGGCACGATTGGATGGATCCAGCCCATGGGCCTTAGGTTGCAAACCTCTGTCCTAGGGGCTTCCAACACTGAAAATTGGACAAAAGGTGGAGGATTCCCCCCTCCCAATTTTTTTTGGCCATCTTTGAGGAGCCACATGCAACCCATGTATGGCAAAGTATCCAGAGGAAGCAGAATTGTGGAAATATTGCTTTTATTAAGTACAACTTCCACCAACGTCATTGATCAATTCACCGGGTTTCTACAGTGACTTGCTGTTTGCATCTCCCCATTGATAGGAAACAGGATTTTTCTGGAGAACTGGAAGTGCGCACAGATACTGACATGGTTGACTCAGAGTCTCCAGAAAAATATAGGTAAAGATAAAAGTTGCCCTTGCCCAACAGCCAGTTCTATCCAACTCTAAGGTTTGGTACTCATCTCTGTTTATAGCCAAAGGGCCAGTACTGTCTGCATCTGCAGTTGTTTCCGTGGATGTGTGCCAGCCATGACTAGACACCGGAGTGCACGGAACGCTGTTTACCTTCCCATCAGTGTTGTACCTATTTATCTACTTGCAATTTATTGCTTTTGAACTGCTAGGCTAGCAGGAGATGGGAGAGATGATGAGCTCTCACTCTGCCATGCAGCACTTGGATCTCAAACTGCTGACCTGCTGAACTTACAGTCCTCAAGTTCAGCGACTTAACCACTAAGCCACTACACACACACCCCACCCACACATACAGATATATACATTGTAAGGCACCCTGAGTGGTGCTTGCACCAAAAGGGCGGGGTATAAATGTGAATAAATAAATAAATAAATAAATAAAAAAGTGCAGAACAGGGTAGGCATCAGCCTGTGTCCCCTTATTTGGGTTCAGAACAAGTCAGGGCCAGCACACATCTCTAAATACACTTATATTTCTCAAGCTGAGCCCCCTCCCCCTGCGGAGGCGTATCGCAACATGTGTGTTGTGCTACTTACATGGTCAATCCAAACATTGGTGGTGAGAGTTTCATCAGCCTCTTTCTGCAATGACAGAGAGAACAACAATCAAGCCTGGTGGTCCAGTAGTTAAAGTGCTGTACCACAACTCGAGAGTTGGATCCTGACCAGGGCTCAAGGTTGGCTCAGCCTTCCATCCTTTCGAGGTAGGTAAAATGAGTACCCAGCATGTTGCGGGCAAAATGCTAATTAACTTCTGAACTGCCCAGAGAGAGCACTCAGCACTATGGAGCGGCTTTAATCCAGGGGTGCTCAAACTAAAGCCCAGGGGATGGATGCAGCCCCTGATGGCAATTCATCTGGCTGCAAAAACGTCATCGCTCCTGGAAGCAGAAGTAAAATGCACCAATACAGGCGCATTTTACTTCTGTTTCCAGGAGTGGCGATGGTTTTGTGAGCTGGATGAATTGTCATCAGAGGCCGTATCTGGCCCCTGGGCCCTAGTGACCACCTCTCTGAACCACATGACCGTCCCATAGCCTGAAAAGTTTGGGCACCACCCCTGCTTTAATCCCTAAACCTCCTCAATAAGGAGAATGTCAGAAGGAAAGCAGTCCAGTCTAGCACTGCCATTGTGGGTTGGATTTTTTTTTTTGGGGGGGGGGGGGTGTATGTAAGAAAAAAGATACTATGGAACCTCAGTTAACAAACAGCTTGGTTGACATAAAAATCGCATAACAAAAGGAAATCCATAGAAAATAGTGGCTCAATTTACAGATTTTTTTTCCAGAACAGATTAATTGGTTTTCAATGCATCCTTATGGAAATCCACATTTTGATTAGTGTATTTTAGTTTTCAATGCATTCCTATGGGAAATTTCATTCAATGCATTCCTATGGGAAATTTGGTTAAAGTAATTTTCGCTGTAAGAAACGTCCCAGAGAATGCATTAATTACATTAACCAAGGTTCCTCTGTTTAGGAAAAAGGCAGAAGGCATTTTGTCTTAAGGGTGATATTTCTGACAGTGGTGAGATTAAATGCAGAACAGATCTTTAAACCTGAGATGGAAACCTTGAGGCCTTCCAGATGTGGTTGGGCTGGGGCTCCCACTAAACTTTATGCTAGAAGTCCTGGCAACCACAGTTGATAGGGAGTTATATGCCAGATTCCAGAAGTCCACTTGCTTTCCAGCCTTGCATTAACAGCAGGCTAGAAGACAAGGTACTGTGGTGGCTTAGTGGTAAAGACACTGAGCCTGACAACTGGAAGGTCAGCTGGTCAGCAGTTCGAGACCCGTGTGCTGCATGACAAAGTGAGGTCCTGTCTCTGTCCCGGCTCCTGGCAACCTAGCAGTTCAAAAGCAAGAAATTGCAAGTAGATAAATAGGTACCACTTTGGTGGGAAGGTAATAGTGTTCTGTGTGCTCCAGCGTCTAGTCGTGCCTGCCATGTGATCATGGAAACATCTGCAGATCCAGAAAGCACTGGCTCTTTGGCTGTAAATGGAGATGAGCACTGTACTCTGTTGTCAGACACGACTGGCTTTCGAGCAAGGGAGACCTTTACTAGAAGACAAGATTTGGATACAGCCGTTCAGAAATAAATTTTTACAAGTTCTGCACAAGAGACAGGGAAAGCTTCTATTTTAGACATTCATCTCCTTCCTCTCTGTGTGCTTTTATTTTTTAAGCACGAGATACATTCATATTAGGAAAGCCTATTAGCTGCTAAGATTCATGGCAGCTAAATTGAAACACCATAAATAGACAGGCTTGCTAATGAGCTGGGAAGGAATGATGGAGGTATAGGTAGTGTGAGAAGAATTGACTTGCCTGCCTTTTCACAACAGCTGGAGACACAGGTTTTAGCTGGCCTCTGAAACTCTGCCTGATCCTGAGATGGATATTTGTGACTGGCTAATGGGTACAGAGGGGCCATGGTGGCTTAGTGGTTAAGACACTAAGCTTGACGACTGGAAGTTTGGCAGGTGAGTAGTTCAAGATCCGAGTACTGCACAATGGGCTGAGTGCCAATTGTCTGTCCCAGCGCCTGCCAACCTCATAGTTTGAAATCAAGAAATTGCAAGTAGATAAATAGGTACTGTTTCAGCAGGAAAGGTAACAGCATTCCATGCCCTCTGGTGTCTAGTCGTACCTGTGGTGGTTGTGGGAATGGAAACGGGGCTAATCCACATGCTCTGCCTCATTGGAAGAAGAAGCAGGATATAAGGGTGGCAAATGAATCACCTGCGGGGGGGGGACCACCCTTCAAAGCTGGCAGGACTCTTTTATATTCCCATAGGATGGAACAAGCCTCTCTCTAGGACAGTGAGCTTCCTAAGTACAATAGCCTATATTACACTGCACAACAATGATTTTGATACTGGAAATAACACATGGGATTTACATGATAGCAAATGTGCTGATTTCAAATCTGAACTCAGAATTTGCCTATCATGTATAGATTTTAAGGCGTGCTATAGCTGTTCAAATGGTCAGTCACTGGGTATTTTTACATGGGAACATTATAACAGTTGCAGCTACCACTATGCCTGCTGCCGCCTCAGCTGAATCACTTCCCCTGGTGGCATGCATGTTCCAGCAGCAGCCGGGCAAGTCAGTGAGCTGACTTAGAAATAAATTTATAAGGCAAGAGTGACCAAGGGCTTGTCTCTACTGCAAAATCATCTTACTGAATAGTACAGCTAGGCCATAGTGAGTCTGTTTTGAGCTAGAGATGAGTAAGTGCAGCTGTGTTAATAAACCAGACAATTTTTGCTACATCTGTGGCAAAGATACCCTGCGTGATCAATGCAAGAACCTAACCAAGAAGGTGAGATTTGCTAACTTAAGTTCCTGACATCCTAGGCAGAATTGGACTTCAGATTTGAATTCAGCACACTTGATTTAGTATAGGACATATGGATTAGACCAAGTAACAGACAATATTTATTTCTTTTTTTGTAATGCAGTGTTGGCAGCCTCACCAGGGACACCAGATTGGAAAGGGTTAGTGCTAGATAGACAGTGACAGTCTCATCCTTGGAAACCACCGGCCGCAGATTCCGGTTGTAGCGTTTTTCCTCAAAGAGATATTTGATCAGTTTTTCCTCCATGTTCACCCCGAGGGTACCTGGAGGAACAGGAAGATGAAAGGCACTGAGCTAACTTGCTCTTTGTCAAAAATAAAATCATCTCTGGAAGCTGGCTAAAAATGTCTATAGAAAGGTAGAAAGTTGCCTTCTCCTGAGTCATGCCCTTATTCAAGCTAGCTCAATAGTATTGCCAATTCTGGCTGCACATAGAACCGTTTTTAAAAACAGACATCAGTGCTAGGAGAAGTGAAGGGTAGTAAGAAAAGAGAAAAACACAGACTTTAATTTGGAAGCCCTGAGCAGGGCTGACCTTTGGTAGATTGTTAATTCATACATGAATTTTCTGAAATGGTAGCTGTGTTAGTCTGTGCAAGCATCAGAGAGTAAACAAAGCAAAAAGGCAAAAACCACTGTGGCACAATGTTGTTTGCCTTTTTGTTTTGTTTTATTTACTCTTGTAAATAAATTGTTTACTTTTGTTTTGTTTTGATATAATCATATGTTGCAACTTTTTGCCCTCTCTAAAAAAAAACACCTGGAAACTGACATGACAGCACACAGTTATTATATCTTGGAAGCTGGATCATGTGGTTCTTGTACATCATCTCTGAGATCTTTATGCAAACTCTATAAACACATACTGTCCTGGAGATGTAGCATGAAGAATCTACAGGAAGGAACCACAGGGACAGAGATTTCAGGAAAGTGAAACCAGCCTCTTAATTCTGGGTTGGGTAGATAAACGCATGCACCAGCACATAGGTACACACATATACAAAAGCACAAACACATACTTTGGACACAGTCAGTGTTATCTACTATAGGGCTATCATTTCTTCTTTCTAAGGGCTTAATCTGAGCTGAAGTTCAATGACTTCCTTAATGTTTGAGCAACATCTGAGAGGTGCAATCCCACGCCACTGTCTGATTAAAAATACATTTAAACTAAGAGATGGCGCTTAGAGATATTTGTAACCTAGCAGTTCTCAACTTTCTGCCCTCCTTCAGCTCCATGTCATTCTGTTCCCAAAACTAGCTTCTTGCGAACAGGTCACTCTCCTGTTAGACCCAAGCCAACACAACCCAGGTTGGCCCATGACATCCTTACCTGAAAGGGCAAAGGCCCAGAGCAGGGTGAGGCTGAGCGTCATTCTCGCCACGTTGGCACTTGGGTCTCCTGGGTGAGTCTTTCTGTCCAATTCTCTTCTGATACCTTGGTGGCCGTTGGCCGAAACAGACGGAAGTCTGAAGTCTGAGCCGTGAGTGTGCTTGGGGAATGCAGATGGATAGCAGCAGCTGCGAAGCCAGAGGGGAAATAGCAGCCCAACTAGAAAACAAGAGTCAGCAACCCTATCCCTTCCGTGTCCTTCTAAGCCAAGAGGAATTTTGCTTAGGGTGACAGCTTCTGTTGTGTATTTGAGTTGTTGAATTAGGAAGCAAAGCACGCATGAATGGAGCCAGGGGTTACAGGCAGAGCCAGGAAGAAAAATGAATGGTCAGTTACTCTCAGATATTGAAGTAGGCAGGTGTACACACCAGGCGGGGAAAGAGACCAAGCACTGGCTTTCTCCCTGTGCCAAGGAGGCAGGCAAGACTGGGTGGCACCTCAATTGACTGGCCAATGAGCCAACCCTGACTTTTGGTAAATGTAAGACAAACGAGCTCTTCCCATATCAGAAGTTTGGCTATGGTGGGGATCAATCATGCAACAAACCACAGCAGTGCAGGCCCCTCAGCACACAAGGGGCTGCCCCAGATCCGTGCTGGCCCGGCAGGATACCAGGACATGTCACCATGCGTCCCTACTTATAACTTCAACAGCCATGCCACCTTGGCAGTTTCTGCTCCCGCTTCAGCTCCTCTCTCTGCTTTGTGGGAGAAAGTTTGAAGCACTTTAGCAGCGGCACAGAGATGATGATGATGATGATGATGATGATGATGATGATGATGATGATGATGATGATGATGATGATGATTTTTATTGTTATTGTTATTGTTATTGTTATTGTTATTATATTTATTATATTTTATTTATTATTTATTAGTTCAAATTTGTATTGCCGTCCACTCGCCGTGGCAACTCAGGGCGGCTTACAGACAATACATTACATTACATTACAATATGTTGGTATAGGGCGGCACAGGGAGAGGGGCGGCAAGGTCCTCATCATCATCATCATCATCATCATCATCATCATCATCATCATCATCATCATCTGTCACGATCCAGCCGGCCCCCTCACTTCTGGAAAACCCCTGGAAACCAAAATCAAAACAACCGAGGCGGGCTGGACGGCTAATTAGAACAGAGAGACAACTCTCAGCTGCTTATCAGCTCTTAAGGGGTTTTAATTGGGTAGCGTGTTCAAAGATTTGTGTGTGTGAAAGGCAGCTCTTACCCTTTTTAGTCCAATGAAGACACGTTGTTCAGAAAAAATGATGAAGATTTATTGATCAGGTTCATAAAGCATAAAAGTCAGTAGCACAGGTCAGTCCAATAAAGTCCACAGGCAAATCTAGGTAACCATTTTTAACGAGCAAAAATGCATAGCTCCTAGGCTAAAGAATGCTAGCCCATAGAGAACCAGAAACAAAAGCTCTCTAATCAAAAACAGGTCTTAATCCATGAAGAAGCAGGGACGAACTCCTTCTTCTCTCCAAAAATGGAGAATTTGCAGTCAGGTGGGACTGCTTCAGCCAATCAGGTAACAGTGAAAACTTTCTCAAAACAACAGTACATTGTTTATACACGTGCACACAGGATGCACTGAGGCTAGCCATAATATGGCTCTTGGCTAGCTTACAAAAGATAAGAAATACTGAAAACATGGTTGAAAAACATGCTGTTACACAGCCTTGAGGCTCAGAGAGAGAAAAATGGATTTTTCTGAGGCCTATTTGAAAATTGGCAATTTCAAGCCTTAGGAAATAGGTCCATTTCCTGACATTATCATCATCATCATCATCATCATCATCATCATCATCATCATCATCATCATCATCATCATCATCATCATCATTATTATGTGTGTGGGTGTGTGGGTGTTTCCAATCCAAGCCTTATTATTGACTCTATGTTAGTGCCAAATTGTTCCAGACTTTCTCCCACAGGGCAGAGGGGAGCCTGGTGAGAGGAGCCGAAGCAGGAGCAGAAACTGCCAAGGTGGTATATGGCCCTTTAAGTTATATGTCATAAATAGCGGCATGCAGCAACACATCCCAGTATCCCACCAAGCCAGCATGGGCTGGGCTGTCCTTGTTGTCATGGTCTATGACTTGATGACTCAACTTCATGACTTTATGACTTGATGATGGAATGGCAATGGCTCAGGAGATGTGGGGAAGCCTTTATATACAGATAGGTACTCACAACCAGAAACAGCATTCCGTACACTCCGGTGTCTAGTCGTGCCTGCCACATGTCCACAGAAACATCTGCAGACACAGACAGCGCTAACTCTTTGGCTATAATCAGAGATGAGCACTGAACCCTAGAGTTGGATACAACTGGCTTTCAAGCAAGGGTGACCTTTACCTTTACCTAACCAGAAAGAGACAGGTCAAGGCTGGAATCGATTAACTTTTTCCATCACCAAGAGGTGTTCTCTGTTGTTGGGCTTTTTCAGTGGCGGGGGGGGGGGATCATTATCCATTTTTGTTGCTATTTATAATTAATTTAGTTTGTTTATTATTTATGTCTAATTTTCTGTTGTAAAGAGTATTTAATACAGTATCTTGTAAGCAGCCCAGAGTGTGAACATATCCCAGAAGGGCAGGATATAAATGTAATAAATATATAAAATAAGAATATAGATCTAGTCAAATGAAGATTAACTTCTTCGCATCTATATCTGCCTGATCATTCTGATGGGCTGGGCAAAAATCTCTCCCCTGCATCCTAACCAGGGACCTGGAGTTGCCCATCCATAGTCAAAAGGACCTGGACAACAGACTTAGCAGACAATGGAGATTTGGGGACTTGTAGTCAGTGATGGGCTGCTACCAGTTCAGACCGTTTCGCCCGAAATAGTAGCGGCCATCCAGAGGGGATCACCGGGTGGGTGGGTGGTAAACCCCCAGGCAACCGGTTCGGTCGCCTCTCCAGCCACCCTCCAGATGAGTATTTCTGGGCAGCCAAAATGGCTGCCCAGAACTGCACATGCGTCAAACCTCCATTTGACTAAAAAATAGAAGTTTGCATGCGTCAAATGGAGTTTTGACGCATGTGTAGTTCCGGGGAGCCATTTTGGCTGCCCAGAAAGGGCGCGGGCATTGCTTAGAGAGGCGGCGGCGGTGGCGGCCGTTCCTCGCTGCACTGCCAGGCCGCTGCACTGCTGCGCCGGTTTGCCATAGCAGTGGTTTGCCGCAGCTGCGGTTCGCCGCCGCGCCGCTGCACTGCCGCAGTTCCTGCCTGCCTGCCTGCCTAGTGCCTGCTCCCCGACCCCAGGCCAAATAAGTGATGGGTTTGTGTTTGGGGTGGATGGGTGGGTTGATTTGTGTTTGGGGTGGGTGGGTGGGTTGGTTGATTATTTTAATTTTAATGTTTTTATTTAATTTTTATGCGTTTATTTAATTAATGTGTTTATTTAATTATTTAATTTTTATTTAATTTTTATTTTTTAATGTCATGACCTCAATGTCATGACCTCATGATGTCATGATGTTGGTTCCACCCATGACATCATGACATCATGACACTGACTCTGCCCTTGACGCTGGCTCCGCCCACGGTGGGGTAGTCCAAAAGGGGCCCGCAGTAGCTTAGTGGTTAAGATGCTGAGCTTGATGGCCAGAAGGTTGGCAGCTCGAGACCTAAGTACTGCATGACGGAGTGAGCAGCCATTGTCTATCCTGCTCAACCTAGCAGTTTGAAGGCAAGAAATTGCAAGTAGATAAACAGCTATAGCTTTGGCGGTAAAAGTAACAGTGTTCTGCGTGCCACATGACCTTGGAAATGTCTGCAGATGCAGGCAGTGCTGGCTTTTTGTGTGTAAATGGAGATGAGCACCATGCCCTAGAGTAGGATACGACTGGCTCTTGAGCAAGGGAGAACCTATGCCAATCAGATAAAGACCCACAAGGGGTGGAATGAGTACCCTGGAGTTGCCCATCTATAGTCAGAAGCACCTGGACAGCAGACTCAGCAGACAATGGGGATTTAGGGACTTGTAATCCATAAGGGGCATCTTTCTCAAACTCTGGTAGGACTCGTCTGGCTTCCTAAGCAGTGAGACTTGCAGGCTGAATATCAGAGATAGGTTGGATACTATATGCCTATAGGAGCCAGAGACTGCCTGCATTTAAAATGTTGTTCTTGTGATTGCAACAGCACAGCAGAGCCATTCCGTCTGCTCCAGGCACTCTGAGCACATGGATTTACTGTCATCCATGCCAAGCAGCTGCTGAATCTGGAATGGTCTCATCCCCCAGCCTGGCATGGCAGAGCGCCCAGCCTGCTCCATCCATCAAAGTCCCCTGGACAGTTGCTTCCTGTCCCAGTGGAAATGATCTTGGCCAGTGGGTTGGGTGACCTCACTGCTGCTGCTGCTGCTGCTGAGTCTTCGAGCAGAAACAAAGATGGTGACTGCCAGCATGACTGGAATGGCAGGCTTTGCCTGGGCCTGTGTGCCTTCCATAAAAAGGCAGGTGCTATCATTTTATTGAAACCCAAGCAAATAAAGTAGAGTCATTTTTGCCATGATTCTCTCCCTAACAAAATCATTTCATGGTAGTTCCACAGTCCAAAACCTCCCCTAGAAGCACCCAGAGTTTCAAACACAGCCACAATTCTGGCACATTTTGCAGAAGCAGGACATTTCACTTTGGCAAGTTACATCTTCATCTGCTTTATTATAGGCCAAAGTTTCCCAACCCATGAGAGGATTCATTTACTTTATTCATCTTAGGGACTGCCATGGCTCAAGTACTTAAGATGCTAATTGTTGACTGGAAGGTTGAAGTTCAATTCCCGGGTACTGAATGACAGACTGAGCTCCCATCTCTGTCCCAGTTCCTGCCAACCTAGCAGTTCAAAAGCAAGAAATTGCAAGTAGATAAATAGGTACCACTTTGGTGGGAAGGTAAACAGCATTCTGTTCATTCTGGTGTTGAAGCATGTCTGCCACATGTCCATGGAAACGTCTGCAGACACATACAGTGCTGGCTATAAACAGAGTTGAGCACTGAACCCTAGAGTCAGATACGACTGGCTTTCGATCAAGGGCGACCTTTACCTTTACCTATATTCATCTTCTTTCTTCTTATGAACCTAAGGCAGATTACACAATTCCACCACTCGGTTTTTAATTGTCACAACAATTCTGTTCCATATATGGATGATGCAAGTGTCCATCCATTCCCTGAAACTTGAGCCTTGATGCTAATTTAAGAAGCCATAATTAAAGCACCTGCTTTTTGTGCCTTCCACTGTGTGTAAAGAACCTTGAACTGACTTAGCCTCCTGCCTTTTGTCTAGAAGAGCAGTTCCCAACTGTGGGTCCCCAGATGATCTTGGACTACAGCTCCCAGAAGCCTTCACCAATAGCTGTGCTGGCCAAGATTTCTGGGAGCTGAAGTCTGAGAACATCTGGATCCTCAAGGTTGCAAACCCACTATTCTAACGGATGGGACAACTTTGAGAAATTTGAAACAACACACTCATGGAAACATGCTTATCACAAAATATAGACTGTTTTATTTAGCACAAAAATATATATAAGTCTTTCTTTGTATGAATAAATACATCAAGATCTTAAAGATCAACCATCCTTACATGAAACAGGTTTTGCTGACACAATCCCAGAAGACAGCTGGTTAAAACCAAACATCATCCAAGAGAAAGAAAAATGCAAGTGAAACTGATCAGAATTGAGACCTAACATGGCCAGAATAGCTGCACACCAAAAAGCAAAATGTGTTGTAAACAGTAGCACTCCAGGTGTTCTTAGACTTCACTTCCCAGAAGCCCAAGTCTCTGTGAATGGGTTTACTGCACAGTCTCTGTGAATCCACATGAATGGGTCTACTGCGCATCTCTGTGAATCCACACGAATGGGTTTACTGAGAGTAGGTGAAGTAAACCCATTCGTGTGGCTTCACAGAGACTTGGGCTCCTGGGAATTGAAGTCCAAGAATACCTGGAGTGCCAGGGTTCACCATCACATCCCTACACTGTCCCATACTCATTAAATGCCTGAATGAAGCTGCAGGACAATCTCCCCAAAATAAAGAAAGAGATGTAATCAAAGATTGATGGGGTAGAAGGCTGTAGACCAGACTAGAAGGCTGTAGACCAGACTTTGAAAAAGTTACTTTCTTTGGACCATGACTGCTAGTATGGCCAAACTGTGGTATAAAACCTTGTCCAAAGACCATCAGCAATTTAGACGCGCTGTTTGTTCCCTGCTGCAATCCAGATTGTGAAGCATTTCATCCGTCCCTATGTAACATTTCTGAGGTAGGTCAGTTTCCCATGGAACCAAGAGAAATTGTGGGGTAACTGCTGTGTTGTCAACTCAGGCTAGCCAAGTCTGATGTGATTTAGGTTCTTTTTTTTAGGATCTCAAAGAAAAAATAAGCACCCAGTGGGTAAACAAACAAAGTTTTGTTCAGGCAATTTTGTAGACAAACAAGGCATATTCAGAGATAGAGAACAAGAGCTGGTCAGAAAACTCAGGTTAGCTCCAGTTGCTTAGCAAGGGACACCTTTGATGGTCAAAAAGAGCTCCCGGTTAGCTAGAGACAGAAGGGGCAGAGGGAAGCCATGCTGATTCCTAAATATACAAGACTTTTGGTATTCTTGTCACTGTTTTCTGATATGCGCTTGCTCTCTGTATATGCCTTGTTTGCCTAGAAAATTGTCTGAATAAATTTTGTTTGCTTACCCACTGGGTGCTTACTTTGTCTCTGAGATTCTAAAATGAACCAAAATCCCACCAGGCCTGGCTAGTCAGAGTTGGCAACACAATCACACGTGTGGTGCACACAGAGAGCTAAGGGCACCGGGAGTTTTAGGGAGAAGCTGGAAATAATTGCTTCTGTATCAGCCCTGGGACTGCTTTGCCAAAGTGCATTTCTCTGCTGAGATCCAAACCCTGATTTAACCCTTATTCTCACATCCACTGGATGGCCAGGAAGATGATGTTGTGCAGTGCTTAGAGCGACAGTTTTGAACAGGGGAGTTTTGACTTCACCAGAAAGTTGACGGAGTAACCTTGGGCTAAGCCAGTGGTGACAAACCTATGGCACGTATGTCAGAGGTGCCACTCAGAGCCCTCTCTGTGGGAACCTGCGCAGTTGCCCCAGCACAGAGTTTGTGCTGTCCTTCATCCCAGCAGCCCAATGGGAGCGCTTCCTCCCTCCCCCCAGCACAGAGTTCAGCCTGCCCCTTTGCCCAGCAGCCCCATGGGAGCACTTCCTCCCTCCCTTATTGCTGTGTTGGCACTTTGCGATACATAAGAGGATTTGGGTTGGAGTTTGGGCACACAGTCTCTAAAATGTTCACCATCACTGGGCTAAGCCCTCTCCATAGTGGAATCGATTTCACAGGCCTACCTTCAGGATAAAATGGGGGTGCCAAAGGGGGACTTTGGGGGCAAAGCAAGGAATTTCAGCAGCCCAACCCCGCCTTTGGAATTTGTTGCTGAAATAAAAAAGATGCACCGTACATATTTTTCAGATGTTTTGAACATGAGACTCAGAAGCGGCACAGCTGTTGGGTTCTGTGGGGCTGTGACGTTCCAAAACAGCCTTTTACAATCAGGATTGGGAATAGGGGCTCTCTATGCTATCTGCCAATCACATCCCCTCACTGGATAAAACTGGGTTTTCATTCAAGAGGCCAGGGTGGTTATAATGAAGGAGCAGGAAAGTTGGCAAAAGAGATGGTTGGTCACTATTCAACAACCCCTGCAGAAAGAGAGGGAAGTGATTCGGGTTAATGCTACTCCCCCTCTGCCCTGAATCCTAAGTGAAGCAAGCAGATATGTAGGGTGGTCATTTAAATGTAGCTGAGTGCAAGGAAGTGACAAGGGCAGTGTGGGCCAGATGAATTGGTGTCAGATGCCGGATCCAGCCCATGGGCCCTAGTTTGGGCACCCCTGGTCTAGAGGAGTGAAACCTCTATTTTGGAGTTCAAAACCAAATGAGTCCTTTTCAAAAACATTATTCAAAAGTTGGCATTCTCAGCCTGAGCCCCAAGAGCCCAGGTTGCTCCCAAAGTCTTCAGGGAAACCTCCTCTCTCCGAGGGACAAAATACATTAATGAGGTTGGGAGCTGTGAGGGCAGCGAATCTTCCCCAGGTTTTCATTTGAACCACAAAAATGCTATCTAAGGTTCTGGATATATTTGGGAAATCAAGTCCAGCACTTTGGAGAGCTATGGAAAAGTCCAGACCAGGATCTGGAGAGGATTTGATACCCCACTGACACTGAGCTCAGTGCTGAAAAATGCTGTGATCTATTCCCTTTATGGCAAGAATAAACGCTGTTAAGAGTATGCAAGAGCAAAACCAAATGAAAAGATGGAGGAAGGAGCTCACTGGACAAAGAACAACATTAAAGGAAGATATGCTTGAAGGACTCGACCTCCCCTACATGTCACCTGGAGGACCGTAAATAGGCTGAAGGTTGGAGTCCCTAAATGCAAGACCAACATGCTTAAGTGGGGGCTGCTGGTGGACAACTAGACACTGTGTAAATGCAGAGGGATACAGAATCCAGCTCATTTGCTGGTCTGCCGATTAGTGCCAGAAACATGCACTGATGAAGACTTAAGTTCAAAGCCAAAAAAGTGGCTTCCTTCTGGCAGTCCAAAATTTGATCAGGACATGAAAGAAGAAGAAGAATTTGGGTCAGTGACCTGCACAGACTTTTTACAAAACTTGCTTCCTGTGGCTGCTTAAAGCAACCATGGGATTCCTGATCCCACCTTGATTTGGGGCCTCACACCAGTTTCATGTCGAAAATGACATTTTTCCGCCTAAGGCAGTGGGCCAGAATTCACTCTGTTCCTATTATGTGCACAGAGGTTAAGCCAGTGATGGCGAACCTTGGCACTCCAGGTGTTCTTGGACTTCAATTCCCAGAAGCCCAAGTCTCTGTAAATCCACACAAAGAGATGCGCAGTAAACCCATTTGTGTGGATTCACAGGGACCTGGGCTTCTGGGAATTCAAAGTCCAAGAACACCTGGAGTGCCAGTAAACCCATTTGTGTGGATTCACAGGGACCTGGGCTTCTGGGAATTCAAAGTCCAAAAACACCTGGAGTGCCAGTAAACCCATTTGTGTGGATTCACAAGGACCTGGGCTTCTGGGAATTGAAGTCCAAGAACACCTGGAGTGCCAAGGTTCACCTTCACTGGGTTAAGCAGATTAGGAGCAGACTCTTAGTCCAATGCCTGTGATCTGCCTCAGAATCACCCCAACTATCACTCTGCTCCTGTTAGCCTGTAATGGTACCATTCAGGAAGAAACAGGGTTGTAAGCAGAGTAGGGATTTTTGGGTAGGAAACTGTTGCATGTGGCTCGGAACCAGTTCCAGGAGCATGTCCCACGTAGCCGGCTGCCTTGTCTTCTCAATACAAGTGAATGCTTTAAGAGGTTTTCTTTTAAATGGTGAACAATTAGTTTAGCCATGAAGCACCAACCCAAGGCTTCAGCTGTCCTCATACCACCAGCCCAGCCAAGGTTGGGTCTTCATGTCTCTGGTTCCTACACCCAGATCCCTGCTGTTGTGGCCTTGAACAAAGTAGGCAGTCCAGCTCACTGCCTTGAGTCTTTGCTGTGGCAGGGAGTTCCTCTGGCTCACCACCAACAAGGAGGTGGTGTCAGATTAGGTCTTCAGGCTCTCCATAGCCAGGGCAATCAGTCCAGGCATGCTGCGATACAGGGAGTCAGTCTCTAAGCCGATGAGCCCAGAAAAGGTGGCTGCTCTGTGTCGAATGGAGGCCTGGATCCGGGCCCGGTATAGGCCCTTGGCATTCTTGGAGTTTAAGTCCACCAGGATCTGCAGAGAGAGGACACCAGTGAGGAAGGAAGAGAGAGAGAGAGAGAGAAAGCTTGCTTACATCGTGGAGGGACGTCAGAACTAGAGGTTCTAGGTCACTGATGGGGAACCTTGGCACTCCAGGTGTTCTTGGACTTTGATTCCCAGAAACCCAAGTCTCTGTGAATCCACATGAATGGGTTTACTGTGAATCATGTGGATTCACAGAGACGGGCTTCTGGGAACAGAAGTCTAAGAACACCTGGAACATACACACAGTAAACCCATTTATGTGGATAAACAGAGACTTGGGCTTCTGGTAATTGAAGCCCAAGAACAGCTGGAGTGCCAAGGTTTCCCATCACTGTTCTAGGAGGTCTTAAGGAAACCAGCTGGAGCCCAACAGGCAAAGAAATAGATCTCAGGGCAAGAAATGCTAGAAAAGGAAATTTGATTTCTTTATTTCTTTTTTATTGAGATTTTAAAGAATTATAAGATAACAAAAATGCCAACAATAAAAAAGAAAATAAGCAAACTACATACATAAGACATAATAAAAGAAAAAAGAGAATAATAATAATAATAACATAACATAAGCACACCTATCATTAGACATATCTTTTCATTTTTCCATCTTCCTCATACATTTCAATTCTTCTTTTTACATCACTTATATCATACTGCATATACTTTCATTTATCCTCCAATTTTTAATCTTAAACACAATTACCTTATGTGCTAACTTATTTAAATATCTGGTTATCAGCTTTTCTTAACCTAAATTATAACTAATATAAAACAAAATCTAAAATAAATAAATAATATCACCCATATGCTATATACATTGTCCAAAATTTGATTTCATGGTGTGTGATGGATTTAAGGTCTGGTGCCAGAGTCCATTTACTCAGTGTGTTGTGCACATTTCTGTTCCAGGAGGGAGGAAGAAAGACCCACACTATCTGTCTCTCTCTTTCACACACACAGAAACTCTCTCTCTCTGAGACACACGTTATTTTCAAAGAAGAAGCCCTGTTAGTCTGACCAAACACATCCAGACAAAAATGAAAGGAAGGAAGGAAGGAAGGAAGGAAGGAAAATGGAAACTCAAAATGTCCTGACACCTTAAAGACTAACTGTTACATTGCAAGATGAGCAGTGGACTTGATCCATGAAAGCTCACCTTAAAATATTTCTCTTTTAGGTGCCGGAGTAATTTGGTCTTCTTTAATTCTGTGTTTTGTTTCTCATCTGATACATTTGCACAGACTAGCATGGCTGCCACTTCAAAAGCAAAATCAGAACCCCTCTGACACAAGCCATCTTTCTTTATTCATGTCAGAGGCACCACCAGCATATAATAACATATAAAGCTAAAATTAACACATCTAAAATAAAAAGGAATTAAAAGGACTAGATGACATCAGCCCAATATCGGGCCACCTCAACAGCATTTCACAAGTGACACAAATCATTAACAGTAAGAACAATGACTGGATCTGCAATTTGGTATCCATGGGTAGTCCTACACTCCCTATGTCCGTCATGGTGTTCACACAGTAAACCCATTTGTGTGGATTCACAGAGACTTGGGCTTCTGGGAACTGAAGTCCAAGAACACCTGTGGTGCCAAGGTTTGCCATGACTGCCCTATGAGGTACCAAATGTGACAGGTGCCTGAAATGAGAACCAGTACTTGGAGAAATGTTTACTCTGTGCAATCAAGCAGCAGTTGATCACTTCCCAGCATCTCAGGGTCAAGATATGAGTTGATTGTCTGACATCTGCATCCCAAAAGCCTGCCTCATCTCAGATTAGAGCCCTGGGATCTCAGAGGAAGTGGGAAGCTGCTGACTTTGGCAGCCCTGAGGGTGGGGAGTTGTGGTTTTTTTTGCCCATCCTCCAAATACTATTTGTTTCTTGTAGCCCATCTGTTCCTGGAATAGAACAGAAAATGTATCCAAGTTACCCACCCACACAGCATTCAGCCAGCACCACAATTGTGGATTAAGGGCAGGAAGAACCCTGAGATGCCACCACACCAGGCAGAAGAATCTTTTAAACAAGTCAAAAGAAAGCACAAATCCAGATTCCCTCCTTCTTTGTAAGGGAGAAGAAGACAGCCCCCAGATGGTTTCCTCACCTCCTGAAAAGTCATAGTGAGGTCCTGCTCAGGCACTTGCAGAATCCAGCGGTAGAGTTTGCGCACAGAGGTGACATGCTGGGAAGATTCGTTCAAACCATGGCAACTGGAGCCTGCAACAAGAATGATGGGAACAGGGAGAAGGGAAGGAGAAAGTTGGGTAGAGATTCATCCATGGGATAAATCTTCTGGAATGGAAAGAGAGATGTTGACCAGAGAACTTGCGAGACCTTGGAATCTGTCCAAGGTGGCCCATGTAACATTGCAAGCATGCAACTGCCACTGAGGTGAAAGGCGACATAGGTATTTCTATACCCGTAGCTGCTGTATCTAAGGAGGATATATAAGACATGTAAAGCACAGTGAGTCACCAAAATGGACACACACTGGTTCTAAAAGTCAAGGAAGGGGGGGCTGGGTTTCACCCAGCCTTTGCAAGGGATAACACTGATTCCCCCTGGAGAAGGGCCCTGTCAGAGTCAGTTCTACAATTCCTTATCACCAAAACAGGTGCCATGCTCTCCATAACACAGCCAGAGTCTTCGCCAGTTCTCATAACAGGGAAGGTGGGGGTGCATTCCTGGGACATGAGAACAGGGAGTGGGTACGACATCTGAGAAGGAGGTCTCTTAATTTCCATACTGGGTCCCTGATTGGTTCCAGCTCATGATGGATGGCCAGTTCAGCATCATGGGTTATGAGGTGAGGGGGAAGGGGATAAATTGCTGAGCCATGCTTTATATTAAGTTCTTGGAGGTTTTGGAGTCCATTTTGAACTTAGCAATCATGTAGTCGCTTTTAAACTAAGGGGGAGCCCTTAGGGCCGTGATGACGAACTTTGGCACTCCAGATGTTCTTGGACTTCAATTTCTAGAAGCCCAACCACCCTGTCAATCCACATGAATGGGTTTAGTGCGATTCATCCGGCCTGCACTGCCCTTGTTGCTCCCGGAAGCGGAAGTAAAACACACCCGTCCAGGCGTGTTTTATTTATTTATTTATTTATTTAAATTTGTTTATCGCCCTCCTCCCATAAGGGACCCGGGGCGATTTACAACAATTATAAAATCATTTTTAAAAAATTAAAAACTCTAAAAACTTTTTAAAAAACTTGGTATTAAAAGCCAAAAATTACAACACAGACATACTGGGGTCAAACCAACCAATTGACTGGGGAATTGCACCATCCACTCCCCAGACCAAACCTGCCAGCCAGGTTTTCACTCCTATTCTAAAGGGCAGCAACTCAGTCTGCATGCGTAGTTCTATTGGCAGGAGGTTCCAAAGGGCCGGAGCGAACACAGAAAAGCCCTCCTTCTAGTGCCAGCGAGGTGCGCTTCTCTGACTGATGGCACAACCAGAGAGCCTCTCCGGTCTACTCTGGTGGGACGGGCAGATGTCCTTGGGACGATGCGGTCTCTTAAGTATCCTGGTCCACTACCATGTAGGGCTTTTACTTTCTCTTCTGGGAGCGACAAGGGTGGGCTGGTGCAGGCCAGATGAATTGCACTAAACCCATTCATGTGGATTCACAGTGTGCTTGGGCTTCTGGGAATTGAAGTCCAAGAACATCTGGAGTGCCAAGGTTCACCATCATGGCCTTAGAGCTTCCAAACTTTGAAAGGTTTTCATTGTTTTAATGTGCTGTTTGAACTGAAGATGCTTCATTTGCCTAGAATTAATTTGCTTCCTAAAATTTTGAATTTTAACCTACTTTTGACTAAAATATAACATCATTTTCATAAAGTGGCTGGAGTGCATTCTTTCTTTCTGCTACCTTTCTACAGCTTGACTCAGGTCAGGACCTGTGAGAAGGCAAACTAAATCCTGGGTTGTCCGCCTAAGGGTGCCAATTCAGGTGGGGTTGCTACTCACTTGTAGGGCAAGGCTCTACTTGGGAGTAAAGGCAACCATTACAAGAAATCTCTCAGATTTGATGTGATTTCATTGCATTGCAATCTTGTCTTCATTTCCTTCCCATCTTGTAAAGAAAAAGAACATGGTAGAGGCCCTGTTGACCCCCACTCTGAGAAAAGAGAATATCTTGGCTGTGGTGATGGCATGAGCTGCATTTCCATCACCTTCTCGGGCTGGTTCTGCACAAGCTCTGCCCATTCATTTCAATGCAAGCCTGCAGTGGCATCCTCCAGCCAGAGGGACTTGAAAGATACCTACGAATGTCAAAGTGTTTTCTAAGGCATCCTTCTCAGATTGTCTGGCTCAAGGGGCTCCTTACAGCCCGGCCTAAGTGTAGAAAGAGATAGTTCTATACATTAGAACCATGATGGTGAACCTTGGCACTCCAGCTGTTCAAGTCTCTGTGAATCCACACGAATGGGTTTACTGCGCCAGTAAACCCATTTGTGTGGATTCACAGGGACTTGGGCTTCGGGGAATTGAATTTCCAGAGCAGCTGGAGTGCCAAGGTTCACCACCACTGCATTAGAAGATGGGTGGAGACGACAGAGATCTCCATTGCCCTCTTCTTACCACCATCGTCACTTCTGCTCAATGTGGTGCTTCAACCACCAAAGCCAAAAGCCAGCCCTGAAGATTTCACAGAGGGAAAAGAAGCCATCCAGAGCTACAATGACCCTTCTGGGGGTAAGACGAATAAGCAGCAAATTTGCCACCCCAATACCCTGCTGCCTGAGGCAGCTGCCTTAGCCTGGTGAATAGTAAGCCCTGTATCGGTCTTCTTCAATACTCTGTGCATAGTGAGAAAGAATCAGCAGCCTGTCCAGGTGCATTTGTGAGCCCACCTGCCAAGGGACAGTGAACCTCCATCTTAGCCTGGCCTAGCTTTATTGGGGCAGAATGAGCAGGGAACTCTCACCTGTGCTTTTATCTTCCTTTACCTTAAGGATGAGTTGCAAGGTAAGATGGACAATTTAGGATCAATGTACCTTGGGAGAGAGTGCTGTTGTTGTCTTCCACAGCATCTTCCACTAAGCTGCGTTTTTCTCGCTGAGGGTGGGTCTCTCTTGCCAGGGAATCTTTGGACAATGCAGAGCAAAAGGGGGAAGGGGTGGCAAAGGAAACCATGAGACAGAGGAGGAAAAGGCAGCCCTAGCTTTGTTCCCAACCCTCTACTTATTTCAGCAAGACCATCTTTCTTGCTACATTGCCACTGCCGTCTTTGCAAGTCAATAATGCAACCATGGAATTCAGAGTTGCAAAATGTGGTGACTGGAGTTAGCTTAGGTCAATGAAGGTGAACCTTGGCACTCCAGGTGTTCTTGGACTTCATTTCCCAGAAGCCCAAGTCAACACACCTGCTGATCAGGGCCTCCGGGAATTGAAGTTTATTTATTTAGATTTAGATTTATTACCCCGCCCTAATCAGGCGAACCTGACTCTAGGCGGCTTACAGAAATTCATAAATTAAAACCTTAAAGTTCATAAATTACTTAAAAGTCAATTAAAAAAGAATTAAACCATGAATTTACACAAATTTAAAAGATTTAAAAAGGTTAAAAGGTTTAAAAAGATTTTAAAAGTTTAAAAGAGTGAGGGAGGGGTGGCTGTCCCATCATATCAGCCACCCAACATGGGACCCCATGTTCCTGGACCCCCATACCTGCCCTGCCAGCCAGGTTTTTAGGCCCTTCCGAAAGGGCAGGAGCTCTGTCTGGAGACGTAACTCAGTTGGCAGGAGGTTCCAAAGGGCCGGGGCGGCCACGGAGAAGGCCCTCCTCCTGGTGCTAGAGAGATGCGCCTCTCTAGCCGATGGAATGATAAGAGAGCCTCTCCGATCCGCCCTGGTGGGACGGACAGATGTCCTTGGGACGATGCGGTCTCTTAAGTATCCTGGCCCACTACCATGTAGGGCTTTAAAGGTAATAACCAGCACCTTGAATTGCACCCGGAGACATACTGGCAACCAGTGCAGCTCCCGAAGCAGTGGTGAGGCACGAGCATAACGCCCGCACCCCATCACTACCCGAGCAGCCGCATTCTGGACCAGCTGCAGCCTCCGAATGGTCACCAAGGGCAGCCCCATGTAGAGCGCATTACAGTAATCAAGTCTGGAGGTGACCAAAGCATGTGTGATCATGAGCAAGGAATCCCGGTCTAGGAGTGGGCGTAGCTGGCGTATTACACGAAGTTGTGCAAAAGCCCTCCTGGCCACGGCTGCCACCTGCTCCTCGAGCAGTAGTCGTGAGTCCAAGAGGACCCCCAGATTACGCACCAGGTCTGTTTGGGGCAAAACTGCCCCAACCAGAACCAAAGATGGTAACTCCCGAGATAGCGCAGGACCCCTTACCCATAGCCACTCAGTCTTGCCGGGATTCAGTTGTAGCCCGTTGTCCCCCATCCAGACCCTGACAGCCTCCAGGCACCTGGATAGGACTTCCACTGCATCAGTTGGATCTCCACGGGCTGAGATATACAGCTGGGTGTCATCTGCATATTGGTGATACCTCACCCCGTGGGAACGGATGATCTCACCCAGTGGCTTCATGTAGATGTTAAATAGGAGAGGCGAGAGTACCGAGCCCTGAGGCACCCCATATTGCAGGGGCCTAGGGCTGGACCTCTCGCCTTCCAGCCACACCGACTGGGTCCGGCCCCTCAGAAATGAAGAGAACCAGGCCAGCACAGTGCCCTGGATCCCCAATCCTTGGAGCCTTCCCAGAAGGATACCGTGGTCGACAGTATCGAAAGCCGCTGAGAGGTCAAGAAGAGCCAGGACGGATGGATGACCTCCATCTCGTTCTCGCCAGAGATCATCCACCAATGCGACCAATGCAGTTTCAGTACCATATCCGGGCCTGAATCCTGACTGGAAAGGGTCCAGATAATCCGCTTCATCCAGGACTTCCTGTAGCTGCCACGCCACTGCCTTCTCCAAGACCTTACCCAAAAAGGGTAGGTTGGATACAGGTCGGTAGTTGGTAAGTACCGTAGGGTCGAGGGATGGCTTTTTCAGGAGGGGACGCACCAAAGCATGTTTTAAGGGTGCTGGAAAAAGCCCCTCCTGCAGAGATGAATTTATAATTGCCTCGACCCAACCGCCTGCCACAGCCTTAGATGCCTTGACTAGCCAGGCAGGGCATGGATCCAATTCACAGGCAGTGGCGCGAACAGATCCAAGAAGCCTGTCCACTTCCTCAGGGCCAACTGGATCGAACTGATCCCAGATAACATGGCCAGACTGTACTCTGGTCAACCCCAGCTCTGTCTCTTCCACGCCGGGATTAAACTTCAAGCGAATCTGAGCGATTTTCTCCGCCAGATAATCAGCAAAAGCCTCAGCCGATCCCTGCCAACCAGGGCCAGACCCCCCTCTTCCAAGGAGGGACCTGGTCACCCGGAACAAGGTCGCTGGGCGATTATCTGCGGAGGCAATAAGGGCGGTGAAATATTGTCGTTTCACCGCCCCCATCGCCACTAGATAGGCTTTAATGGCAGCTCTAACAAGTGTTCGATCAGACTCACTCCGGGTCTTCACCCAGCGGCGCTCTCGGCGTCTCTTTGCCCGTTTGAGCTCCCTCAGCTCTTCTGTGAACCAAGGGGATGATCGATGCCCGTGGGCAAGGAGAGGCCGTAGTGGAGCGATCACATCCAAGGCTGCCGTTACTCTCTCGTTCCATGAGTTGACAAGAGCCTCAGACGAATCGCATTGCAGGTCAAGAGGAAAACACCCCAGTTCCCTCTGGAATCCTTCCGGATCCATTAGTCGCCGAGGGCGGGCCCATTTAACTGGCCCTACCTCCCTGCGGTGAAGCCTCGCCCCCAGGAAGTCTAGAGTCACCAGTTCATGAACATCTGGAGTGCCAAGGTTGGCCGTTACTGAGATAGGTCAATACTGTCTACATGGATAGCAGAAATACTCCAGCTGTTCATTCTGGGCAAGTTTGACTGTATGGCTGCCATGCTTGGGTGCTTTATGAAGCAGGAATCCAACTTTAATATGGATTCTTGCACTGAGCAAGGGATTGACTCAATATCTTTATAGGCCCCTTCCAACTCCATGATTGTATTGTTCTAATTGTTTGGCAGAGGCCTCGGTGGCTTAGTGCTTAAGATGCTGAGATTGATGACTGGAAGTTCAGCAGGTCAGCAATTTGAGACCGAAGCACTGCATGATGGAGTGAGCACCCGTCATCTGCCCCAGTTCCTGCCAATCTAGCAGTTCAAAAGCAAGAAATTGTAAATAGATAAATAGGTACCTCTTTGGCGGTAAAGGTAACAGTGTTCAGTGTGCTTTGGCGTCTAGTCATGCTTGCAACATGACCACGGAAATGTCTGTAGTCACAGACAGAGCTGGCTTTTTGGCTGAAAACAGAGGTGAGCATTGAACCCTAGAGTCCCATATGACTGGCTTTCAAGCAAGGGAGACCTTTGCTAATTTATTTATTTATTATTCATATTTATCCACCGCCCTCCTCACCGAGGTGACCCAGGGCGGCTCACAAATCACAAAAGCACCACAACAAAACGCAAACATTCCTAAAACCCTCTGATATAAAATTGTGCAAGCTTAAAATTTAAAATCTAAAATCTAAAAAGTTTTAAAAATGTAATTGTTTAATTGTTTGGGCAGTTCTCTCTAACCAAAATTTCAGCAGTTCTATTTCTTATCAGCCTCACAAACTTCCTTCTGTCTCAGTCTTAGTCACAGGCAAAGCTGTTAATCTGTTAATCATAGTGGTGATCTTCTTATTTATGCTGAGATCTATTTGTCACAGACCAAGCTTTGCACAAACACTATGCATGTTATCAAGCTTCATGGGGGAATTGTTAATAAGCCTTATCCAGTGCTGTACTGGTAAAATCACATCCTGCTGGGCCAACTAACAATCACTTATCCCTGTTGCCTGAATTAGTATAAATGTCTGTCTAAAGGTCTCCCTTGCTCAAAAGTCAGTCGTGTCCAACTCTGGGGCATGGTGCTCATCTCTGTTTACAGCCAAAGAGCCAGTACTGTCTGTGTCTGAAGATGTTTCCATGGTCATGGGGCAGAGATGACTAGATGCCAGAGTGCACGGAGCACTGTTACCTTTCCTGCCAAAGTGGTACTTATTTATCTACTTGTAATTTCTTGCTTTCGAACTGCTAGGTTGGCAGGAGCTGGGACAGATGATGGGATCTCACTCCATTGCGCAGCACTCAGGTCTCAAACTTTCCAGTCATCAAGCTAATTTTTAACCACTAAGTTACCACAGCCTTAAAGGTCTCCCAAGACCTTATTCTTTATATCTGAAGAAACAGGCAGGAAACCATGAAAGGTTAAGTCAAATAAACTATGTCAATCTTTAATAGCCAGTGGTTTCAGATAAACTGCTTGGCAGCCAAAATAAATCAAGTTTGGCTCTGCTTCATGAAATTCCTGATATTTAATTTGATTGCCAGGGGTACACAAAAAAGCCTCTTCGAAGATAGTAGTATTTTTGAACCAAAATCGGGTGTAAACTGGTAACGGTGACCTTGTGTTACCGGCTAATCTTTCTCACACTAGATTAGGCAAAAAAAAATCTGCAGAATGAATCCACCAAAAGGCGGCTTCATTTGGGCAATTCCACGTCTTCCCTAGACAAGAAAGATGAACAATTTGATTGGGAACCAACATACATGTAGGGATTTTTGGAAATCAAGACCATTGGGAAATCACAACTCTGTTATTAACCCAGAATCCATAAGTGCTGTATTTCCACTTTTACATGACATGGCTTTTCTTTTCATTTCAATACAGTATAAATTGTTCCATGTTTGTCAGGCATTCATGAGTGTAAACAGTCATGGAGTCCACTAGAGTTGATATCGTGGTCCACAAGCCACCTCTGCTGGCCACTTGGTGGTACAAGCCAGTAGCCAAGCTGGTGTCAAGCACAATGCAACCTGCTTGATTTGGCCAAGGAAGTGCCTATAAATCTTATCTCCACCTTTAAGTTTCTGGCCCTGTAATCCGACCTCTACTCCCTACATACCATTGACCAAAGGAGTTTGGTTGATAGCTCCTTCTTCTGGTCTTGTGTCCAAGAAAGCCCCATCTGGGCTGAGTTCTCGATGCTGTAGCAAATGCTGAAGGAAGATTCGACCCTGAGCTTTTAGCTCTTCCACTTCTCCTTCCATCTGCTGTGGGAAAGAAGAAGGGTTGGCATCTCCAAGTGAGAGGACAGGTCTGAGTAGAGGCACTTGGCTGGGCAAATGAGGTCCCCACACAATACTATACTACAATGATGGCCAACCTTGGCACTCCAGGTGTTCTTGGACTTCAAATAGCAGAAGTCCAAGTCAGCATTCCTGCTGATCAGGGCTTCTGGGAATTAAAGTTTAAGAACAGCTGGGGTGTCAAGTTTCACCACCACTGCTCTACTAAACCAATGCTTGGAGACATTATTGTTTTGGACTATTCTTCTTCTTCCATATCCGGATCTGAATATTGGTGATCATCAGGGCGATCAGCCATGAAGACTGTCCTGTGAATATAATGCAATGGCCTGTCATCTGCCTTCTGCATTGCAGCGTGACACCCCACCCCACCCCATCACTGATCCAGTTCCGCCAGTCACTTTCTGGTCCTGAACACTTTTGGCACACAAATTTCTCATCAGCCCCAGGCCAGAATGGATGAAGCTGCTGCCCTTCATCAAGATGGGTTCAAGCGGGATTTAATCCACTTGGGGACTATCACCCTTCCCTGTGGGGACCACCACACTATGGAACCACATGTTCAAATAGTAAAACACTGTACCAGAGGTAATCTTGCTGCAGTCACACATCCAACATCAGCCTCATAACCTGTCTAGGCAGGTTATCCTGCTATGGTAATAGAGTAGACCATACTGCCAGCAACTCTATGCTGATCATCAGGCAGCAGTTAACTAACTTGACAACCTTGAGTACTAGCAGCCCTGGGTGGCCGCTAGTCCTCAGGGAACTTGATCAGTGGTATGGGGGTCATGATGTTTATGTGGAAGGCAGATGAAGGACCACTGCATTATATTCTCAGGACAGTCTTCATGGTACAGGTACACAGAAAGTGCCTCCTCGAAGATTGTGGTATTTTTGAATCACAATCGGGCGTACCCTGTTAATGGTAACCTTGTGTTGCTGGCTAATCTTTCTCACACTATTCAGGCCAAAGGAACTGCCAAATGGACTCACCAAAAGGTGGCTTTAGTTTGTCAGTTTGACATCTGGCCTAGACATGGACGAAGAAGAATCATAATGAGGGACGGGAAACTGTATCTGCTCACTGGCTTGCCTCTCCATAGCTATGATTTCCAGGATCCATGTCGCCCAGTGGTACTTCCTCATTTTTAACCCACCCCATCATTCTCAATACTCCCAGTAAGTATTGTTACTCTAATGTAAAACAGGATGGAGACAAGAACCAGGAGTAACTGGGTCTAGCCTGCCCCCCATCAATTGGTCTTTCTCTGCCTACCACTCTGCCTACCATTTTGTTTCTATGGATTTGTCCACCATTTTGACTGCCCACAGCCAAGCCATCTCTTAGCTTAAAATGTCCCCTGTCACTTTGCTTGCTAAAATCAAATTAGAAGATGGAGGAAGGAGCTCACTGGACAAAGAATAACATTAAAGGAAGATAAGGCTGAGGAACTCAACCTCCCCTACATGTCACTTGGAGGACTCTGAATAGGCTGAGGGTTGGAGTCTCTAAATGTCAGACCAACATACTCAAGTGGGTGCTGCTGGCAGACAACAAAACACGGTGAATATGGAGATACAGAATTCAGCTCAGTTACTGGTCTGCCAACGACTACCAGAAACATGTACTGATGAAGATTTCAGGTTGGCCAACAACAAAGGCAAGAAGGTGGCTTCATTTTGACAGTTCAAAGTCTGACCAAAACATGAAAGAAAATGACTTCGGTTGCTACCAACCCTTGGTCATAACAGTACCAATTACTGCTTTTTTTAAACATGCTTTCTCAAAACACAAAAATGGAAGAGAGATAAGAAAGAATGAAAGTAAAAGTGTCTTTTTGGGATCACCTGGGAGGAAAGATATCTGTAGCTTGTGCAATTCCTGGAAAGCACTACTGTTCCACCAGTCCAAATTGTTATCATTACTTCTACTCTCCTGCAACTTCCAACTCAGTTTTGGAGATCAGCTGCTGTGTCAATGTTGGCCCAGATCACATACCTGCTTAAAAAGTTGTTCCTCCCCTGCTGTTGAAGTTCTCAAACCATCAGCCATGGCACTCAGCTCCTGCACCCAGTCAGCCAGGTGAGGCCCAATGCCTTCAAACAAGGATGTGAAAGAAGGAAGTGTGGAGCGAGGGACCCTGAAAGAAGACTCGGGGTCAAACTATGCAATACAGAGAGCAAGGCATTAGATGCAGACATTCTTGAAGTTGTGAATGTGGTCTGGTTGTCTAGGTCTGAGGTTCCCCACTCCCCGTCTTACAAATTAGCTTGCTTAGTTTAGTGCAAGGGTGCCCAAACTATGGCCCATGGGACAGATCTGGCCTCCGACACCAATTCATATGGCCTGCACCACACTCGTCGCTCCCAGAAGTGGAAGTAAAACGAACCTGTATGGGTGCTTCTGAGAGCAATGAATGCGGTGCAGGCTGGATGAACTGGTGTCGGGGCCCGGATCTGGCCCACGGGCCATCGTTTGAGCACCCTTGGTTTAAGCAGAGGAAATGGCAGCTTAAAAATCTATCTCATCCTGTTGCAAAACAGATTGCAAGCTGCGTTTTACTTCCGCTTCTGGTGGGAGGAACCACATAACCGGCCTGCTGAACCATGTGACTGGCCCACTGAATCATGTGACCAGCCCACTAAACCATGTGACTGGCCCATGCCCTGAAAAATTTGGGCACCCCAGGTTTAGTGAATCCCAATACTAGGTAAATAACACGCTTAATTTGAAAGCCAGATAGTCCCAGATCTGTTCATGGGTTACCCCATGACAAAGAATTATATGGAACTATTGCTAAAGTGTTGAAGATCGTAGTTACGTTTCCAGGTTGTGGACCCAGGCGATAATTGAGTGCCCTTTATCATTCATGGCCTAGTTCTACACACTGACTTTGTTTAATTCTTGCAGCCACCACAGCTAAATTGCAAAGGATCGAGTGGTTTTACAGAAATCCCACCTCCCAAATTAGTTATTGCATGTCCTTTGATGGTTAAGCTGCAATCAGGAGAACATTTATCTGCTTTTAAATTTCTTGGTTCAAGGAATCATAACCAGAGCCTTTCAAAGTGACTTATATGAACCATCATTCTTTAAATCCCAGAGCCAAAATGGCTGTGTTGGTGAGAAAATTGTGGTCCAGAAAAAGCGACTTTTTAAAGCTCTGATTCCTCATTTTCAGAGTGCCCACTCTGCATAGCAAAAGTGCCAGGGCTAAGAGCCTATCGCTGGTCCTCACTAGAGCAGACCCATTGATTAAATGAATGGGAGTTACGGATGTGAAGTCTCAAGAGTTGATTTAAAGGGTTTAATCTTCATTACACCAGCGGCATAATACCAGCCCATATTCTATATTTTGTCTTGGGGTTGAGATTTTATTGCATTGTTAAGCACATTTTCCTTACTCAGCTGAGGACAATAAAGGTGGCAAATTGTTAGAAATGGATTGCTTTACCTCTTGTGGCTTCTTCCTGCCTCTCGTTTCTGTATTTTCCTGCTCTTGGGTTGCAGCCTCTCTCCTTCTCCACCCGCTTTTTGCCGTGTAGCAATGGCTGCTCCTGTGTCTCCAACCTGCTCTTTGGGGTAAAGCAGGTGTCAGTTTGAGGAAGGATCAGAGGCGTAGCTACCGCCGTATCTGCCGTATCAATTATACGGGGGCCCCGGGCCACGGGGGCCCCTAACGTGCGTAAGCAAAACAAATCTTTACCCTTCCTAAGGGCCCCCAAACAAATTTTTATACAGGGCCCCGCCAAGGCACGCTACTCTTCTGGGAAGGATGCCACCATCCCCTCCCCATCTGTGTGGCAGATGTGACCCAGTTAGAAATAGGAGCAAGAATGCTTGGGCAGGAACAGAGTGGGATGATCAAGAGGACCCCAAAAGACTAACATGGGACTGGAGAACCTATGATTCACTAGGAATCTGGGGCTTCAGAACCCACAGTCTATGACCATGGCCATGGGCTTTGGAGCCTAGAAGTCCAAAGTTGTCCAGAAGGCCATAATGCCCATGTCTTTGCATTACAACATAGGAGAATGTAAAGTTGAAGCCAGAAACAGGCATTAGAAGCAAGGCACCTTCATCTTCTGGAATGAATACCAGGAAAAACATCTTAATGGTTAGAGCAGTACTACACTTGAACCAGCCACCTTGAGAGGTGGTGAGCGCCCCATCACTGGAGGCATTCAAGAGAGAATTGGACAACCATATCTGTCAGATCTGCTTTGATATGGATTTCTGTATTGAGCAGATGGGGTTGGACCTGATGTTCTAATAGGACCCTTTCCAGTTCTGTAATTCTACGATCTGGCAGAGAAGCAATTGGGGCAGTTGTTTTTTGCATGTGTGAAACCAGACTTTAAAGGAATTCAGTTGTTAAATCCTCAAGACCAAATCACCAAACAGAGTAGGAGAGCCTGCATTATCCCCAGGGTGGGAAAAGCTTATGAGCTGTGACACTCAGATGTTCACATTAGTTAAGGATTTCCATCTTCCAAATATATGCTGGCTCTAAGGTCTGTTTCTGGCCTCAGCTGCTGGAGAGCCAGGGCAATGGGGGAACTGGTATCCCTTGTATCTATAAGTACGTAGTACAGAGGAGGCAAATGTAGGCCTGCCACATCTTCTCCAGAAAGTTTGCTTTCAGCTGGTGTACAAAGGGTGGCTGTTAAAGAGATGCAGCATTTCCAAATTAGGAGAAACAGTGATGGGAGCAGAGAGACCTCATAAATTTCTGCTAGCTGTGTAGAAGTGGAGGCTGTTAAAGCCATAGACCTTTCGCTTAGATTTTATGCATCCTGCATGTTGATGACGGCCTGTGTGATCACTTGAAATATCAAGATGCAAAGCCAGTCCTTTGGAATCAAAATGAGACAGTGTGAGTGTGCAATGGAGGACTCCAAAACAACCAAAGCACAGCTACCTAGGACAGTGATGGTGAACCTTGGAACTCCAGGTGTTTTGGACTTCAATTCCCAGAAGCCCAAGTCATCACTCCTGCTGACCAGGGCTTCTGGGAATTGAAATTCAAGAACAGCTGGAGTGCCACGGTTAGCCATCACTGACCTAGGACCGTGATGGCAAGCCTTGGCACTCCAGATGTTCTTGGATTTCAATTCCCAGAAGCAGAAGCCCCCGTGAATCCACACGAATGGGTTTTCTGTTATTCATCCAGCCTGCGCCGCCCTCATCGCTCCCGAAAGCAGAAGTAAAACACGCCCGTATGGTTAAGTCTAGACTCTTCCAGGTTAACCCTTCCTCCATATGTGTGTGTTTTACCTCTGCTTCCGGGAGTGGCGGCGGCGGCGCAGGCCAGATGAATCACAGTAAACCCATTTGTGTGGATTCATGGGGGCTTGGGCTTCTGGGAATTGAAGTCCAAGAATATCTGGAGTGCCAATGTTCACCATCACAGGCCTAGGATGTCCACATGATCAAACCCAGGCAGGCACTACTTTTAAAGTTAGTTTTTCAAAGCAAGCAACTCACAGGAATACAAGACAAACACTTGAGCCTGATTAGATTCACTAGTGTGGATGTAATAATCTGGCCTGGTTATCCTGCTATGGTAATAGAGTACCAGGGGCCTGCAAACTTGGCTCTCCAGGTGTTCTTGGACTTCAATTCCCAGAAGCCCAAGTCAGCACTTCTGCTGATCAAGGCTTCTGGGAACTGAAGTCCAAGAACAGCTGGAGAGCCAAGTTTGCTGACCACTGGAGTAGACCATACTACCAGCAACTCAACGCTGAGTGTCAGGCAGCAGTTAGCTAACCTGACAACCCTAAGGACTAACAGCCTTCAGTGGCAAAGTCCACAGGGAATGATGATGGTCCCCCAAGTGGATTAAATCCCACTTGAATCCATCTTGATCAGGGCTTCTCTAGCTTTTCAGGTCGTGGGCCTGACCATGCCCCCTAGACAGCTGATAGGGCCAGTCACATGGTTCATCCCACCGGAAGCAGAAGTAAAACATGGCTGTGCATTTACAGCAGAGTTTTGCGCATGCATGGGCAGGTTTTACTTCTGCTTCTGGAAGTGGCACAGTTGGCACGGGCCAGATGAACTGATGTTGGGGGTCAGGGCCGGCCCGAGGGCCATAGGTTGAGAATGCCTGATCTTAATCAATACTGGTCTGGGGCCAATGAGGACTCTGTGTGCCAAAAGGGCCTAGGACCAGAGAGTGACTCACAGAACTGGATCAGTGGTACGATGGGTGTCACACTGCAATGCAGAAGGCAGATGATAGGCCACTGCGTTATATTTTCAGGACAGTCTTCATGGCTGACCACCATGAGGATCACCAATATTCAGATTTGGATATGGCAGAAGAAGAAGTATGCATGTGTGCCATTTCAGAGAAGCTGGGCCTATACTGCCCTCGTGGGATAAATTACATCTCGTTTTAAAATATAATTTAACTTTTGTCTTCACTCCAAGCTGTTTAGCTGGGTATCACAGAATCATAGAATAACTGAGTTGGAAGAGTCCCAGTGGTGGGCAGCAACAGGTTCACACACACACCCCGGGAAGGGGGGGAGCAAAATTGTGTGGCCTCTGGGGAAGGGGGTGGTGAAATTGTGTGGCCTCTGGGCGGGGGGGGGGGGGAAGCGAAATTGGGTGACCACGCCCACCTCCCTGCCCTGCCCCATCAGGTTTTGTCCCTGCAAGTGGTTCAAGGTCTCCCTTGCTCAAAAGCCAGTCACATCCGACTCTAGGGTGCAGTGCTTATCTCCATTTACAGCCAAAGAGCTAGTGCTGCCTGTGTTTACAGATGTATACATGGCCATATGGCAAGCATGACTAAATCACCCACAACGTAGGCTCTGCCCATGATGTAGGCTCCACCCATGATATAGGCTCCACCCATGGCACAGGCTCCACCCATGGTGTGGCAGCAGAATTTTTTGCTGCCCACCACTGAAGGGTCCTATGGGGAAATGGCATCTAACTCCCTGCTCAAGGTAGGAATCCAAGTCAAAGCAGATGGAACAGATGGATGTCTAATTTTTTTCTCCAAGACTGGAGAGCTCACCACCTCCCAAGGCAGTTGGTTCCACTGTCGTACTGCTCTACCACTAAAATGTTTTCCCTGATATTCAGTCTATACCTGGCTTCCTGTAGTTCCAGCCCATCATTATGTGTCTTGTACTCTGGGATGATGGAGAACAGATCGTGCCCTTCCTCTTTATGGTTATCTTTCAGGTATTTGAAGAATGTTGTCATCATATCCCCTCGCAATATCTTTTTCTCAAGGCTAAACACGCCCAGTTCCTTCATTCTTTCCTCTTAAGGTTTGGTTTCCAGTCCCCTGGTCATCCTCGTTACCCTTCTTTTTACCTGCTTTAGCTTGTTTCTATCTTTCTTAAAGTGTGGTGCCTCAAATTGGAGACAGTATTCTAGATGTGGTCTAACATAACTAGTGCTGAATAGAGGGACTAGTACCGGTAGTACCTCACGGGTGTTGGAGAATAGACTTCTGTTAATATAGCCTTTGTTTTTCATTGCACTTCCCTTCCCTGAAATTCCTTACAATCAATGTGTCAGTCAATACCTTGGGAATCCTGGTGCGGTTGAGTAGGGAAAATATGCCTGTAAACTTGTTTCATGAATTCGGGAAGCGAATGCGTGAAGAACGAGAAGTCAATCTGAGTGCGAAAGAATTCCTCCGCCTGGCGCAAAAACTCCAACAAGGTCTGAGCGTAAGAGCGCAATTCTGGTGGAAAAACAGGTTAACATGCTGTTTAAAGAGGCTCTTGGGAACTTCTTCTACTGCCATCACTAGTTCTAATTAAGTAATACTTCTGTCTCTAGGTAAAGAAAGCTTGTTTTCCTTTCCCCTCTTCATCCCCCTTTTCTTTTATGTCTTGTCTTTCTCTATGAGAAGCATGAAGGCGAGGATTGTCACATGTTAATATATCTGTAACTTGCAGGGATACCTTACAAGCTAAAAAAAAAAACCCCGGGTACAGTATATCTGCTTTGAACTGGTGTTTCCCAACCTTTGGTTTTTGCACTTCAGTTCCCAGAAGCCTAAGTCAATTCTCCAAAGCACTGATCAGCCAATGTATTGATTTAGGCTTCTGGGAATTGATGTCCCCCTGTGGGGCGTGGACCCCACATTGGGAACCACTGCTTTAAACAAACAGGTTAATAATACTGTAGTCACCATGGACACCGAATTATCCTGGGACCACAGTATGGTGTTGAGAAGGTGGATTAAAACACTTTGATCAAATTCATCCTTGAAGCCCACTGTAACTGTTTCATTCTTTCCTTAAAGAGAAGACCATGAAATGTTATTGTGCGTTTCAAATTCTTCATTTAATTGGGCCCTTAATGCTTTGAAGATGGGGCAGGCTTCTCTTAAAACTCTTCATAATTTGCACTTCATTTCCCCCTGTAATTTCTTACAATTAATTATATTTTTTTGTTATTTAAAAGTTCCTATTCAAGAAGTAGTTATAGGACTTTGATGATCAGCAGCAGGAAAATCAAAGATAGCTTGCTGTTGAGGGGGAGGGGAACCTACAATCATTTGTCCATGATGTCGCTGAATAGTTTGGGGAGAAAAGCAAAAGATGTGGCATTTATGGTAAAATTAACTTATTATCTAAGATCCGGAGCAGGAAATCAAATAGCTAATAAATTCTATAATGACACAGAAGATTTTTCATTAGGTTCTAGAATGATAAATTTAAGGATAAATGTCATGCTGTGCTTTATTATTTTCTGACTGATAGTTTACATGATTGCATCCTATTGTACCCTCGGGGTGGGTGGCCGGGAGGATGTGAAATGAAAGCGAGAATTACAAAGGGCCCGATGCCAGTGGAAGGTGGCAGAGAAAAGCAAAATCTGGGTAACGAACAAAGACATCTGGGAAGTCTGCCAACTGTTGAACCAGCCGCTGAGGCAAAGCCGAATCTAAACAGTTATTTGATCTGTAGCCATTAGCAAAGAGAACATGTTATGTGTATCTCTAGGCCATCCATGAACAAATTTGGCTCTTCCTCTTGCTAAAGGTAGAAAACTGGTCTAGAATTGTTCCCCTGATTCCTTCAGAAAAGATACAGAGTCAACAGCAGCTCTTGAGATTTCAGGCTCAAGATCAAAGATGATAGGATAAAACTGTGATGTCACAGCAGTGGGGCAGCATAGGTTGGGGGAGAAGAAGCGTGAACTGGTTATGGATCCTGGAACAAGAGGATCCTCAAACTTGCTCTGAAAGGGAGGATCTCTGTGAAGAGAGGTCCTGGTCATGGATGGGTGTCATGGCTGAAGAACCTGAGATACTGGTGTAGAAGGTCCTTGGAAGAACTGTTCCAAGAAGATAAGAACAGGAAAAATATTGCCATGATGGTAGCCAATATCCAGAATGGATACGACAACTGGAGGAGGAAGAGGAGGAGTCTTCCATGTCTAGGTGAGACTTTAAACTGCCATAATGAAGCAACATTCTTGGCTTTGTTGTTGGCCAAACATAGGTCCTCATCAGTACATGTTTCTGGTAGTGACCAGCAGATCTGCAAATGAGCCAGATTCTGTATTTCTCAACATTGCCATCATGAGTTATTGTTTGCATATTGAGCATGTTGGTCTTGCATTTAGAGACTCCAACCTTCAGCCTATTCAGGGACTTCCAGCTGATGTAGTTGAGGCTGAATTCCTCAGCCATATCCTCCTTTAATGTTGTTCCTTGTCCAGTGAGCAACTTCCTCCATCTTCTAATTTGGTTTTGCATACAATCACGAGTGTCTATTCTTGCCAGAAAGCTCTTCTTGGATTTGAGTTGGTGGACTTGAGGCTATCAGAGGATGTCAAGGGTCCGTCTCTTGCTTCTCTTGTTTAGTTCTCTCAGCACTGGATGCTACTTCTCTCCTTATATTAGCTGGAGTGATACCAACAAAGGGATACATTTTCTCAACTGGTGTAGGTTTGGTGTAGTGTTTGGGATGTTAGACTATGGCTTGGGAGATCCAGGTCTCAATTCCCACTGAACCAAGAAGCTTGCTGGTTAACCTTGGGACAATTAGACAACCTATCTCAGCCTAGTCTACCTCAGAAAAGCAGTGCCCTGTATAAGCTTATACAAAAAAGATGTGTATCTTAGATTAAGGTAAGTTGGTACTGGGGTCCCTTTTCCCCATAGGTCGTCGTCATCTTCTTCTTCTTCTCATCCTCCTCCTCATTCTTCTCCTTCTGCTAAATATGTCAGCAGGCCTAGAGCTGCAAGGCTGACCTTTGGCCAGGCAAAAATATGAAAAAAACACTCCATCCCAACAATTCTGCCCATCCCAAGCTGTGCCTGAGTCTGATAAACAAGGCACGGGGCCCAAAAAATGATGCTGATCAGATGTGACCCTTTTCTCAATAGGACAAACCCTTCAAGAGAGGAATAATAAACATTCCCATTGACTCTTGATTAAGCCAGGAATGTCTCACAAGACACAGAACAATCGGGCTCGATGGACACAGGCTGGGGAAGGACAATAGAACAGGCAGAGACCCTGGCAGACGGATGCCAGGAATCCCATCCAGTTTACTTCAAAAGTGCTCCCCCACCCTCAACAAAACAGAGGAGCAAAAGGAAAGCCAAACCAGATGGCCAAGGAAAGAAGCTTATTGCCTGAGCACCCTTAAGTGCAGAAATCCTGCCTTGGGAGAGGAAAAGCTCAAAATCGGTTGTGTGAAATTCTCAGATATGGGGAAAGAAATGACCTTGTAGGGAATATAGAGCTTCAGTGGTGCAGCGCTTAAGCTGACGCACTGCAGCCAAATTTCTGGTCAGGATCACAGTTTGGTCCTGATAGGCTTGAGGTTGCTTCGGCTTCTGAGGTCAGTAAAATGGGTATATACAGCTTCATGGGGCAACCTGAGGTTTGCTTAAATTACCATGTGACTTGCCCAGAGAGTGCTTAGTATATACTGTACGTGAAAACAACAACAATATGAATACTTCAGGACAGTCATCGCGATCTTTTAAAAAGAGGGAAAGTGTACAAAAGTTGAATAATGGCACATTTTAAAAGGTCAGGGAGCATGGATGCTCTCCTCAGAAGCCCCTTCCCTTCATCTTAGATGGAGAGATTCAACTATGGATACCTTCTGGTGAAGGGCTGAGATGAACTCTGGTCATGCTCAAAAGTATTATCTCTTTTATTTACCCTGAAGACAGGGTTAAGTCAACAGTCAAGCCACAAGTTCCTGTGCAATAGTTCTAGTTACAGAGATGGAGAGAAGTCCCTTTTTATCATCTAAATAATATAATTTCTATTTTCCGAATCTCATTCTATCCCATCCCCATAACCACAAACAAAATGCATCGAAACCTATGGCTTGATCATGGCAGGAAGTGGGCTACAGTGTGCAAAAGCATGTATCAGATAAAAGATCTCAAATCTTCCATAATATATTTTTTTGTTGGTCTTTCTGCAAAAACCTAACACGATTGGCTTCTTCACTGGAAATCTTTGATAATTATGTTGTTATTTTTGGTTTTTCTGGTGATTAAAGTTCATAAATGGAAGGGATTGGTAGGCATTGCTTTCTGCTATACTATAAATAAACTGCTAATTGTGGGTTATCTTTGATTTTCATTGATATCATTTCTAACGTCAAGAGAATAATAAGAGAGAAAACGCTAATATTAAAAAAAATCTTAACTAACTTTGTATCTCCAATGAGACATATCCAGCTCTATGCTGACTTGCACTGTTAAAGGATACCTCTCCTGTTTCCTCTATGTCCAATTCAAGAGGTCTGAAACTCAACATTAAAAAAAACCAAGATCATGGCAACTGACCCCATCATTCCCTGGCAAATAGAAGGGGAAGTAATGGAAGTTGTAACAGACTTTACTTCCCTGGAATCTAAGATCACCAGTGATTGCAGCCATGAAATAAGGAGACGCTTGAGACCCAAGCAATGAGAAATCTAGGTATCATAATAAAGAGTAGAGACATCACCCTGGCAACAAAAGTCTGCATAGTCAAAGCAATAGTATTCCCTGTAGTAATGTATGGATGTGAAAGCTGGACCATAAGGAAAGTTGAGCACAGAAGATTAGACGCCTTTGACTTGTGGTGCTGGAGGAGACTCTTGAGGGTCCCTTGGACTGCGAGAAGATCCGCCCCGGGCCCTTTGGAACCTCCTGCCAACGGACATTCACCTCCAACCACATCTGCTGGCCTTTAGGAAAGACTTAAAGTCATGGCTGGCCCAGCGGGTGTGGGGTGCTGCTGTTGGATCTATTCCACCCCGCTGGCTCATATGACCATCTGACAATTCTGTAATGGGGATTTTAGATTTTGTGATTTTTAGATTTCAGAGATTTTAGAGTTTTTATGATGTTTCTCTATATGTACGGGCTGCTGGAGTGTGTTATGTTGGGGGTGTTTCTTGTGTTGCAAGCTGCCCGGAGTCGCTTTGGCAAGGGGGCGGCTAAATAAGTCAAATAAATAAATAAATAAGTCGATCCTGAAGGAAATCAACCCTGACTACTCATGGGAGGGACAAATACCAAAGATGAAGCTTAAGTATTTTTGGCTACCAAATGAGAAGAGAGGACTCACTAGAGAAGGCCTTGATGCTGGGAAAGATAGAAGGAAAAAAGGATGGCAGAAGATGAGGTGGATGGATGGCATTGTTGATGCAATGGGAGTAGATCTGAGTGGGCTGAGGAGGGTGGTGGAAGATAGAGGAGCCTGGAGCACAATGGTCCATGGGGTCGCAAAGGGTCGGACTCAACTGGGCAACTGAGCAACAACATCAACAACAACCTTTTAAAATGGTCTCTGTTGGATCTGCTGCAGAACATTTTGACCTCCAGAGCTGGCCAGGAGGGTGACTATTTTACAAGACAGCTTTAATTCACCGCTTCTGTAAGATACCAGGGCTTTTCACATGAGTCAGTTCATCGCCTACCAGGGACTCACCACACTGTTGCTTTTTTGTCTTGCATTTCTCATCGGCAGCACGGGTGCAAGCAGCGGTGCTGGAAGAAGGGGAACACATCTGGGCATAGAAGGCGCACAGCTGGGTGAGTTCCACTCGCTGCTTCTCTGCAGGTATCTGAGACAACGCTAGCAACTCAAAGCAGGTGGGCTCCCGGCTAGATGGAGATTCTGTGCAAGGAGAGGAGACAAAGGGACTAAGAGCAGGTTGTGAATTCTCTGGCAAGGGCAGATGGGAGAAAAACCTGTAAAAGGGAGAACTGAGGATTGACACCTTTATCCATCAGACATTACATAGAATCACAGAATCAATGAGTTGGAAGGGGCCTTGTAGGCCATTGGGTCCAAGCCCATCTGCTCAGTGCAAGAGTCCGAATCAAAGCAGATCTGACACACAGTTGCTCTCCAATTCTCTCTTGAATGCTTCCAGTTTGGGAATGCTTGCCACCGTTGGTTCCATTGTCATACTACTCTAGCTATTACGTTTTTCCTTCCTCTTTATGACCACCTTTCAGGTATTTGAAGAGTGCTCTCATCATATTCTCCCTCCATCTCCTTTTCTCAAGGCTAAACCTGCCCAGTTCCTTCAGTCTTTCCTCCTAGGGCTTGGTTTTCCAGCCCTTCACTGCACCTGCACGAGTTTGTTTGCATCTTTCTTAAAGTGCAGTGCCCAGAATTGGACACAGGACTCAAGATGTAGTCCAGCTAGTGCCAAATAGAGGTGAACTAAGACCTCATGAGTTTTGGAGAGTCTACTTCTGTCAGGTAAAGGATGTCCTTGCTCGAAAGCCAGTCATATCCAACTCTAGGGTTCTGTGCTCATCTCTGTTTATAGCCAAAGAGCCAGCTCTGTCTGCGTTTGGAGACATTTCCATGGACATGTGGTAGGCATGCCTCAACACCTGAGCACACAGAACACTGTTTACCTTCCCACCAAAGTGGTACCTATTTATCTACTTGCAATTTCTTGCTTTTGAACTGCTAGGTTGGCAGGAGCTAGGAGAGAGATGGGAGCTCACTCCATCGTCAGGATTCAGGAATCAAACTCTGAACTTCCAGTCTTCGAGTTCAGCATCTTAACCACTTGAACCACCACATTCCCCTACATCTGTTAATGCAACCTAAAACAGTATTGGCCTTTTTTCCAGCCACACCACACTTTCCCCTCCATCTCTCCTTCCTCCATTCTATAGTGGCCTTACTTGACTCCATCTCTACCTTGACGCTTTGTTTGTTCTGCAACCTGCTACAAAATTGGGCTGGACGGCGGTGGCGGGGGGGGGGGGCCTTCGTGGGTGCCCTGCCCAAGTACTCACTCTCCATATGCTGCTGTATCCAGTCTGTGAATGCAGCCACACGGGTGTAAACCCCTGGCTTCCCACGCTCTCCACAGCCATCGCCCCATGAGGTGATCCCATACAACACATACCGTTCAGACAATGGGTCCCAGCACATCAGTGGCCCCCCAGAATCACCCTAAAAGGAGAAACAAGCGTGTGTTAGAATTGCGGGATCCATAGGCAAAGAGAGAGGAGACCAAGTCCAAAATGGCTTGAACAGTGGAAAAACATGTGCAGCACACACCCATGTGGACTATGGTATGCAGACAGATGTTGCTATCTTAGCCACAAACACACTCACACACATCCGTTAAAGAAATAAACCAAAAACTCTACGTTCAAGAAGGATCTCCTTGGTATTGCATCATGCCTCACTGGGCAGAATCATCTTCTGGGGATGGGGATCAAGAAGCCGTGGAGGGACAAAAATCAACCACAACCAACTAAAACCATTGACCATTGACTGTGAAGAAAGGCCATTTTACCTCCCTTTTAAACTACCTCACCTGAACATCCCTACCTACAGTTGCTCAGTGGTTAAGAAGCTCACCTTGTTAGCTGCAAGGACAGCAAGTCGGCAGTTCGAGACCTGGGTACTGCATGATGGTTTGAGGAGTGCCCGTCTCTGTCCCAGCTCCTGCAACCTAGCAGTGTGAAAGCAAGAAATTGCAAGTAGATAAATAGGGACCACTTTGGTGGGAAAGGATCTTGGGGACATGAAAGGGGCCTTATTCGGGCGTCCCCTGAGTGGTTTCTGCAGCAAAAATCCTTTCAACCCAGAATAATTTCTGACATTAAATTGTTATTATTACCCTCTCATAACTTGTGAGCACATTTTTGTGAATAAATGCTTCTTTTCCTATTCTCCTTAAATGTTTGCCTGTGTAATCATTGTAGTCTGGCTGCTTGACAGGAGTTGTTGTTATTGTAAAAGCTTAACTCTGCCCCACTTTTTGCCACACAACTACCGATCTATACCAAATAATCATAAATCAGGTGAGGCGCTGGAGCCAAACACACTCTCTCACCTCCAGAATAAACCAGAAATCAAAACTGGAAGTGGATATCCAGAGAAGAGAAGGCTACCTGGTGAGATGAGAGACACCTTCTAATATTTAAAGGGCCACCCCACAGAAGACTGAATGAGTGGACTTGTGTTCTGTGCTTCCAGGGAGTGAGACCCATTGGACATTTTCAAATAAATGTTGCAAGGTTTATGCTGGAGATTTCAAACTTCATCATGACTTTGGACTCAACACCCTCTGGGTCCCTTCAGTCTCTGTGGCCTTTCTTCACAGCCAGGTGGCTTGGAAAATGGGGAAGGCTGAGATGTGTCTTTCTCCTTCCAAGTCAAACAAACAACTGGCAACCAGAACAGAGAAAGGTCCCATGACATGCAAAGAGGGAAGACAGGGTTTGATGCCTGCCACCATGCCCCCTTTGCCTGCCCTACCTGACATGAGTCGATGCCCCCAGAAAGGTAGCCAGCACAGAACATAGCACTGGTGAAAACCTGGGATCCCAGCGTACCCCGGCAAACATCTTGGGCTAATATGGGGACTTGGGCTTCCATGACAACATCGGCGGGCGGCCCATCTGTGGGATAAATGGAAGAGATGATGGGCAGTTCTTCATCCAGCCATCCCCCAGATTTCTTCCCCACTGTGCCTAAACTACCTTCTGTGAGCTGTCTGTCTGTCTGAAGCTGACTTTGGTCCTGGTAAGGAGTACAGCCACTTCCTCCCCATCCTATAACCCAGCTGCAGTTGTGTAGTTGTTACCGTATCATCAAGTTGTTTCTGAATTATGGACTCACTTACCCTATGGACAAGAGATCTCCAAAATGTCTAAGCCAGGGTGCCCAAACTTTTTGGGCCGGAACCTGATCATGCCCCTGGAACAGCTGAGTGGGCCAGACCATGCCCCTAGAACAGGGCGTGTTTACGCATATTTACTTCCTGGTTCAGCACACGGATCCTTCTGTGCATACGTGATAGTGGCCATATTTACTTCCTGGTTTGGAGTGGATGCTTCTGTGCATGTACAAGGACGTCTGTGCCAAACCAGGAAGTAAATACGGACACTTTTGCCCATCCGTGAGAACGTCCACGCTGAACCAGGAAGTAAACATGGACAGGTCCGCACATGCGCAGAAGCATTCATATTCACGTCCTGATTTAGTGAGGGCATCAAAGGGCCTGATGGAATGGCTTCAGGGGCCGTATATGGCCCACAGGCCATTGTTTGGGCATGTCTGGTCTAAGCCTTCAAAGGTAAAGGAAATGCTCGCTGGAATGATAACAAACATAAGCACCTTCTGTTTTGCATGCAGGTCTCACATTTGAGTTATGAGAAGGAGCTACTAGAGCCTGATGGTATTTCTGAGATATAAGGTTTATGGATGCATTGATCCAGCCAAAGTATGACAAATGGCTTTGCAACATTATGGGCTCACATCCCTTTTCCCCATCAGATGCCTTGGGGAACCCAGAGGACCATAACATATCCTTAAAGGTCTCCCTTGCTCGAAAGCCAGTCATATCTGACTCAAAGGTGTGGTGCTCATCTCCATTTATAGCTAAAGAGCCAGCTCTATCTGTGTCTGCAGATGTTTCCGTGGTCATGTGGCAGGCATGACTAGATGCTGAAGCACATGGAACACTGCTACCTTCCCTGCCAAAGTGGTACCTATTTATCTATTTGCTATTTTTTTGCTTTCGAACTGTTAGGTTGGCAGGAGCTGGGACAGACGATGGGAGTTCGAACTACTGACCTGCTGGTCCTCAAGCTCCGCATCTTAACCACTAAGCTACTATGGCCCCATCCATCATTATTACTTCCACGCCTACAGCATGCTTAGATGCTTCCCACTTTATTACCTTCATAGAGTGAACCCCAGCCGATGATATAACAGAGCATCCCTGGGCTCATCTCTGCAGGTTGATGAGGCAGGCACACTGGAGTCACCCAGGTGGAGGGGCTGGCAGGGCTGCTCAGCTCTAGCAAAGCCACATCATTGTGGAAGGTCTTGGGGTTGAACTATGTGTAGAAAAAGAAAGGATAAGACTTGAGTGGTTGAGAAAGGGTGGCCTCTGGTATAGGATTTGTTGGGGGCTGGCTTCAAAGCACCACGTGTGATAGAAGAGGCACTAGTGGTTTACCTTTGGATGGGAAAGGATTCGATTGACCGGCACCGTCCGCTCACCTTCATCTGGTTTTGTCACGTCGTAGTCACCCACCACCACGGACCATGCCAACTCGTTTTTGCTTCTGCCAGAGAAAGGAAAAGAGAAGGGGCATCCAAGTTAGAGGCTGGTCACCAGCCCATTCCGCCTAGCATTGAGAACTCTCATTGGCAGTTGCCAATACAGGTTGTGCCCCATATTTGCGGGTTCAGCATCCATGGTTTCAGTTATTCGTAGGTCTATAAAACATTCAATTTTTAAAAAATTATGAAACACAATATGGTGTATTACTAGAGTTGCCCACTGGAGGCCACTGTCTGCAACATAAATATAGGATTTGCTGTTATCTGCAGCTTCAGACATCTGCAGTAGATCTCTATGGAAATGGGGCAACCTGTACTACAAATGCTTTCCAGGGCTTCGTAGAGGATACTATCCCACCCCTATCTGTAGGTCCTCCCTATTATTTGGTGGTCTCCCACCTAAACTCTAACAAAGTCCAAGCCTGATTAATTTATGAAGGAGACTGGATGTGTCCAGGTTAATCTGGTGAATTACTTCTCCCAGAATTCCCCAGGCAGTGATGTTGGGAGCCAAGCCTGTGCTGGGTACCTTGAGAGGATGAGAGACAGGGAAGGATGAGGTCACTGTTGTTTTTTTTAAATCCAAGAGTGCCATTTTATGTTTTAGATTTCAATCCAAGGGTGTCATTTTATGTTATAAGTAGGGGAGCATTGGGACACGTCCTGGTGTCCCGCCGGGCCAGCACAGGGCTGTTGGGAGCTGGCTAATTCTGGGAGCTGTGGCCCAAGAACACAAAATTACACTCGGCTAGGGTCTCGTCCCTTTCTTTCCAGGCAGTAGAGTCAGTTTCAAAGTGAAATGTGAAACAAAGATGACTTTGGGGTTGAAGAACATGGGAAGAGAAAAGTGGACTCCACAAAGAATGAACCTTACAAGGCAAGTTCCGTCATGCATGATCAGAAGACACCGGTGTCTGTATCTTGGGGTCATATAGTCATAGAATATAATAATAATTTCGTGTCAGAAATTATTCTGGGTTGAAAGGATTTTTGCTGGAGAAACTCCGCTCAGGGGATGCCCAAATGATGCTCCTTTCATGTCCCCAAGATCTTTTCCCACCAAAATGATCCCTATTTATCTACTTGCAATTCCTTGCTTTTGAAATCCAGGTTTGCAGGAGCTGGGACAGATGATGGGCGCTCAAACCATCATGCAGTACCCAGGTCTCAAACTGACAACTTGCCAGACTTCCAGCTTACAAAGTGAGCTTCTTAACCACTGAGCCACTGCAGCCCCAATCATAAAGTGACTGAGTTAGAAGGAGCTTTTTAGGTTATTGAGTCCAACCTCTTGCTCAATACAGGAATCCAGATCAAAGCAGATCTGACACAGGGTTGTTCCATTCATTCTTGAATGCTCCCAGTGTTGGAGTGCTCACCACCTCTCAAAGCAGTTGGTTCCACTGTCATACTGCTCTGTTAAGATGTTTTTCAGCCAATATCCGGCTTCGTTTAGTTTGAGCCTATGTGTTGTGACCTGGGACCCCAGGTGCGAGGAGGAGGAGGACAGTTGGCCGGCCCCTCAGCCTGCAGCCAGCTCTGATCTGGATTCAGAGTGCAAAGATGACCTGTTGCCCGTCCCTCAGCCTGCTGCTGACTCAGATCTGGACCCTGGGTGCGAGGAAGTGGGCCTATTACCAGCTCCACAGCCTGCTGCCAGCGTGGAGCCAACTCCTCGTAGCCAAGTCAGCCAAACTGATCAAGGGTTGACAGGAGAACTGAGAGAGGCACCAGGTACCAGCAATGTGGAGGACTGGGCAGAACCTAGCATGTCCGAAAGATATAGGGCTCAGTTAAGGAACGCTCTGCAGTTGAGAAGGAGAAGGGCTAGGGCTCACCTCCAGAGAGCATCTCCAGCTGTGAGCCCTGAGCCTCCTTAAAGAAGGGCCCATGCTGGCAAGCTCTTGTCAAAGCAATCACTTTGGACCCACAACACTACATTACTAGAACTTCTGTCTGTCTCCTGAAACCTGAACCTTTGCCCGGACTACCAACAACGTCTCCGGATTACCCCTATGTCTACAGTTCTGCTTTGATCAGCTCTGGAACCCGGCTATCCTTAATTACAGCTTTGTTTTCCCCTTTTGGACTCAAGTAAGACTTTTTCCTACCTCATCTGCAGTGGCTGCAGTCCAACCTGCTCTGCTGTGTGTGTCTGAGCCATAACACTACACATCCTGCTTTATTGGATGATTGAAACAAGATCCTGCCCTTCCTCTTTATGGTTATCTTGCTCTTCTCTGTACCTGCTGTAATTTGTTTGCCTCTTTCTTAAAGTGTGGTACCCAGAATTGGACACAGCACTCTATATGTGGTCTAACTAGTGCTGAATAGAGGGGGACTAATAGTATCTTATGGGTTATGAGTCACCTTACCCTGTGAAGCAGTGGGCAGCAGTGAGGACCCATTCTTCTTCCACCAGCACCCCACCACACATCAGCTCCCCGTTAAGCCGAACAGACACCAGCCATGGCCAGACTCCAGGCCAGGCCTGGTTGCCCCCCACAATCTTCCCCTTGGCCACTGTTGTGTTGACTGCTGGGACCCTTTGGAGCCCACACAATCCTGGGAGAGGAAGCAAAGGGGAGAGGTTAGAGGAGCAGAAAAGATTATAGGATTGGTTTCTACATTCATCCTTCATCTGGGGTGAGTCAAGTTCTAAGCCAACCATGATTATTGGTTAATCATTTATCTAGTGGGAACTTTGTCACAGTCCCTGCTCTGGCTCTATGAAATAAGAATTAACAGTTATATTTTCTTTAAAGGTCTCCCTTGCTCAAAAGCCAGTCATGTCCAACTCTATGGAGCGGTGCTCATCTCTGTTTACAACCAAAGACCCAGTGCTTTCTACGTCTGCAGACGTTTCTGTGGTCATGTGGCAGGCATGACTAGATGCTGCAGCGCATGGGACACTGTTACCTTTCCTGATGAAGTGATCCCTATTTATCAACTTGCAATTTCTTACTTTCTAACTACTAGGTTGGCACAAATTGGGAAAGGTGATGGGAACTCACTCCATCATGCAGCACTCAGGTCTTGAATTGCTAACCTTCCAGTCATCAAGCTCAGCATCTTAACCACTAAGCCACAGCGGCCCCTTCTTGTTTTTATTTGAAAGGAGTACAAATTCCAGAATCCTCTAGACAGCATAGCCAACACTTAGCTGACTATGGAATTTTGGGAGCTGAATTCTTTAAATGTAAAATTTACAAACTCTTTCACTCACTCTTTGAAGTACAAGCACCAAACAAGTAGTAATGGATCCTGGGTCTAGGAAGCTTTAGAGGAACTCATCTTTCACAATTGTTGCTTTTTGTTTGGCTTTCAAAGCGAGGTTTTAAACCAGTACAGTAGTTCCCAAGGGTCCAGCTAGTGCTGGACTGCAAAATATAAATGCATGGTGTTCCATAGAGGCAACAAAATTCTTCCTGACAGGCTTCCAGGACCTAAGAAACCTAAAAATTCAACAGTTAGGGCTTTCTCCCATCACTGCATACTAGGCTTGAAATTTCATATTGGCTCAACCGGGAGCCCAAGTCAACAAAAGTTTTAGGCGATTAAGCAACAGAGATTTATTTTAATAGAAAAGCTGATGGAGTAATAATATCCTTGTTTATCTTTTGAGTCTCTGGGCTCTGAGGCGTAGCTTCGATAATGATGATGATAATGATAATTGTATGCCAGAGATTAGCATCTCTAGCACAGCCCGTGGGCCTCTGGTTTTGTGGCTTTGATCCTTCCAGGTTCCCCCTTTTCTCCAGGAAAAAAAAAGGAATTACTACCCCCCACCCACCCCCGGGGAAATAAATCATTTTTAAAAATGTGCCAAGGAGCTCCAGCACCTTCATTGTCTAGTAAGGTAAAGGTAAAAGTCTCCCTATTCGGAAGCCAGTCATATCCAACTCTAGGGAGAGGTGCTCAACCCTGTTTACAGCCAAAGAGACAGACATTTCCATGGAATGTGGCAGGCATAACTAGACACTGGAGTGCTTGGAACGCTATTACCTTTCCCACAAAGTGGTACCTATTTATCTACTTGCAATTTCTTGCTTTCGAACTGCTAGATTGGCAAGAGCTGGGACAGACGATGGGACCTCACTCCGTCACACAGCACTCAGGTCTCGAACTGCTGACCTACCTACCTTCCTGTCATCAACTTAGTGTCTTAACCACTAAGCCACTGTGGCCCCATTCATTGTCTAGCAATACCCTTTTTGTAAGCCTGGCGTGGATTTGGAGCTGCTTCCCATGTCAGGGATCCTTTTTGAATGCCTTGTTTGGGAACATTCCTTTTACAAGAGCCACAAAGCCCAGAACCCTCTAACCAGCAAAGCCAGCAAGGGATTCTGGATGTTGTAGTCTGAAAAAGTTGCAACACCAGGTTCTGATTTAATCTGTATCTTCCGTGTCACCTTTTCTTAGTTTCTTGCTCATGGGTCAGAATTTGGCAACAGAGTGACCTGCCCTGTGTACCTGAACCAGGGGTGTCAGCCTCAACTTCTCCCACCCCCCCCCAAAAAAAAACAGGCAAGAAGTTGGGCATCCTATCGAGAGTAGCTCTTCCAGAGGTTGGCATGGTGTGGGGAGGGATGGCGACACAGGGGCCATAGCCAGGATTCTAGATTGGGGAGGGGGCAGCGGCAATTTTTTTTTAGGAGGGGCAAAAAAAATTCCAGGAGGTACAACAACGTCACACTCACATATATAACATTGGCACCATGGGTTGGGTTGGGAGGGGCTGTTAGCTCAGGAGGGTATTTGCCGCCGCCGCCCCCCCGCCCCCGAGGGGGCTGGCTATTGCCTTGAGGCGATGGCTGCCATTCCTCCCCTCATGTAGCTGTCAAACTTAATCCCAGTTAACAAGGCGAGGGTTTTGTCCCCAGAGTGGCCCGGTGGCCCTGTCAACGCCCAATGGTGACCTTTCCCCTTGCATGAAACAGCAGGAAACAGATGCCAGGACACAAGACCTGGCCAGGCCTGGATGGAGCCCCGCAGCGGGGCTGAGGCTGTCAAAGGGAATTGAGAAACAACCAATACACTCAAAGCCAACATCTGCATGCGAGAGAGGATTAACTAGGCAGAGGTCTTCTCTGGAGTTTGCTCTTCCACTCAGAAATGCTTATTTCTGGCAAGGAGAGGGAGGGAGGCTTCTAGGATGACCACCTTGCACTCTCACCTGAAATGGACTGATCTGCAACCGTGTTCAAATAGTCCATGTCACTTTCAAGGCCTGCAGGAGAACAATGGATTTATGTTGAGAATTCTAATGCAACCCCAGCATGCAGTAACCAGAGAGAAAGGAAAGACTAGTCTGACCTAAAGGAAGTTGTTTTGCATTGTTTGTCTGTAATTACAATTAGAAAGTTTCTTTCCTGCCTTAGGGATCACCTGATCCTATTTGCATGTCTTAAGGCCTTTGTTTTGCTCTGGCCTTCTCTCTCTTGCTTTCTCCCTTCAGAAGATGAAATATGTCTTTTTGAGTGCCTACATCTTCCAGACCACATGGCCAGTGATGGGATGTAACAGGTTCTCACCAGTTCGCCAGAATCGGTAGTAACTTTTCCCAGTATCCCAGAGAACCAGTAGCAGCTTTTGGGGGAAACCACCTTCGGGGCTTACCTTTTCACTGGTTCCCACACTGTGCATGCGTGCCAAGCACTTGGTGTGCATGTACACCTACAGTGCTTGGTGCATATGCACGGCCTCCTTGCTGTCCTCCCAAGCGGGGAGGAGGAAGAGAAGCTGCTAGCCTGAAGCTCCCTATAGCCTGCTCCCCAGGGTAAGTGGCTCACCTTTGGATGTGGTGTGTCTGTGTGTATTTTAATGTGTATTTAATACCTTCACCTATATTGACATACTACCACAGTTCCTAAAAAGGCCTGAGGTGTGTGTGTGTGCTTATTTTTATTTATTATTATTTTTTAAAAAATTTTGCCCCGCCCACATCATGACATCATGATGTTAGTTCCGCCCACACTGTGATGACATCACGGTGGGGTAGTAAAAATTTTGTCATCCCACCACTGCACATGGCTGAAACAAAGACTTTACAGTGGTACCTCAAGTTACGAATGTCTTGTGTTATGAAATTTTCGTGATACAAATGAATATCCATTGAAAGTAATGCCTTGAGTTAAGGATTTTTTTCGAGATACTGTACTGTATTGAGTGTATACATGATATACAGTGGCCACTAGTGGGCACTTCTGGTAATGCATTGTGTTTCGAGTTACAAATTTTTCATAATACGAAACATCCCAGGGAACGCATTAATTTTGTAACTCGAGGTACCATTGAACTTCTTTCTAAACCAACTTCACCAAGACTCCTGAGCACATATGTATCTTTTGCCTTCATTTTATGAGTAAATGATATTTTTCTTTCTCCCAAAGACAGAATCTAGTCCAAGTGTGTTTATTAGCTGGGCTAAAATGGGGAGAACTGGGAGACTTGTATTCAAATATAAAAATTGCCTAAAAAGCATGCCCCGCTTTGCTGTTGCTACAAAATCTTAACAATTTGAAGGAAATCAAGAAGAGAGAAATCCCACAGAGTGCAAGAAAGCTAAACCTGCTTTTGTTAAGTTTGGAAAAGTTACTTCTTTTGACGTCCAGTGCTCAGCACAGCAGCAGGACTGGTGTGGGGCTGCAATTCTGCTTGTTCTAGTCGTAAATTGTCCTTTGTCCACCTGCTACAGCAGGGGTTCGCAAACTGAGGCCCGTGGGCCGGATCTGACCCCTGGTGCCTTTTCATGTGCCCCCCTCCAAGAGCATGTGAAAAACAAAATGGCCATCCCTTTGAAGCTGTTGGGACAAAATGGCCACCTCCATCATGCAGGCAGGACAAAATGTGTGTCCAGCCTTTGAAGCTGACTGAGAGAGCATGACCCGGCCCCCGGCTTGAAAAGGATGGGAACTCCCGTGCTACAGGGATGTCACCACTTACGGCATTCCTGCAGGCGCAGCTGGCAGTGGCGAGCCATGAGACGGATGCAGCCGTCAGGATCCAGTCCCCGGCCTGTGCAGAGATGTCGGTAGGCTGCACACAATTTGCTAAGTGCCCAGTTCCTGGCTGGGTGTTCTGGGATGGCTTGGGCTTGTAGCACAGCTTCACAACTAGGAAGGGCATCTGGAGTCACTCCTGAGGCTGTGGAGAGAAGCAAAGAAGACATGAAGCTGAGGTTGGATCACACATGAATTCATATTTCCCATAACTTCTATGTTTTCCCAGGCATGTCATTCCTTCAAAGTTCCACGTCTCAGTGATCAGACACAAACCTGTGTTTACCTCCTGGTGACCAAACACAAAACAAAAGGAACCCTTATTTGCAACATGCAGAGCAGGGGTTCCCAACCTATGGTCTGTGGCCAGAGCCAGCCCATGGCACCATTTCATGTGGCCCTCCACCCCTCCAAGGGCATTGAAAAAACAAAATGGCCACCCCTTTGAAGCTGTTGGGACAAAATGGCCACACACACGCGCACGCACACACACACACACACACACACACACACACACACACACACACACATCATGCAGGGAGGGCAAAATGGTCATCCAGCCCTCAAAGTTGACTGAGAGAGCTGACTCGGCCCCCAGCTTCAAAAGGCTGGGAACCCCTGATGAAGAGAGTGATGAACCAATGTTGGTTGCTCATTAAGACAGCTCTGCTTCTGATGATATGCTAACTGTATCATTTCGCTCTGTTTCTGGAAGCCTACTTTGTGGCTGACAAGCTCTTCTGTTGTTCTGTTTCTAACCCCATTAAAATCCCATCTCTTCCCCTTCTCTATTGGGTGCAGAACAGAACAGGAATCACATACTGATCACATGCTTGGCTATTAAGCCCATGATACTCTTCCCCATATTTCCATTTACAGTATCTTTTGCTTCTTGATTTCACCCCCAATGGTGTATCATAGCTTTGCACTGCAGAACCAAAGGATTTCGGATCCTTAGTTCCCAGCTTTTATTCTCAGATTTTTTTTATTTTATTTTTTAATTTAATTTTATTTTTTGCACTGAAGCACCAAGCAGAATGGCCAATAGTGGCGGATTCTGGGAACTGGTGTCCAAGAAGGTCTGGAGATGCACAGATTGCAAATCATTTGTCTACTAGATGGTGTTTCCTGGAAGACAGAGGTGATCAAAAAGCTTGTGAGCTGCACAGATACCTTTGTGTGCCACTTTCTGCTTCTGTCTCTCTTCAATATATACTTTTTGGGTTGGTACCATAAGTTAAACAGGTTAACTTCAAACTCTGTAGATCTTTAGATTTCAATAAGAGTGGAACCAGACAGCTGCAGGGGTGTGTCACACTGGGAAGGGTCACTAGGAATTCATTCTAGCCTAACTCTTTCAAGCTCCCAGGGGTGTTCTGGACACACGGTGTCTGCATTTTGTGGGCACTGGAGTGCCAAAACTCCCCCCTCAGTGACAAAAATGGGTTCCAAAGTACAGTACCTTAGGATGCTTAGGATACCATTTAACAGAGGCAGCAGCCTCACAAGGCTACTTTCTTTGTCAAAATCCCCTTTGTTGACAGAGCTAACAAGCCTGTTCACCATACCAGTTATTTTCAATTTACAATTTTCCTTCTTATTTACAGAGGGATGGAAAGTGTAAATCTTTTCCCCCTCTTGCTGCCCACTCATAGTTCTGAATCAACAAGGAGAGGGGAGAAATATTTATTTCCCTTTCCCCTTTGATCGCTAATTAAAACTGCAATTGTTTGCTGTCAGCTGCGACTTTGATTGGCGATCAAAGAGAAAGGGGGAAAATATTTTTCCACTCCTTACTGATCCAGTGCTATGAGTGTCCAACAATGGAAGGGGAGTTACATTTTCCCTCCCTCTGTAATGAGGAAGAGAAACTGTAAATTGAAAAGTGTGAAATGTAAATCTTTTTTCCCTTTGTTGACCACTCATAGCTCTGAATCAGCAAGGAGTACTAATCTAGCACTACGATGGGCCAACAAGGGGAAACAACCATTTACACCAGGAGTTTTTGGACACGCTCCCTCAGACAGCTTTGGGGGCCAGATGGCCATTGTGGTCTTCCTCCAACACATGGAACTTCCTGGTGTGGTGTAGTGGCCACGTGAAATTGTGCAACGGGCTGCATCTGGCCCTCAGGCCACAGGTTGAGAATCCCTGATTTACACTTTCCCTCCCTCTGTAAAGAAGATGGGAAAGTGTTTCATTTAACCGCATGGTGAAGTAACCTTGTCAGCCACTTCACCATACAGGCAAGTGGGTTGATTTATCCTTTTGGATGAGGAGAGTGGCTTCAGTGCATTTTAGCCCCTCCCCTGTCCTCTAGCGACCCAAAAAATGAGCAAGCCCAGGCCACTTCATAAGGGGCTGTTGTGAGATGCTCTTAGTTGGAAGACATGTATAAGGCATCCTTGAAGAGTATGAAGAATGTGAACACATTTGGACATCTCCTTGCCAAGGACAGCACCTGTTATCGGAGGCACAGGTTGGATTTCTTCTGGTACGGACAGTGGAGAAGGTCTCTCCAACTTTTCAGCCAACAAATTGTTCTCCATTCCCATTTTGTTTTCCTTTGAATGACCCATTGCACTTTATATGTTTCGTTTTATTCCATCTTCCCTAGCTAATACAGACAACGATGGCAAATGCCAGAAAGCACACTTTATTTTGTCCACGCCTTTTGCGTCAACAAAAGCAGATCTATTAAGCCACCTTTAAGACTAACCCATTTATTCCAGCTTCTCGTTGTTCTTCTTGTGTGCCATCATGTAGCTTTCAGTTTATGGTGACCTTCAGGATAAGTGACTTCTAAAAGGCCTATAACTGCCCTGCTCAACTTTTACACACTCAAAGACACGATCTTCCTTTACTGAATCAATCAATCTACATTTTGGTTTCCCCTTTTCCTACCCTCAACCTTTTCTGGCAACTCTTCTTTTCTCACAATGTCCCCAAAGTACAATTAGCTTCAGGTGAATAGTTTTCTATTCTAGAAAGAGTTCTGGCTTGATTTAATCTAGCAACCCTTTGTTTGTCCTCCTGGCAGCCTGGTTTCTCCATCAATACTACATTTCAAATGAATCAAACTTCCCACTTCTTCGGTTTTCGTTTCTATCACAGCTTTCATGTTCTACCACAAGCGTTTCTAATTGCAACCTGCATCTTCAGAATGTGAGGCAATGGGTGTTGATGTGCCTGCAGAAGCTGATTGATAGTGAGTTAGTTATCTGGTTGCAGAGCCAGAAGTTGGGAACTCGATTCCCCACTGTGCCTTCAAGAGGAAGAGCCATTTGTGTAAAATGTCCACTTTTGAGTATGGCGATTTTTGCTTGTGCTCAGTGGTGGGCAGCAAAAAAATTTCGCTACCACACCATGGGTGGAGTCTACATCATGGGTGGAGCCTACATCATGGGCGGAGTCTACGTCATGGGCAAAATCTACATCGTGGGCAATCTAGTCATGCCTGCCATGTGGCCATGTATACATCTGCAAACATAGGCAGTACTGGCTCTTTGGCTGTAAATGGAGATGAGCACTGCACCCTAGAGTCAGATATGACTGGCTTTTGAACAAGGGAGACCTTGAACCACTTGCAGGGACAAAACATGATGGGCAGGGCAGGGAGTTGGGCATGGCCACCCAATTTCACTACCCCCGTGCCCAAAGGCCACCCAATTTTGCCACCACCCCCTCCCCAGAGGCCACCCAATTTTGCTAAAAAACCCTTCCTGGGGGTGTGCGAACCTGTTGCTGCCCTCCACTGCTTGTGCTAGAGCTGCTGAGAGTTATAGAACCCACTCATTGGGGTGAGGGATAGACTTGCCAACCCCTTAATAAAACTCTACCAGTACAAAACAGAAGTACAAAACAGAAAGAGGTTCGCTTTTTGTGATGGCTTGTCTAGGGCAATTGGGTGAAAAGGAAAACAGTATTTTTATATCTTTAACACTGGCTGGAGAGGTCAGTGGTTTAGATATTTCACTGCAGAGACAGAGGCTGGTAGTTCAATTCTACAAAGTGCCTTCAGGGAGAAGAGCCACGGGCATGTTTTACTTCCACTTCCAGGAGCGATGAGGGCAGTGCGGGCTGAATGAATTGGTGTTGTGGGCCAGATCCGGCCCATGGGCGATAGTTTGGGCAACCCTTGTTTAAGTAGAGAAAATGGCAGCTTAAAATTTATCTCATCCTGCTGCAAAACAGATGGCAAGGCATGTTTTTCTTCCGCTTCTGGTGGGAGGAACTATATGACCGGCCTGCTGAAACACATGGCCGGCCCACTGAACCATGTGACTGCCCCGTGGCCTAAAAAGTTTGGGCACCCCTGTTTTAGGCCTGGAGTTTTGGCCCTGTGGACTATGGTTCCACTACTCCCTTATTTGAGGCAATATAAACAATTAAAGAAGGGGACAGCAGTGGCTTAGTGGTTAATTCACTGAGGTTGACAATCTGAAGGCTGGCCAATCAGCACTTCAAGACCCAAGTGCTGCATGACGGAGTGAGCTCCAGTCCTGTGTCCCAGCTCCTGCCAACCTAGCAGTTCAAAAACAAGAAATTGCAAGTAGATAAATAGGTACCACTTCAATGCCACATGACCACGGAAATGTCTGCAGGTGCAGACAACACTGGCTCTTTAGCTAGAGCTCTCTTCGGAGGGAAGGACTTACAGATGCATTCCTGGGTCCAGTTTCCACAGTCTCCAAAGAGGCACAGCGTGCATGCCTCACACTGCTGCAGCTTCAGCGCATGTGCCGACTTCGCTGCCTCCACAGCCAGTAGTGCATTCTTCATTGCAGCCTCCAGCACCAGGGTGCCCCTATTGGAGAGAGCTGGCAAAGTGGATGGAAAAGCTGGTGTTAGGAAGAGGAGGGAACTATTTACATGAAAACATCCATTTGCAAGAACCTAACCCACGAGTGCCCAAACTACGGCCCATGGACTGGATCCAGCCGATGGGCTGCATTTGGTCACACCTGGTTCAAGCAGAGAAAATAACAACCTAAAATCTATCTCATCCTGTTACAAAATATATCTGTTACAAAACAGACTGCAAGGTGCATTTTACTTCCATTTCCGGTGGGAGGAACCACATGACTGGCCCGCTGAACCATGTGACCAGCCCACGGCTCAAAAGGTTTAGGCACCCCTGGCCTAACCTTTCCCCTGACAATTACATTTTGCAAGTAGCTCCTGGTGGTGAGAATTTTTTTAGTGGTCCAAGCAACTAAAAAATCTGAATTAATTTGATGGCAACATGCATTATTATTAATATCAACCACACCTTGTTTTTTGATCCCACATGTCAACGGCAGATTCACCAGCCAGAACAGTTCTTACAGGCACATCAGCAGGAAAGTTGATTTCACTCTTTGGCAGGTACTCATTTGCTGGGGAACAGCATTAAGCTTTTTGCCGCGAGTTATCTGAAAACCCCAGTGAAACTGCTTGAAACATGCGTGCTGTTTTAATGCATTTGTTTCACCTGGTTGGATGCACTGCCTGAATACCAAAGCTAGAGTTAGTACAAAGAACAATATCATCAGGAAGCTGACAGACTAGATATGGGGAATTTAACCATCCCCCCTGTGTACATTTGCTTTGGACCTGAACCATATCTGTTGCAGAGTTTGCTGCTCCAGTATGGAGAGCTTCTGCACACAGGAAAGAAGCTGACATCACTGTGAATGAAGCCATGCCTATAGTGACAGGATGCCTGAAACCTACACCAGTTGAGAAAATATACTATTTTGTGGGTATTGCTCCACCTAAGATCGGGAGAGAAGTAGCAGCGAACGCTGAGAGAACTAAGCAAGATGACTTTCGACGCCCTCTGAATGGAGATGAGCCTCAAGTCCGTCGGCTCAGATCCAGGAAGAGCTTTATGGTAAGAACAAACATTCTTGAGGATACGCAAGAGCAAAACCAAATTAGAGGATGGAGGAAGGAGCTCACTGGACAAGGAATAACATATTTAAAGGGGAATACAGCTGAATATCTTAACCTCCCCTACATTGCTTGGAGGACCCAGAATAAGCTGGGAGTCAGAATCCCTAAATGTAAGACCAACCGGCTCAAGTGGGGCCTCCTGGCAGACAAAAACACGCTGTGTGAATGTAGAGAGATACAGAATCCATTGGCTCATTTGCTGGTCTGCCGCTTACTATCGTAATCCTGTACCAATGAGGATTTAAGTTTGGCCAACAACAAAGCCAAGGAAGTGGCTTCATTTTGGCATTTCAAAGTCTGACCTGGACACAAAAAAAGAAGAACCTGATGAATGGCAGCAGTTTTCACACACAGGGAGGCAGTGGTGGACAGCCAAAAAATTTACTATCACACTGTGGGCGGAGCCAACATAGTGGGCAGAGCCAATGTCATGACATAATGGGGGAGCCAATGTCATGATGTCATGGGCGGAGCCAATGATATGGGCAGAGCCAACGTAAAAACCCCTGATAAAAATAAGTACACATAAAAATACAAATTAAATAGACATAAAAATACATAAAAATACACATAAAAACACATAAAATACATATTAAAATAAATACACATTAAACAGACAAAGAAACACATAAAAACACATATTAAATACACATAAAACATAAAAATACACATTAAAAATAAATACACATTAAAATACACCCACCCACCCCACATGCAAAAGTGAGTCACTTACCCTGGGGAGCAGGCTATAGGGAGCTTCAGG